>OX401924.1:5145565-5745565 GCA_947859195.1 Drymonia ruficornis | reverse complement strand
AAATCTATCCCTTTTACGAATATTGTATTCCTAACCGCAAGTATTAATGTTTTATGGTACTGAGGTGGCAAACAAACGCACGGCTCGACCGATGTTAAGCAGTTACCGTAGCTTTATATAGATGCTGGCAATACAAAAGGCATTGCTGTTGCCACCCAGAAGAAGAGCAGCTTCCGGTTCTCTTACTCATCGTACGATACGCAGCTGTAATACGTACTTTACGCCGATCTTCTGTGAGTGGGTGGTACTTGTATTTTTATTTCGATATTCGTCTTCGTTAGACACACTTACAGCCTGGCTTACAGGATTAACAGAAGTGGAAGTGGTTCCCTGTAGTCATCAAGAAATAAACGATGTTAGTAAGTTACTTATTTATTATTTTATTTTAATAACAGTAACAACTTCAACTGAATTGCAGAATTGCAGTGTTGTACATTGCAGAGTAGTCTGGATTGCAATGTAGTCTAGACAGCAGCGTAGTAGATTGCAGAGTAGTCTGGATTGCAGTTTGGTATATTGCAGACTCGTACTGGACTCAGTTGCTCCTCGGTCATTGCTCCTACTGAGGCAGTGCTTTCCGTTGCAGGTCCTCAACATTCCAATCGAAGCTGATACCCGTGATACCCTCGATCCAGTCGTGGTACCACTCAGGACGGACGAAACCTGCGGTTTATAGAAAATAACTTATTTATAGGCTATTCTAAAAGTGCGATTTTGCGGAATGCGGCAAATTGTGGCGATGACGTGTGCCGCGACGGCAGACGGCATTACAATTTGTATGAAGGTGGGAGTTCGCTCAATGCGGCAGACAGCAGACGTCAGTCGGTCTCATACAAATTGTGGCGATGACATGTGCCGCGACGGCAGACGGCATTATATACAATTTATATGAGACCGACTGACGTTTGCTGTCTGCGGCGTTGAGCGAACTCCCACCTTGAGACCGACTGACGTCTGCTGTCTGCCGAGATTCGCGAAATCGCACCTTTACGTACTATGCAAGCGGACTGCACGCCGACTGCATTCACACTGCCAGTCTACTTGCAGTCCGGATGCTGATCGATTGAATCGGAGATGTAAGGGGCGTCCATAAATTACGTGAGGCGATTTTTTTTGATCCCCCCCTCCCTTGTTGAGATGTCGTGAGATTTGGCTCGACCCTCTCTCGCCCCCAAATCTCACGTGATATTTTGCAAAAGCCATATTTTAGTGGAGAAACGTGTTTTACTTAATTTAATCCCAGTTTTCTCGAAATCTTTAGTGGACAAAAAATTACGTGATATTTGCAGAGACCCCTCATCTCCGCTACGTGAGATTGGGTGAGATTTGGCTCTACTTTCTATGCGTTCCGAAGTCAAAACTGAGTGCTCGAGTGCGACATGCGCCTGATGTAGACGATCGTATAGTATACATTTGGGTTTACCTGAAGGATTCGGCGAGTTGCAACCGATAGCGGCGCCGAAGCTCATGAGACCGACCTGGGTCAGTTCCCCATCGATGTCCACCATGGTCAGGGGACCGCCACTGTCACCCTGGTGATACAACATTTATTAGAAACCCCATAAATGCGACATACAGCGCTCATTTTGGCAAAATTAATGCAAGGTAACTGCCCCACATCCACTTAGTCTCGTGCTACCCAGTGTCGCGGCTGCACGGCTGCACGCGCGCGCACGGCAATGATTATGTAGCTCTACAATGTATATTCATCTCTTTCTAATACATGGTCTGGGGTATCTAGCAAACAATTTTTTTTATGGTTGATTCCTCTTCTTTAGCATTTACTGAGGCGCGATGCAAAACATCGTTACATTTAAACTCATTGCACTGGCTTTGTCGGGTAATTTTGAACAAACTAATTTCAGGGGAGCTAAAAGCGACGTTCTGCAACATTGCCAATGCAATTAATTTTTCTGATTTCCTGAGGAATCCTTAGTGATTTTGCAAAATTTATGTAAAATAGTCACACATTTTACGCCATTCGCGTGACCGTTTCACGGAAATTTTGCAGATTCTGCTGGAGGGTCGGAAAAATGAATTGCTTTTGCAGAATTGCTGCAATGTTGCATAGTGTCGCTATCAGCCCCGCTGGTTTTTGTATATGTACAGACCGTGCAAGCGTTCTGCGAGGGATGGTCGTAGTACTGCGCGCACATCGTCTGCTCCTTCATGGTCTGGCTGTTCGGGTACCATTGGAAGCACTCCGCCTGGCTGATGCCGCGCTGGTGGATCCAGTACAGGATCTCAGGCACGTAACCGCCTGGACAATGGAGATAGCTTTGATACCCTCAGGAGTATTTTATAACTTTAGATTCGGAATAAAATATCGCCAGACTTACAACTGTATGGTCCCTAACTAAGCAATGCTTGTACTATAGCTACCATATATAATGAACTGGGGGCGATTCCAGTGACACCCAGCAGGGCAAATTACGAAAAGGCCGTTTCCGAAATTTGCCTCCGGTGGGAATTGAACCAACCATCCGATGCAGTGAGCCGAGCGGCCACTGCGCCAAGCGGTCGTCAAACTTTAAACGTCCTCCTTTTTGCCAATTGTAAAGTAATTTTGTTTTTTTACTGTTGGTAATCATTCGGATTAATTCGATTAAATGTACTAAGTAGTCTTTGGTATACTAACCATTCCACCAGTCGTCAGTGCGTCCGTACCCGCTCAGCGTCAGCCTCTCCCCGGGATACTCGGCGTATTTCCGCTGACTGCTCTGAATTCTTAGCGTCTTGGCACTAGCTGGAAGAAATACAAAACACATAATATTATATTTACTCTATAAACCTAAACTCTAACTTTTATCTGGTTTAAAATGATATCCTTAATCTTCTTTTCCTGTTTCCTTTCATCATCATCTGCCTTACCTTTTCCCATTATAAGGTCGGCGGCTCGGGGCAGTATGTTTTATTCTACCATTCATCGCGCTTTGCTGTCATCCTTGCATCCTCTACAACTTCATTCTTATTAGTTTTTACAATCCATCCATACTTACGTGGGTCTTCCTCTCGCTGTGTACCTATCCATCCACATTCATATTCATATCACTCGCTTAGTCACAGTTTTTCATCTCTCCTCATCACATGCCAAAACTATTCCAATCTCCTACTTTTTACTGATTATATACTTAAGCATATCTGTCTTTGTCTGTTGGGCCTCCAATCTAGTGCTTGTTACCAGACTACACTGTACCTTATACTTACGTCCATAAGGCACTATATCATCCAGCTTGAGCAAGCCGATGTCATCGGTCTGGACGGCGGTGGAGGCCTGGTTGTATCCCTCGTGGATGTACCGCTCCGTCGTCTCAAAGATGTAGTCGGGGCGGGTCAGGTTGGTCACACCGAAACGCACCACCCATGTGAAACGACTGGTGAAAATTGAATAGTTATTAATCGATATGAGACACTTTGAAGTAGAGAAAACCCTTAAAGGATGAGGATGTTGAACGATGTTGAAATTTCACTCTTGAAATACCTACGTATATCAAGAGTGAAATTTTGGGTGTGCCGTAAACCCGTAAAACACAAATATCCCCCCTTAACTAAGTCTTGTAACCGCGACTGGCTTGAGTATTTATAACTGCCGCTACCGAAGACGGTACTCAAATACATATGTAGGTATGAGCTTTATGTGTGAGATGTATTTAGTTACAAGTTAGTACCTAAAATTTAGAATTTACCTAAATTGCTTGCTTAAACTGAGCGAGTGAAAAATTAAATTCGCTTGCGTGAAAGAACCCTGGCGGTCCCTTGAGTGTTTTATATACAAAGGGCACACCACTAGCGCATTCCATCGTAAGTTTGGTAGACGCCTTCATTACCAAGCAAGTACAAAGTAGACCAAGTAGGTACCTAGTGGTTTCACGCACCGTGCCAAGCAATGTCCAGCGGTAAGTATCCACTGGTTGGTGAGGATGGTGCCCCCGCAAGCGCCCACGCCCCCGCCCGGGCCCACCATCCGCAGGCTCACCGTGTACGAGAACTGCCCCTCTTCCGCCTCCCATCCGCCCACTATCCTGGAGGCTGAAGCAAACATGATCTTAGCGCCCCCTGTTGGCAGTCTAGACAAGTTGAATGTCGTCAGGATGCTTCAATGTCAAAATCACGTTATCTACTAATCGACCTGTGATGTCATTTGCATACAATCAGCCTACCCTCGAACTAGTAGACCAAACAGAGACTCGTCCAACGCATGGATCTAGAAAATAGCCAACCCAAAGTTGGACGAGTGGAGTTGGCGTAACAATTTGTGGAAACCCTTGTAGACAGTTCACTTGTCTAGGCCACTGCTCGATCTACTGGTTCGAGCGTAGGCTCGTTACGTCGTCGAGTCGGGTACAATAATCGTCGGTGTATATTTTTGAAATACCTTTCAGTCATCCCTTGCGCCACAAGTGTTGACATTTGGTTTTAAATTGGTTTGTAATTAGCAGACTAGTCAAAAAAATTTATTCATGTAAGCTAGAGGTAGGTAGCACTGGGCTTCTATTACGAACCTGGTACGAAAGCAAGAATCTATTTCGTTCGGGCTTTGAATTTTGAAACATTGCCGTAGTATTAAAATCACGAAAGAACGAAACACGTAGTCTGGGTTCGTAATAGTGTCCTTGTGCCAAACCATGTCTACCTACCGACTAATTAAAGTTCTCTCCAAATTTTCAGTGAAAATTATTTTTGGTTTGCTGGTGTCCAGTTCGTCTGTCGTCTGTATAAACGGCCTAAATCATCATCAGGAATAAGAATCGCAAGATGTACTTACCGCTACGGAGATTTTCCGCATTCGTGATCTCAGGACCTGCCTGGAAATAAGAAATCGTACTGTACCTTCCTGTGATTAACCGATTGTATGCCGGAACATAGAACTACGCGAGACATACTTGTTGCCTGCGTCTGCGTATTTGACATACGAAAATCGGTTCAGCCGTTCTTAGTACAATGCTTAGTGAAGCTTACGAATTAACAAGCAAACTTTTATAATAATGGTAGGGGGTAGATGCTTTGTTTTTAGTGTATACCTCCTCCAATGTTATGCTAACCTTGTACTTCTCTAAAGGTTGGTTACCAGTTTGTACCTGGGTAAATTGCCCTGGTAGACAAAAAATCTACATGTTATTAGGTCGGTAACTTTGAGATACCTAGTAAGACTAATAATAATAATATCCTGGGACATTTTTGTACACACGGTTACCTGATCCCAAACTAAGCAGAGCTTGTACTATGGAAACCAGATAACTGATATTACTACATATACTACTTTTTTATTTGTAAATACATACTTAATATACATATACACCCAGACTCGGGACATACAGACATGCACACAAATGCATTTCCCGGGTAGGAATCGAACCTACGACCTGCAGCGTGAAAGGCGCCTCCGCGCCAACCACGCTAACGGGCCCGTCGGTACTAATGGGAATAAGTAAGACCACCATAGTCCTAGTAGATAATGGTAAGACTATTGGGAAGAATATACCTAATAGTCTTACTGGTAAGACTAATGGGAACGGCCGGGTTTCTTTGCTTACAATACTTTTATTTACCTGAGCAAATCCCAACACAAACAACAGTCCAACAAGATTCAAAACGGCCATTTTGTTACCGGGTCACCACTACCTCTGGGGGACGCAAGTAAACGGCTCTATTTATTCACTCCGCAATCATTTCTCTTCGTTATCCGGCTTACAAGATAATTGTTATCGAGTTAATTATATTTGTATATCTTCACGGCTCATTTCGACTTTTTAAATACCTTTGAAATTTTGTAGGTAAGCAAGTATATCTTTTCTGTAGGCGAGCAAGACCTTATGAAGTCTGACTCTACCACCGCACCGGCTCGGTATAATGGTTGTTCATAATACATGGTTAGGTACTATAAGCTGTGGAAGCCGCAATCTAAACTACCTAGATCAATGTTATGCCACACTAGTGCTTCTCTAATGGTCGGCCACCAGCTGAAAAAATGTCTATCTGTTATTAATTAGATCTATGTTTTGACATAGTAAGACTAATGGAAATAAGTAAGACCACCGACTTTTTATTAGGGATTTATATTTTGAAATTAGGAATTAGGTAAGTATTAGGTGGTAGCCTACCTGACACCTAATTCCTATAGTATTTATATAACCACCATTTATATAACCGTCTCGCGTATGTAACCAAGTACCAAACCAAGCGTACAATAATTAAATGTCAGTGTGTTTGTTTGTTTGTAAGTTTGACTTAGCATTGCGCATAAATGGCCTCACATAAATGCATGGATGTAGGTAATTAGTGATAGGATGTTCTCCAGAACATTCTCACCCTCGGAAACTTAATCGTGAGAATTTTCGAGAATTTATCTTCTGAAGCATGTTAAACTTGGCATAAACCTCATTAAACATGCAAGTATGGTGGTTTTAATTGTTTTTAAGATTGAAAGTTAGGATAGCGTCACCCAAAATATAAGATTCTCAAAAATTCTCACGAGTAAGTTTCCGAGGGTGAGAATGTTCTCGAGAACATCCCATCACTACACGGTGTAATTTAGATTTAGTACAGAGGTTTATAGGTGTTATTCCATGTAGGCTTTAATTTACCTTCGAATCTATGTTGTTGGAGTCGCGGGTAAAACTAGTATGGAATGTCGATTGGCGTGCTTGATCCGGCTTACGAGATAATACTTATCAAATTAATTAGCCATGGAGGTTTATTAATATCTTCACGACTCATTTAGCATAAAAAACAAAATTTAAAAAGTTTATTTGTTTGCATAGCATCACATTTCGGGAAAGTAGGCACATCAAAAAATAAATAAAGAGGTATTTCTCTGGTGCTCTTGGCGTTCTCGCTCACTTCTTGGACCATAGAAACTAAAGACGGAGCAAGGCTACAAAGTCAAACGATTTTAATGGTATGTTGTGGTGTTATTGTATGTCAATAATGGTGGGCGTCAAATGTCTTAATAAGTAACCATTGTGAAACCACTGCACTAACTCTAATCTTTGTGACATCATTATTATAAATCGTAAAGTCTTGGTGGTCGGCATCTTGTCGGCCAGGGGACTATTAACAGATGTATGACGACACGTTAACCGGCAAGAATTTGCGATTTACAATGAAGAACTGTGTGCTAAAAAATGCAGCTGTGCAGACTCAAATAGCTAAGGAGTACTTAACATATATCTGCAATGTTTTTGTATTTTGGTCTTTAGGGACAGTAAAATAAACAGCATTATTAAAATAGGTATTCAACATTGTATTATCTAATAAGTACAATCTAGTCACACTAACATTAAATATCACAATAGACTTAGCAATAAAGTACACTTACCTGCGAAATACTGCACACATTGAGACCATTCATAAGTACCTTTCAAGCGTACGGCCCGCCTGATGTTAAACAGTTACCGTAGCCTATAGATGATTTAAATGCCAAATGCAAAGCTCGCCGGTTGCCGAACTGAAGGGGAGTGGGACGGGATGGGAAGGGGGAGGGGTTGTTCATGAATTATTTAAAAATGTATGTGTTCATAAGTAGTGATGGGATGTTCTCGAGAACATTCTCACCCTCGGAAACTTACTCGTGAGTATTTACGAGAATTTATGTTATGAAGCATGTTAAACTTGGCATAAACCTCATTATAAATGCAAGTATGGTGGGTTTAATTGATTGAAAGTTAGGATAACGTCACCAAAAATTCTCACGAGTAAGTTTCCGCGTAAGTTTCCGAGGGTGAGAATGTTCTCGAGAACATCCCATCACTATTCATAAGTAAGGGCCAACTCGTGTTGTAAATCTATAGCAACACTTCCGAAGTTTGTGGTGGTTTTTAAGGTGACTGAAGGAATTTACATCATGTTTAATTCAAAATGAATCATCTGAACGTTTATTACCTATCACGTTGGTTCTCGTGTATCGATTATGTTTTATAGATTATCCGCCGAAATTGTGTAGTGACTTTTAGCCTGTTTAAAATGGTTTTAAAAAGCATTTCTAGGAACAAGAGTGATTTGTAATGCCAGTGCAAGTACGTCATAATTTTAAATAAATTTGATGGTATATTTATAGACAATATACCTACCTAAAATCCTATTCCTAATGACATCTAGACCAGATCAATTGAAAAAAAAAATCGTTTCTAAATAGTGCTGTGTGCAGTATTTTGCAAGCAGGCCATATTCGGTTACTTAAAAAATATGACACTAACAAATTGTTGTACAATAGTAATACATCAATAATAAACTCAAACTAAAGTGGAGTTGTACAAAAATAAATATTTAGCTATAATCTTTAAAGCGCTTTAAGTACGTATAAGTACTTTCGTTACACTAACTTCATATGAAACCCTGAATGAGGATGTCTTAAAAGTTCTTCTACACTTAATTATACCAAGAATTCTTGATACGACCTTTTAGCGGTTTCTCTACGAATCTCGTTCTCGATCAATAATTTCTCGTACGTTCTTGGCGATGGTATAAAGTAGTAAAACCTTATTTATCACAACATTTAACTCGAAATAATGTAGACGTGCATTGCAAGAACATTAAAAAAAGTATAAAAAATACTTAACGGATGGTTCCGTGATAAAAATGCAATAAAAAATTGCGCATTAACAAGTGAAAATGAAACAATTTATGGCGAATAAAATTAATATAGGACGAATCGTTACACATTCGCAAACTCAAGAGCCCGGACGTATACTTCTTAACAATTTTAAAACAAATTATCGCCAGACACATACACCAAATGTATGATCCTAAACCGAGCAACGCTTGTACTATGGCTACCATACAATGGACTGGGGGTGATCCCTGTGACAACCACACCAGGGCAAACTACGAAAAGGCCGTTTCCAAAATTTCCCTCTGGCGGGGATCATACCCGCAACCGCCTGATGTAGTGAGCCGAGCGGCCAACGCTGGAACCACTTAGGGGCCGCCATAAATTACGTCAGGTGATTTTTTTGATTTTCGAGCAACCCTCCCCCCTAGGTGAGATTTCGTGAGATTATGCTCGCCACCTCCCTCCCCCTCTAATCTCACGTGAGATTTTTCAAAAGCTATATTCTAGAGGAGAAACATGTTTTATTTAATTTAACAAAAAAAAAAGTAAAAGGTAAGATTAAAAAAAATACTTAATTTAACCCAGTTTTCTTGCAATTTTACACTGTTTCTTGCGGTAAAAAAATTACGTGAGATTTTGCTCGACCCTCTCCCCCCCCATTAATGCCTCGCGTAATTTATGGACGCCCCCTTAGCAAAAAAAAAACATTCTATCTAAAATATACCTACCTGTGTGATATTAATTAGTACTAGTAGACGTCATTTATCGTAACTAATTCTTTTCTTGAGTTTGCAAACTAAAAATGGCTTATTCCCAGACGCTCGACAATCTTGCTCTCATTGTACCTACCGACTTTAAAATTATTTTTTGTAATGACAAACTATTATAAAGAGTGTACTGAGATCAGGAATTCGAGTTCCCAGGAATAAGCGTTAAAATCACAACAGATACACCAGAAACAACGAGGAGCGATACGAAAATGAAAAGATTATTTTATTATATTACTTGTTTTTCAACGTTTCGTCTTAATATAATTTAATTAACCACTAAAAGGGAACGAGGAATTCATGAAATCACCGTCCGAATGTTGGCGAGACCAGCGGTGACCGACTTGAACTCGAACGTTATCATATCAGTCACAATATTTTTATTCATGTAGGCTATTTAGCCTATATCAATTGAGCTGTATTTATGAGCGAGTTGATGTATTAGCAGCATAGCACTTATGATTAGCCAACATAAAAAAATACCACTGGCTTCTATTGAGAGGAGCCGTTGACAAACTCAATGTACATTCTCGAAACAATAACGCTTCGCTATCGCTTCTCGTTGGGCGTGGTGTAGATTAAGGCATTCTCGTGTATACTGTTAAGGAGGCAACATGGCTCATGACGTCACTGTGAGGGGTACGTTATGTTTCTTGGCCTCCATCACGTTGTAGTAGACGACCGCGTCGTGCACGGTCGGGAACGTGTCCAGTTGTAGTCTGTCCGGCTCCAGCGAGTTGTACCTTTCTATCATCTCGAGAACTGGCCCTGCGGATGAAAATGAGAATCCGTAACGAATTTAGTTGAGAATGCAGATTTATAGAGCTAAGAAATCCATAACATACAGTGTAAATACTTTTGTTCTACGACAAAAATTCACTAAGTTATGACCAAATTATTAGCGAAGTTCGCGCACGGTTGCTGTGACGTCATGAGGCCCACTCGCACTTTGTGGTGAACGGCGGCGCGGGTGGCGCGGGTACAGCGCGACTTTAAGCTATGTGACGTCACACGTGCCGGCCACATATAATATAAAATGTGTTATAAAATCGCAACGGATCGACCAATTTCGATGATTTTCAGTCAGTTCAGTCTCTCTTTGTCATATACATAGAGGACAAAAAAAATATATAACATCTTCCATTTTTTCTTGCCACAGCCGGTCTAGTTAGGCCTGCTGCCCCTTAAGAGACTGTATAAGTTACCGTTAGCCCCAGCCAGCAGTACCGCGATGTGGCTGGCGACCAGTTCTCGCTCCACGGCGACCAGGCTCTTGATGCCCGGCGCGTCCACGTACGATAGTGCGGTCGCGTCGATGATCACACATTGCACCTACAAACAACAATTTTTAGCAACAGTATCCTTCAAAGCAGTATACTGAATTTGATAGCAATCGTCAAGAGGCCTTTGGGAGGCTTGAACAACTCTGACATAAGATTGGACTCTATACAAACGATAAGCAGAAAACCTACCAATATTGGTAGAATATCGCCAGACTTACACACTAACGGTTTGGTCTCAAACTAAGCAACGCTTGTACTACGGCTATCGTACAATGAACTGGGGACCAGTGACATCCAGACCAGGGCAAATTACGAGCCGAGCGGCCAACGTTCACACCATCGCGCCAAGCGGTCTTCGAATACTAACCCGCAAAAAGTTATGATCGACTTGCACTGGCATTACAAATCACTTTTGTTCCTTTGCATTTGCTTTTCAAAACCATTGTAAACTTGCTAAAATGCAGTGGTGGTTTGCAGTGGTGGGAATGTGTGGCGGGCTTAGTCCCAATGAAAAAAAAAAAATTGCTAAAATCTCTATAAAGGCGCTTACTCTATTGCTAATATTGGGGTCCCACTCGTAAGTATCGCTCTTCGTGAGGGTGTCTTCATCATGCGCTGTCTCCGCAGGTTTCATGTACCCAATCTTACGGAACAGGGTCGACCGGAACAGGTTCTTGCTGGCGAAGTTGAGCCCGCCGCAGTAATGGAAGATCTTGATGCCTGGTAACTCTTCAGCCTGAAAGAAATGGAGATGTAAATTGTGTAATCATATGCCTAATTTCAGTCATGGCAAGAATTGTGACGAGTTATCTCTTGTGTAGGAAGTAGCAAGAACAACTCTGTAGTTCTCGACATTTCTCTTAAGCCGGCTACAGACTCACGCGAGAAGTCTCGCCGAGAACCGAGATGGTATCTACACTCATGCGACCTTCTCATTTCTATTCTCACATTCCTTTGAAGCAGGCAAAAATACCGACACCGATCGGAGATCAAACGAGCGCGATAACGAGAAGACGAGAAATCGATCACATTCACCCTACTCGGTGGTCTCTAGGGCTCTCGGCGTGAGTCTGTAGTGGTATTAAGTTCTTGCCGAGTGTATAGTTCAGGTTTAATCATTTCATAAAGGTTTGATAGTAACAAAATTCGTCATCTTCCTCGATACACAGGCAAGGACGAACAAACTTCTTGCAACCGAGTTGAACAAGAACGTGAGAATAAACTTCTTGGTACCAGCGGACAATGAAACTTCTAGATAGGCTCTATGTTTAGCCATATAACGAGAAAAAAACATATCACCCCATCACTTTTGACAGTGTCACAGTTGGTCACAGTGTCATAAAAACCAAAACAAAATTTAAAAAAATCGCTTTCTATTTCAAAATATACAATCCGAAAATGAGATTATTACCCAACAAGAGTCACCCATACTCTTTAAATTACGAAATAAGCGTGCTCGATATTATATACTGGTTTATATTTACTGTGCTCTACATATTCTTCATGTGTGTGGTACAGTTTGCGATACTCACTGTGAATAATGATACTGAACTGGATATGGCCAGTCGAGGGTACTTGATATCGAGAAATTGAGAGAATGGAATACAAGAAATATTGCTCAGGGTGGCAAGAACAAGAGGGTCTCGTCAATGCGAGAATGGCTACGAAATCAATATTTATACAGTATTTCTGAAGGACTTTGGTAATATTTATGAGAAGCGTGCTCAGTTCTAAGTACTTAGATACAAAAATGATATAAGAAATATAATAGACGTAGTAATATTCCAAAGCAAAGCCAAACAATGTACACTATATTATAGTATTAATAAATATACTTATATGAAAGCAACCAATATTATTTTATCTTTTATCCTAACTCCCTTAATACCTACCCCCTAATGCCCTACCCAACCTAATTAATACCCAATTTCCTACCAACACCTAATTTCCTACTTCCTAAAATACAACACACCTAATACAACAAGACCTAATTTCCTACGGACTTGCAGGTATTCTGATAAGGGGGGCTAAAAACGCCACATATTAATTATGCATAAAACCTGACTACTGAAAAATCGCGCTCTAAAAAGTATGAAACAAGAAAATATTCTCATCTAGAGGATAGCCGTGGTCCGTGGTCATATGCCACTTTGACCTAAAGGGCCTAAACGGACCACGGCTATCCTCTAGATGAGAATATTTTATTTATAATTTTTTTTTATTTTTCAGTATTCGGGTTTTAGTTTTTAAACTTACTTTTTATTTAATTATTTTGGAGTTATAGGTAACAATATATATATATTTTTTTAAATGTGCCCATCAAGCTCTTGCATTAGATACCCCACACGGATTCATTAAAAATGTTTATTTTTAGTTCATGACATTATGTTCTCTAGAGGGCGCCATATGCAATTTTATGTGACTTCACCAGCCTATAACCAGCGCGCCATTAAGCCGCTTCTAACGATACCTCATTTGTCAAATTACGACAATTAGTTTGGAAGTTAGGTGGGAACAGATGCACATACATACATACATACATACATACATACCGGTCAATCATAACCCTCCGCCGTAGTCGGGTAAAAAGCAATTTTTTTTTCGGATTTTCTCCCAGATCCTTAGGAATTCCGTTAAATTTCCGTATTAAGCAGTTACCGTAGCCTATAGATGCTTGAAAACCATGCTTGATATTTTGGGTAGCCGCATTGCCGAAAAATTGCACATAACTCGCACATTGCCGAAGGGAATAGGACGTAGGAAGAAGGGATAGATTTATAAATACTCACAGCCCTGTATCTCTTGGTGTCCAGGTATAAGTCTGTCTCTAGCACTCGGCCCAGCAGACAGGTGTAAGGCCTCTGCGAGCGACAGAACAGGGCTCCCAAACTAGCTAGGAGACCGGCTCCCAGACTGGAACAAAATAACCGCCGAATTTATACAGATTCTAAGAGCTAAGAACAGCCAGTTTACAATGGGTTTACAAAGCATTTTAACGAACAAAAGAGATTTGTAACGCCAGTGTAAAACCATCCTAACTTTGAATAAATTTTGGGGTAAATGTTTGAGAAACCTCCAATAGTAGTGACAACCGCGCGTTATCCCACTAATATTATAAATGTGAAAGTTTGGATGGATGTATGTATGGATGTTTGTTACTCAATCAAGCCAGAACGGCTGAACGGATCTGGATGAAATTTGGCACAGAGATAGTTTATAGCCTGGATTAACACATAGGATGCTTTTTATCCCGATAGTATGTTCCCGCGGGATAAATTATGCGCAGACGAAGTCGCGGGCGGAAGCTAGTTAATTGCGTTTGCAGACTATTACAAAGAGAATTTTAGTAAATAAGTTTTCAACTGCTAAAAATAGCAGACATATAGCCAGCCTTTTGCTCAGCTCTTTTTTATCGTATGGTTAGTGGCCAACCTCGTGTCAGAGTTGTTCAAGCCGCCCGAAGGCCTCAGACAAGGCTTAACGACTGCTGCCTAGATGACAACAACCGGGACTGACTTTTTACGCGCTCTCCGAAGCACGGAGACGCGCAGTTCAAATGCCACTAAATGGTCACCCATCTCTGACTGACCTTGCTAAGCGTTGCTTAACCTCTGATCGTTTACCGATCAGTGATTGCAGCTGGCTATGAGCGCATCAAACGTCTGAATAGGTCCATGTGTTATACTCACCCAATATCAATATTAATTATCATGGTGGTCAGGAAAGTGACGAGCCAGACCATCGCGTCCAGCTTGCTGAGTTTCCAAAACCTGAAACAAATTAATTACATAAATTAGTAGACCATAACACGAATCTGTTATCCACAACATATTACTAGTAGACATTAGTAAACCATGCGATAAATTAGTAGAAATTAAAACAAATCTATTCACAACACTTATTCAAAGAAATATTCAATCGTACTCTACATAAAACCAGTAGACATTTGATTAATCGAGTAGACCACACATTATACTAGTAGACAATCGGCAAAAACTCGTACGCAATTCAAATTTGAGAGCTAAACATTGACCAGTTACTAAGGGGACTGGCCCTAAGCAAGTCGGCCGAGTGGTCGGCCTAGTACTAACGTCGACATAAAACGAAGCGAGTAGTTCAACTATTTACCGGTAAATAGTAAAATGAAAATGAAAAAACAATGACCACGTTTTGTCTCACACAAATATCTAATAAGGGCACCTCTTTCTTTAGTCTTTACTCTGTGGACGCGACATACTAAAAAATGATAAATAACGACGTCTCAAACTGCTAAGTGAGACTTAAGTCCAACAGTCAGTCAGTCTGGCCTTAAGGCCAGCTGCACATCATCAAAACCTTTGACATACATTTTTTGGACGAACTTATGCAGTCGACATAAAGCACTCAACTGGTCCGGCTTTCTGATAGTATGCGGGGCCCAGTACAAAAATGTATGCACGGAGCGCCTTTCGGCGTTTTTCGTACATGTTTCTTACAATGTGCGGCCGGCCTAAAGATTTGAGTAGCCTTTGAGTGAGGCGTAAGGGTAGATACTAACTTGGCGAGCTCCTTGACTTGCATGAACATGCCCTTAAGGGACACGACGATGATGGAGGCGAGCACACAGCGCGGCAACTCCTCGAAGAATGGTCCGATCCACAGCAGCACGAACAGAATCAGGAGCCCGCTCACTACTGATGTTATACCTGTTTTACTGCCCGCCTTAAACAAGCAGTAGACAACAATCATGTTTTTTAGGGTTCCGTACCCAAAAGGTGCCAACGGGACCCTATTACTAAGCCTACGCTGTCCGTCTGGCTGTCTGTCCGTCTGTCAGCGGGCTGTATCTCACGAACCGTAATAGGTAGAGACTTGAAATTTTCAGAATGTGTATTTCTGTTGCCGCTACAACAAGAAAATACTAAAAATATAATAAAATTTTAAAAAAGGGGGTCCCCTTACAAGAAACTTGATATTTTTGACGTATTTATTCTACGATGGTACGGAACCCTGTATGTGCGAGTCCGACACGCACTTGGCCGGTTTTTTTTTTGTTGACAGAATAAAACATACAGTCGAATTGAATCGAACCTCCTCCTATTTCAAGTCGGTTCAAAATAAATTATTTGATACCCATATACAGGCTGTTTTAAAAGTGGGATATTATACTTGGAGGTTTGAATGAGTATCGGAAATATAATTAAATAGCATAATTTTTTTTATTGAAATTCGATATTTTTTCTTTTTTTTTTAAATTGGCATTTCTCATACTCTTCAGGTTGCAATGAAATGTCGATACGGTCCGGTTTTAGTATAGACTCACTTGATATTGTATGTAGGAGCGTGAGAGACTCGCACAGAACGGCGCGCAGCCGAAGAATGACGCGAACACATTACTTGTGCCCTGCAACAAAAATAAATAAAAATAACATTAATAATGTCGCACCGAGTCGCTTTCCCTCTTTCTTAATGCACAGGAGAGAATGAGACAAAATCTATTTATCTCGGGTTTTGTCTTGTCACGGCTGTGCTTGCTGTGGGGCTAGCACAACCACCAAGACAAGACTTATGTCGCATCGAATTGCTTTCTCTCTCTACCTTAACGCATAGGAGTGAATGAGACAAAATCGCGTTTTGTCTTGTCGCTGTGCTACTAGTGCTGCTTATGCTAATACTCACGAGTGCGAGCAGTTCCTGGTTAGCGTCGATCTCATACTTGTCCTTGGCTGCGAAGATGAGCGCCATCGACATGGAGATGGTGTACGTCACCATGGTGATGGTGAACGCGTCTATCGCCACCGCCGGTAGCAGCTCTAGGGGAGGCACGTGGGGGACTGGCAGACTGGGTGGGGGGAAGACAAATATAGGTAAAATTTATTAGTAGACATAAACATAGATGATTGTGAGAGTGTATTTGTTAGTTTCACTCGCAAGTACGGCTGAACGAAGACCAATAAGTCAAGACGCAGCTTACTTTGAATGTCAAGCGTAAACATACAGGGCGAAAGCTGGCCGGACGCAACGAGGTAGAATCCCATTTTTGAAATAAAGTTACTTATATTTTTAACAATGCTTAGCTTACTGGAACCTTTAATTGGTTAACGTTGTAAGACGTTAAAAATTACACCGTGTATACAGTGAACATGCATAAGCTAGGCTAGCTGCCCGGCTATGCGGCGTCTATGGCTTGTTGGTCTGTGGTTTTATGACAACACGAAATATTTCTTGGTTTGATCAATGATGTCATTGATTTAGTCTATAAAAACAACAGTACCTAAGTAATTTATTTGCATTGAAGTAGGGGTAGACAAATAAATAAAGAATCCTTGTAAATTCTACCATGTGGCATGCAAATATTAAGTAATACAATATAATGTCATGCTCAATCAAAAATTATAATGATGTGCTCACCCAGTAGGTATGTTTCCAACGAGGCTGATGCCGAACGCGTGCCGAAGCCCGCCGAACCGTGAGACGAGGGTGCCGATCACAATCGCCAGCAGCTCTATAGGCACCGGCACTCTAGACCTCTTGCTCACCCACGGCTACCAGCAAAGCGATATTTTATACAATTCGAAATCGTGGGTAATATTTTAAACGATAAAGAATGGACTAATCAATTGGTAAATAAATATTGCTCGAGTAAGAAAATAAGCAAAATATTTAACTGTAGTGACTTACGTGAGAAATTTGAATTACATTTTATTTAATAAGTAAATGTGTTTTATTTTGCAATAACACGTTTTTGTGGTATCGTATCAGTAAACACCAGCATTATCACCTGTGTTCGTTTTCGAGATTGTGTTACACCCAGTATAGGACGGTCAATGGCTGCGTCAAAATCAGACGCATCCCATGCCTCGCCCGCCCGAGCACTCAGTTTTGACGTCGGAACGCATAGACATAATGTCATAACATGAGTGCTCGGGCGAGGCGTGCGAGGCATCTGAATTTGATTGCGGAAAATGGGTGAGCATGCCTACCTTCAAGAGTTCGTTGTTGAGAGCTATGATGAGGCAGGTGATAAACGATATCACGAACGCGGCCCAGTTGAGATTCGGCAAGTTCTTCGTCACTTCCACCACCGTCTGCGAACGATATAATACAGAAGGAAAGTAAGAAAGAAAGAAAAAATATTGCGATTAGCAAAATAAATACTTAAAATGTAACAAAAAATAAACAGATTGTACTCGCCGCAAACGGACCCAATTCAGCATATGCAGCGTGTACAGCTGATAAATAACCAAATTTTGAAACATCCTATATAAAATTGCTAGCAACAAAAGAGGTAGTTTTTTTACGATTAAGTTATTTACACATGTATATGCATTAATATTACTTCATAATGGTGGTACACCCTGTATACTTACGAAGACCACTTTATAGTTGCCGGCCAGCTTGACGATTTTGACCCCGAAGAGGTCCTTTAGCTGCGAGGCGAGCACGTGGAAGGAAGCCGCCGTGGTGAAGCCAGATACTAACGGCTCCGAGAGCAGCGTCGACACCGCGCCCAGCCGCAGCATCCACATCAATATCTGGCAACACCATGTAGCTTGGAGCAACGACCGCCTAGCGCAGTGGTTCGGGCGTTGGCCGCTGGGCTCACTGCATCGGGTAGTTACGGGTTCGATTCCCGCCAGAGGCGAATTTCGGAAACGGCCTTTTCGTAATTTGCCGTCTGGGTGTCACTGGGATCGCCCCCAGTCCAGTACCCGTAGTTAAAGCTTTACTTAGTTTGGGACCATACAGTTGGTGTGTTTGTCAGGCGATTTTTTTTTAAATCGCACCTAGGCTTGTAGTTTAGAAAAAAATAAAGGTGTCTATACAGACTGGAGTTTTTATAGGGTCAGCAAAGTGCGAGCGATGGTCACGCTATAGTGAGTGCTTTATCAGGCGGGCCCAAGGAAAATCCATCCTTCACACTCCGCATTAGGAATAACTTACATCGAAATAATCTATTCAAATAAATAACTAAAATTGAAGTGTCAGTTTGTTATGTCAAAATAACGGCTTTTAACTAAATGCATATGAAAGGACATATGATACTTTTAACAAAAATGCACTTTTTATTTTAGTTCTGTCTGTCTGTTTGTTCCGAATAATTTCCGAAAAAGCTGGATCGATTTGCACGAGACTTTCACTGGCACACATTTTTTTTAATTCCACGCGTCGGTACGAAGTCGCGGGCACAGCTAGTCAAAAATAAAGTCTAATAAAACTAACCTGAAATATCCCGACGCTGAGACACACTATGCTTAATACTTGTAAAGGCGTATACTGTATCGTACCTACTGCTGTGTCTGCGAACAATGATATTATAAGATAAACATTCTTGTTTGGATGGAAAGTAAAATAATAATAAAAAAATTACAGTTCTCTGACGGTGAGGGAAAACATCGTGAGGAAACCTACCCATCCCTCGGGATTAGGTAATAGTCAGTTCCTACATACACGGCGACAAGGTTCACCACCTGTCACGTTGGGTTCTGACTATCTGGTGAAACGTGGGCTTTGAGTTGGTTAATACCTCCACAATGTGGTGGTGTATGGCCACTCAAGCCTCTGACTACCCCCGAATGGGGATAAAAGTCGTGACGTTATTAATTAAAAAATTAAATCATGCTGTATTTTTATGTACCAATCGCAAGGGTTAATCGTAAGGATCGATTATTTGTTTATAAAATCGTATCTTAAAGTTAAGGAAGACCATAATTACCAGTGGCATTAGTTGAGTTCATAGCTGCTAGGTCTAAAGGCGTCGCGTGTTGAGTGACTACCTGGAAAAGATAGATCTGTATAAGAAATCGATCTCAAAACTATAAGCGAACTTGTAATTACATGTCTAGTACGAAATTATGTCTCAATAGTCCACATGTATCAAACAGCGCGCCCGAGAATTAATTTTTGACGTCCGACCACGCATCTAGTCGTAACGTCGTATACAAATGCCTGAGCGCAGCTTCGAAAATAAATTATAAAATCCTTTAAATGCAAGGGTCTTTTTATTGCCTAGTATGGTACTCGAACAGACGGTCCACCTGCTGCTAAGGAAACCGCCGCCCAGAACATTTGCAACTTAAGGGGAGGAAACGCGGCGCCGACCTTTTAGGGACCTGTAAACATGCCCTTTGAAGAACCCCGTGAAGTGCAAAGACAGGTTAAAATCATGATTGAATAGGTTACCTTTCCAGCCATAAGGCAGGCGACGGCGAAGGTGCCCATGGACACGTGGGGGGAGGTCCCAAAGATCACGTAGATGAGCACCGGGAAGAACGCCATATACAACCCCACTATGGGAGGTACCTCCGCGAGCAGCGCGTACGCCATACCTGAAACATTTAAGGAAATTGGACCATTCATCATTGGATTTCACCATTGGATGGATTCCACCACAAAAATCAAACAAATACGCCGACTATAAAGTTTGCTTTAGAGAAAAAATACACTACGGGCACTGATATGTAGCTACTTAGGGGCCATTGAATTTGGCTTATTGAAAATTTCTGAAAATTATAAAAAATATGTGACGTCACACAGGGAGGGGAGGGGGTCTTGCAAATGTGACCAGCTGTGACAAGGGGGGAGGGGTCTAAAAATCATGAAAATCGTGTGACGTAATTAATGGATGGCCCCTTAGTGAAGACAGACTATACGTAATTGTCATATTTTCTGAATAACTTACGGGCCTTTGAATATTTGTCACAAGCACAACTTTGATGTTGCGGCCTTATAACACATCCAATAGTCCAAAAAGCAATGAAAACTACATTTTTTTGTACCAGCCACTATTATTGAAGAAATAAATTGTAAAATTTAAAGGAATTGGCGTATTTTTTTTTAAAGTCGAATTTCGAAAATAAATATTATAGCATTTAATTCTATGCTCCATAAACATCCTAACCCCCAAGTGTTATTTCCGACTGTTGTAACACCCTGTATAGATTACCTTGTGGGATATGCATGACGGCGGTGGTGGCGCCCGCGACCACGTCCCCCACCAGATTGTCCTTCACACTGTACTTCGGCAGCCATCTGATCAGCGGTATGGAGTTACGGAGGCAGTCGCCGAAGCCGCAGCTCTTAACCACCTTCTTGCAACGCTGACCCACTGTGGAAGAAATACTAAGGTAAAACTAAAGTGTAAGTCCCATCGACCATATATCCAGTAGTCGCCTAATACCTATTCATTCGCAATCCAAACTTTTCCGTCAACTAACTGAGGTGCGCGGGCGCGGGGTACTAAATGCAGGAATGCTCATTGGACCGGACAGGGTAACGAAAAATCGTGACACACGCACAGATCGATCAGTACTGGCCAAATTTCATGGGCGTGGATTTATATTAGAACTGTCTTCCTAATGTAGTACCTGAAAACGATCGCTCTATACTTACTAGGTGTCTACTGGATGTGAAGTCGATGGTAAATCCAGACTCGCCTAGTAAAGGTTCCGCGGATTTGGTTTGGTTTGATTCAAGTGGGCCTAGCCTAGTACTTCGTTTATTTACATGTGTTGGATGTCACGAGGTCATTATAGATTTTAGTTTCTGGCTTACGTGGTTTATCAGGCATCCGGTAATCAGCATCTTTGTTGAGGGTATCCTGCTGGTATACCCTTCTGATCACGTTGAACTGCTGACTGGGTCGCGGCTGTGCCCTGGAACGACATGAAACAACATTGACAAACTATCGAGCTAAGTCCACAGTCTAGTAAATTATACAGTCGTCCGACGAAAGCCCGAAATACCAACAATCAATGTTAAAAATATACACGGTGACGTTTTTATTGTAGTATACAAAAACGGCAAACCAGTTAAAAAAGTATCCAATATTTACTATTCATAGGTAAAGAAAAACATAGCCCTATTTAGGTTCCATTCCTCGGCACGGGCCTCGCCTTAATGGGGATTTAGGCCCTAATCCACGCTGGTCTAGTGCGGGTTTGTGGGTTTCACATGTGTTTCGAAAATTTTTTAGATTTTCTAGAACATGCAGGTTTACTCACGATGTTTACCTTCATCGTAAGCAAGTGATAATCATATTAAAGTATTCGCACATAGATTTAAAAAAATCTAAAGGTTTTGAGCCTGTGTTTGAACCTTGGACTGAGACGCTTGCTTAACGCATAGGCTATCATATAAAACAGTTATTTGCAGTGGACGGAAAGCGACAATCTCATTCTGATAAGCATTGCGGCCATTGTATGGAGTTTAGAGCCACCTCTATACGTACGTATAAAGTATAAATGCAATATAGGTACACCTATTGCAAGCGAGTACTCTACTGTAGGTACTCTAGTAAAACTGTAATATCGCCAAACTCCAGACGCCAGATTGTGTGGTCCCAAACTAAGCAACGCTTGTACTATGGTTACCGTACAATGGACTGGGGGCGATCCCAGAGAAATCCAGACCAAGGCCAAGTACGAAAAGGCCATCTCTGAAATCTGCTTTGACGGGAATGAACAAAATATGGAGGTGCAAAAGATTTTTCTTTTAACCCTTCAACGGCAAACAAGCGTACGGCCCGCCCGCCTGATGTTAATCTGTTACCGTAGCTTATAGATGCTTAGAATGCCAAAAGGTGTCGCTCGGGCTGCCAGCTCTCCCACTCCTCGTACGAAACGGAGCTGTAATAGCTACGTTACGACGATCTTCTGTGAGACCAGCCCGTAACCAGCCCGTATATGAGCTGCAGTCAATTGGCTACAGAATAGCTCTACCACCAATACATTAAAAAAAAAAATGTAATGTAACGTCACGACTTTTATTCCCGTTCGGGGGTAGTCAGAGGCTTGAGTGGCCATACACCACCACATTGTGGAGGTATTAACCAACTCAAAGCCCACGTTTCACTAGATAGTCAGAACCCAACGTGACAGGTGGTGACAGGTGGTGGCAATACATTCAATCCATTGATTTATTCTATAAAATGTACATAAAGAAACCCAGTCTTCCAATTCGACCGCTAATTAGCACCGAATCAGATTGATCTAATTAAATTCCCATTACATCGTGAACGGTATTATTGTTCGCCGCAGAGTATCGTCAACAATAGTTGCTTGTTTCAAAAACGCAGTACAAAGTTTTCCTTTTCTACCATGCAGGTCTACCACGACATTTTTGCGTATTTTATACCCGCTTATCGACAACGTCGAAAGTAAAAGGTTTAATCGTGAATTATACCGTTGCGGTTGTCCGAAGACCTAAAAAATTTCCGTACTCCAAATAATTTAAGGGGACGCTATCCGTAGGGTTCTGTACCTCAAAAGGAAAACAGGTACCCTTATAGGATCACTGCGTTGTAAGTCTGTCAAGACGTGCACACCCCAATAAAAGCTGGTGTTAGAAACGTTAAATTTTAACAGTAGGTAGGTACCATTTACAGCATAGAAGAAGAGCATAGGAAGGATTTTTGAAAATTAAACCCCCAAAGGGGGTAAAAGAACTTTGTATGGGGGTCTGATTTCTTCTAAACCTGGAGACATGAAAATTAGTATTAATCATACACCTATTTACATTTTGATTAACAAATTAACCTTTCTGTAACTAATATTAAAATATTAATCATCTACCATGGCCACAACCTAACCTTTACAAGGTATATCATAATTCACAATTAATTAATTTTTTTATAAGACGGCGTTGTTTTGCGTAAAATGAAACGTCGATAATGCAAAGGTTATCGGAATAATGTGCGTGTATATCGGAAGTTTTTTTCGATTGATAAGGCACTGGTCATTTCGACTGGAGCGATTTATTCATTTAAATCTTAGGTACCAAAGACATAACCAAGAATGAGGGAGACCGATGTGACCGTCCAAATTGGTATGTACTATTAAAATGAGTCCATGGACACAATACGACTCAGTCGTTCGCGGGAAGTAATGTTGAAATCATGTCGGTATTGCCAATATGGCTCATATTCTGGTAGATGATCTGAGGTAACTTTTAATAAACCAAAAGTGCCTGTGTAGAGCTTAACAAATAACGATTGGAATGCTGTAGACTGCAATTGATCTTCGAAGCTTTACCCAACGGACACAACAGGAGGGAAGTAGACTCCAAGACTACTGTAGGACGCACGATTCCTATGAGCTCAAGCAACGGTCATATAGTAGGCTCATCAGAAAGTACTGTTTTTTTAACAAAACATTTTAACTTGACCACGTTTTTACTGCAAGCCTTTGCGACACGACACGACACGACACGCTAAATCGGAGTTATTGCACTCACTCAAGCATACCGCTACAGGCTACGAAAGAATGGCTACATGGCTTCATATGGCTTAAACATAATCTATATTTTATTTAATGATGTGCCCGGAAATATTGGGTATTCACAAAATACCTGTTGCCGTCAATATTTCTGGTATAGGAATATCACTAATCTATGAAAAATAAATTAAATTTAAGTGTCTGTTTGTAATATCAAAACAACAGTTTTTTACCAATTGCATATGAAATTATATACGGTAGGTACTTATAACAAAACACATTTTAAATGTTTGTTTGTCTGTCTGTTTCTTCCGCCTAATCTCCGAAACGGGTGGACCGATTTTGACGGGTCTTTCAGTGTCAGATAGCTGATAATATAAGGAGTAACCTAGGCTACTTTTATTTTAACAAACATTATATTTTTTTAGTTAAATTCCACGCGTAAGAAGTCGCGGGCACTAGTGGTAAGTAAATATCGGAGCCCACAATACTGTTACAAATCCTCAGAATGGAGTGTATTCTGAAGGCGCAGGAGCGCCTCCGCCGAAGTCAGTCATACTTTAGTAGACTCTTTGGACCTTTGTGCTTTGGACTGGCTCTATATTGCAAATATCGTCCAGGATTATATCAGGATGAACAAGATTGGACCTTTAGTAGTTGTACGAAAGCCAGCCTGACTCACTTTTGAATTGAGAATTTACGAGACATGTATATAAATAATAGACTTGCCATTCTTCCTCTGAGTCTGATTCCTCGTGAACATTCCGCAGCAGAGGTTGCTGCTCATTATTAACATCGAAATCACTGTCAAATACCAGAAACGTCTTTTTCATACGCATTTTTTAAATCAAAATTGATTTCCAAACTTCTTATCAAGTGACGCGATTTTAGAACGATTTTTAATCACTCTTTCATGTTCTGTTTTTAATCGATTAAATACTTTTTGGACTCGGATGAATCGAAATCATCCATATTTTATTCTATTCATAATTTATTTAACTCGTTGGTCACTAAAATCTGTCCAATTTAAACTGATAAGAACAACGCACAATACGTTTGATAGGGCAATCGGTTAGTTTTGAACTGAAACGCTCGGTTTCCGAGATAACGCAAGCGTTACGGACGGACGAACATGTACTGGTTATTAGAGAAATTCCGATTCTGAAAATGGCCCTGAACGTTGATGAAATATTGAAGGTCACATTTCACTGAGGTGTAAGGTAACGCGTTTTCATTGGTCAAAATTTGCGTTGACACTTTTGTTAAAAAACAAATGTTTGCCAAATTTTTTTTATGTTTCTAAGTTGGCAAAAAATCGTACGGCTGCTTGCCTCATATAGAGTAAAGGGAATAGGGTTTTTTTATTTTGTTTTATTGGACTGCGGTGGCAAAAAAGCGTACGGCCTGTGTGATGTTAAGCAGTTACCGAAGCGTATAGATGCTTACAATACCAAAGGCATTGCTCGCACATTGCCGACCTGAAGGGGAGTGGGATGGAGTGGGTTTGATTTGAATAATTTCACGGGATACTTTGCAGTAAGGCCAGGGCCGCACTGATAACGCAACGTGACAGCAATCAAACCCCTGTAAACATATGGCGCCGGTGGTGGCCGCATCACATACCTAAGCTCACTAATTTTGTATAGAAATCGCCGTCGCGTCGCAATTGCCTTACCGATGCAGCCACGGCCTAATTAATTGTAGATACGTATAACAAGATGATGATAAATAAAATATAGCACCCTGCCTGACCCGTTATCAATTCCGTCTGTGTCACGGCCACGGTGACGTGGACAGTTCATTATCAGGCTTGCTCTCCGATGCACTTCTAGCCTTACTTTTTAAACCGACTTCAAAAAAGGAGGAGGTTTCTCAATTCGACCGTATATATATATATTTTTTTTTTTTTTTTATGTGTGTTCGCGGATAACTTCGTCGTTTATGAACCGATTTTGATGATTCTTTTTTTGTTGGAAAGGAGATTTTCCGGGGGTGGTACCATGATAAGGAAACCAGGATCTGATGATGGCATCCCAGAGAAATCGAGGGGAATCTTCGAAAATCGTAGGGGCGACTAGTGCGTTTGTAATTTTTTTCATTAAGTATTTTAAAGCACTACTATTTTATGAAGGTCTGGAGTCGATCTGATGATGGAGCCGAAAGACAGTCGAGGGAACTCCTCAACGATTTACAGCAATTACCTGGTGTTTGGGCTTGATTAATTTGTATTGATGAGAACTTTACACCTAGATGGGTTGTGACTGTCATTATGGGTCTGATGATGAAGACGAAGGACAGTCAAGGGAACTCCTCAACGTTTTACAGTAGCTACCTTGTGTTTGGACTTAATTCATTTCTATTGATGAGAGCTTTACACCTAGATGGGTTGTGACTGTCATTAGGGATCTGATGATGAAGACGAGGGACAGTCAAGGGAACTCCTCAACGTTTTACAGTAGCTACCTTGTGTTTGGGCTTGATTAATTAGTATTGATGAGAACTTTACACCTAGATGGGTTGTGACTGTCATTAGGGGTCTGATGATGGAGACCATAGACAGTCGAGGGAATTCCTCAAAGATTTACAGCAGTTACCTTTTGTTGGGCTTACTTCATACGGTTCAATATGCCAAAATGTTCATTGGTATGGCGCCACTAAAAACCGTGAAATAAAATTATTTTTATAAAAAAAAAAACAGGTCAGGTTTTTTTGAAGTCGGTTTTTTGATTAATGACGTTATAAATATCGTCAGGCGAACATACCAACTGTATAGTTTCAAACTAAGCAACGCATGTACTATGGCTACCATATACAATGTGTCTCAAAAGTACGAAATAATACTACAGGTACATATAGGTCAGTTGATATGTAGTCCGATATGTTCTAGCAAACTATACCTACCTCTTCTAGTTTCTGAGCTATTGGAGTTCAAAATTGTTACCAAAACTTTTGTCTTGCGACCCTTAAAAAATCAGCTGGTTGTGTAAATAAGCACACTTCAACGTGATTAAGGAGTGATAGATAGGACACATGTTTTGTACCTACTAACATAAATACTGAAATATGGCAAATCAAACACATTTATGGTACCTATGTTTTATATCATAACGTTGAGTAGGTAACTAGTAGGTACCTAACATAATACATCGAGTTTAGTAAAACTTAGACACCAAAATGTTTGTTTTCCTTGATCTTGCATGGAAAAATATCTTCTTAGCTCAAATTACTAGCTCGTAATTTTCTATTCAATTACCAAAGGGCTAATAACAAAACAATATGCCACCATTTAAAAAATAACTAAGTTAATTAAAAGTAAAATAGCTAAACAACATTTTATTTTCTCAATTCAATAATTTTCACTATTTTAAAAATAATATCTTTGAGTAGGTAGGTAGGTAGGAACAGATTTCTTAGTCACATCTAAAAAGCCTCTGATCTTTATTCTATGATAATTCCATTGTCATGGCGGTAAATATGTATACATGGTGGCCCTTTTTGGGGAGGATCTAATTAGATTATCGACCAATGACAAATATCTTGAAAATGGCGGAAAATCCGCGATTGGTCGAGCTCAATATGAAGCGGTTTCCTTTGACAAAATACAGTTTAAATGCATGTGGTTCCGCATGCAATTTTTGTTTGATTTTAGTTCAAGCCCTGAATTTCAGGGTATAAATCTTTACTTATTGTGTAAATTCATCATCGTGCATGAGTTGCGTCATCATGCAATGTGATTGAAAAAAGTAATTTAACTTCTTCTTAGTGGAAAAACATAATAAATAGCGCGCATTGTAAATTTCATAATTAATCAATTGCGTGGTTTTGGGCCTCTTTCAGAATCGTTACGTAATCTTTATTTTCCGAATAAATTTATTATTTTGACAGAACCGTAATGGATCATCGTCATTTTGGTTTTTTTATTATTATTTTCCGGAACCCTTCTAAACTTCTAATAATAATTGTAAGTTCGTAGTAAGTCTTTCAGTTACGTAAGATCTGTCACGTTATCTCGTTGCTTGTTAAAATGCCGGGTCGCGATCGTGGTAATAGTGGAGTGTATTCTAATAGTGTTTTTTATGAAATGATGATGTGTGTTGGTGCTGCTGACGGGAAGGTGCGACAAGCTCGGGATCTGTACCGGCGGCGTTTTATCCAAGGCCGGCCGCCCGCTGATCGACGCCAGTTGCCATCCTATAGGCTATACCTGCTTTCGAAACCTATGCCTTCGATCTCAAAGCACTGGTAGCTTTCACTCATCGTCCACTTGAGTAGGACGACATAATACCTACTCACGCCGGTACGGAATTAGAAAACCAGATAAGTACCATCATTTTCGCGACAATCCGCGAACTAGCACACGACGAAGTGCTACAGTATTTAATGTAGGTACATCACAGTTTCGTGTGACGGACACTGAAAGACGATGGCCAACATCCTTACCACTTCCAACGTGTACAAGAACTTACACCCGCTGACTATCAGCCTAGAATTCGCTTTTGCAGCTGGTACATGACTAGCGTTCAGGGAGACCCTGAATTGTCAGCGAGGGTGTTGTGTTCGGACGAAGCGTCGTTTACTGCAGTAGGTACGCCTTTGCCTATCCCTAAGGGGAATACAGTCGTGATAATGGTATTTAGTAGGTAAACTGTATGTAGGTAGGTACTTTTAATCTGTTGATAAACCTGAATACCTACTCACCAAATTTTAAACACAGACCGTGTTATCACAATAAAGTTAAACTCGTTTTGAACGCGTGTCTAGTCAAGTTTTCCTTGTTAATTTTGACATAACTCGTCTTCATTTAACGTTTATTTATTTTTTTAATAACACGGTAAAACTTTCTATCGATTTTTTTATGAGTAGGCCTAAATGAAACATAATAATATCTTGCCGTCGGCACCGCACCGTACGCGTGTGAAGGCGCGCGGTCGCCGCGCTGCGTAAGCGACACAAGTAGCCGCGCTTTGTGTTTGTGTGCACGCCGACCGGGGGGCGGGGCCTAATACAAAGGGAGGCCGCAACGAAAGATAACATAGGAGTCGTTGACCTAAAGTAAATAGCCGGAGTTTATTCGTGTAGAAGGGCTGTCCTAAAAAAAATCTGAAAAGTAATTTTTAAGATTTGTATGCAAAATAAGATGTATGAATTCGGACTTAACACTTTACCGGGTAGTTCTTTGCTTAATACCCATGCATACCCCGGAGTATTATTTCGGACTTTTGATACAGATAGTAGACTGGGGGCGATTCCAATGACACCCACAACAAGGGCGAATTACGAAAAGGCCGTTTCCGAAATTTGTCTCTGGCGGGAATCGAACCCGCAACCACCCGATGTAGTGAGCCGAGCGGCCTACGCTTGAACCACTGTGCCAAGCGGTCGTCTCAATATATTTTCACACGACTGCCTAAAAAAGGAGTGTATCTATTCCATGGACCAATTACTAAGGGGACTGGCCCTAAGCAACTCGGCCGAGTGGTCGGCCTAGTACTAACATCGACATAAACCGAAGCGAGTAGTTCAACTATTTGCCGGTAGATAGAACAATGAAAATGAAAAAACAATGAACACGTTTTTTTTCATACATATATCTAATAAGGGCACCTCTTTCTTTAGTCTTTACTCTGTGATCTATTCTTACAATTATGTTATTTATTTCCTGAAGGTCTAAATACCATCAAGTCTGTAGAAATACCAAGAGTTTAACGGCCGCTAGGGTATTTATAACAATTGCCATATACTTTAATATCTTACGTAGACTGGTGAGTCTTGCGAACGTTTGATCGTTGCCAATTAGGACGACGCCTAACACGTGAAGCGTGAGTTTTGTAAACATTGCACACTGATAACACCAACATGCATTTTGTATTAGTTCACTTGAAATTCGTGAGGGGCGCTGTGATAGGCTTACTTTGGTTATTATGCGTACTAAAAGTCGCAATCAGTCGCATCGAATCGATACGAGATACGGTTACTTATCGAGTTCTGAATCGCTCCCTAGTTGAAGTAGGTACCCAGGGTTTGACGAGTTGTCAGAATTTTCAAGTATTGCAGCTCCTATAAAACTTATAATAGCAAATGCTCGATACTCACATGCATTGAGAAAACTATCAGGCGCTAGCTATTGAATATTTGTTCATAACTGTAATATAAGATCGAGTTAATAATAATAATATCCTGGGACATTTTTTACACACGGCTACCTGATCCCAAACTAAGCAGAGCTTGTACTATGGAAACCAGATAACTGATATTACTACATACCTATACTACTTTTTATTTGTAAATACATACTTAATATACATATACACCCAGACTCCGGACATACAGACATGTTCATGCACACAAATGCATGTCACGGGTAGGAATCGAACCTACGACCTGCATCGTGAAAGTCGCCTCCGCGCCAACCACGCTAACGGGCCCGTCAGTTACCACCAAAAATACCAGCGAAGACATCATATGATGACATTACTACAATTTTACTCAGAATTAAGACGAGGGTTCGAAATTTGGTTGATTTTCTATTCTACTTTTTCTTTAAGTAAGTATGTGGACTAGGAATCTTATATTTAGATGTATGATTTTTGACTATATTATCTTGAGTATCCTTAAATCCAAATCACGATTTGATGAAATTTTCTCGATAAAAAAAAATTATGAAATGAGCTCTAATTATTTACAATTTTCCTTGCTACCACGATGTTTTTACGATTTAGATCACGAAATTATTTCTAAAACATAGCAAATAATGATATCTAAACTACCCTTCAACCATATTTTTAATTCATGAAGTAGTTTTTTTTTAATTCAAGAAAATGTGGTTTGGCGCTTACGTTGTTTATTTCCGAGCGCGCGCACAATATCGCCATCTCACATTTTAAGTACTTGAACTAACCATGTCTCTCTCTAACTTTGTATTGTCAGTGTCCAAAGGGACTTGTTCGACGTCGGACCTGTGACGGATTTTTTAAAAAATATTACGAAAAAATATTACGGTCGTGCCACATTACAGGTACAGTACAGTATTTACAGTCCGCCGACGCCTATGATAAATAAATAAATATCCTTGGAAATTCTTTTACACATGACTACCTGATCCCAAACTAAGCAGAGCTTGTGCTATGGAAACCAAATAACTGATATTACTACATATACTACTTTTTGTTTGTAAATACAAACTAAATATACACTTAATTACACCTAGACTCGGGACATGCGGACATGTTCATGCACACAAATGCATGTCCTGGGCAGGAATCGAACCTACGACCTGCACTGCAGCGTGATTTTCGTTTGATTTTCTTTGTCTTGTGTAATTTATTTTCATCTCTTGTCATTTTGTGTCATCTCTTGTCATTTTGTGTCATCTCTTGTCATTTCATAGTTATTCGTCTCATTTCTGTAAAAACTCCCTATTTCGCTTACTGTTATATACTTGCAGCATGGTCTTGGGCCGACAGTGGGAATACATTGCTTGTCAAAACAATGGAGTCGCTTTATTGCGTTTGTTGTAGGTATGGATGGGCAAGTAATAAATATATCATAGATCAATAAATTATCGTAAAAAATAACATTACAGATATGGATAGGAAAATGTTTGTCCGTCCTATTCAATCTATTATATTATAAACGAAAGTAACTCTGTCTGTTACCTTTTCACGGCTAAACCGCTGAACCAATGTTGATGAATTTTGGTATGGAGATAGACTGGGTCTTGGCGGAGAACATAGGCTACTTTTTAGGGTTCCAAAGGGTGCTAACGGGACCCTATTACTAGGCCTACGCTGTCCGTCTGTCTGTCTGTCCGTCTGTCAGCGCGGGCTGTATCTCACGAACCGTAACAGGTAGAGAGTTGAAATTTTCATTGAATGTGTATTTCTGTTGCCGGTGCAGAACAAATACTAAAAATATAATAACATTTAAAAATAAATATCAAGTCTCAAACTTGATATTTTTGATGTGTTTATTCTACGGTGGTACGGAACCCTTTATGTGCGAGTCCGACGCCTTCAGATCTTATGAATGTTTTCTTGAAATAAATATAGTGTATTTTAAGTAATTAACTGGCCAACCCTCAGGTCCTACCTACCATGTTAGGATCTTTTTCGTTCTAGCGGGTGTAAGCCGTGATTTAACGAGTTAATGTGATAATTTTTGTATTTAAATTATTCAATTCAATGTATTTGTTTCAGACATAGTCCAATATTGATTATTAAAATTATTATAATTTCACAATAAATATAAAACAATAAATAAAAGTAAAATTAAATTAAAAAAAATAATAATATTTATTTTTGATTTTTCATGTTTTATCATTAAAATACAATATAATATAACATAAATTAAAATAAAATACAATAAAATAAAAACCTACCCCTAATTAAACAAATACCGTCCGCGTGGGATACTGGCTGCATGTCCTCCCTGTATTCAAGCTGTTCCTGTTGTCAAGCGAATTTTTTGAGCAAGGAAAGAGCCAGCCCTCTTGTCACCTGTGGCGGTAACCAGTCTAAGGGTGATTTTGATAGATAAAAAAATAAAGATAAAAAGATAAACAAAAAATAAATGCATGGTTAAATCAATAAAATTAATAAAAACTGAAAATTAAATTAAAAAATAAATTAAATATGGTAAAAAAAAATATTATGACACCGCTGATGACTTCATGATCGGCATCGAAGTTAAGTACCAAAGTATTCCTTTGCCTACGAAACATGAAAAAGATACTCATATCCGGCAGTCAGTCACTGACACAGAGTATGTACATTTTTACCCGACTACGGTGGGCGGAGGGTTATGATTTTGACCGATATGACCGGTATGTATGTTCATCTGCTCCCGTATAACGTCCAAACTATTTTTATATCATAATAATTTGACTAATGAGATATCGTTGGACGCGTCTGGATCGTCCGCTGGTTATAGGCTATTATACGATCGAAATATTGTTATACGTATCTATCAGCATATTGTAGGTATCGTTTGTCTTCTTTTGACTTACTTTGTCTTCAGCAATAAAAACAACATAGAAATTAATTTTTTTTTTTCCAAATACACTCGACATAAAAATCCCATATAAAACGAAAAAAATATATTTGAATATTTTCATCCATTTCATCTATTTTAAAAGGTGCACTGGGACATATTATTTTAATTGTACGAATTAAACAATATTGTTCCTTCAAAAAATAACTATACATAGTCTACTCCATAGCTGTTCTGTCCTAGCTAAGCGAGAGGGATATATACTTCGGCAGCTCACGCGACGCTAGCCACACCTCGAAACTAAAATTCATTTTTTTCTTGTATCGTCTTAATAATATTTATTGTGTTTTCATAGACTGTTTCTCGTAGATAGCAAAATACAACATTTTCGAGTAGGCCGTTCATGTCAATGACCAATTATCTACCTCCGATTAGCACTTATCGTTTATTTCATAATAATATCGTGATAATAATATGTATCTGTCTGCAGCCGTATTCACGAGTGAGTAACTATCGTGATCGTGAAACTATGTCAAAATAATGAATTAGGTAATTATAAAAAAAAAAAATTACATATTGTAAAAATACACGCGGATTTATATGGGACCATCACACGAAAAATTTCATTACGAGAAGACAAAAACTGAAAAATCTACTAACAACAAACAAACAAAGAGGGAGACATGCGTCTGTCCAAAATAGTATTTAAACAGAGTCCATGGACACAGTACGACTCAGTCGTTCGTGGAAAATAATGTTAATAAAAACAAGCCGGTATCGCCAATACGGCTCATCTTCTGGTAAATACTACGCACAAATCTAGTGAGCAATGCTAGGAGGTGTACCCAAGGAATTAATAATTTACGTACCTATGTCGATGGGTGTACCATATCAGCTGATAAAATAATACATCATCTATATTATATAAAATTAAACTATTTATAAGCCAGGGTCCTTTTTCACAATGTAATTTATAAAACAAACCGACATGACACTCCCCTAGTTAAATCTTCTCGACTTATGTTTGAAAAACTGTCAGTCTACATACACCGAATGGTCGATGCACGGCGTAAAATATGCACGCAAAGTTTTTAAATATTAAAACATAACAAGGATGTAAAGCGATAGCTACAATAGATAGTCTATTGTGTCTGCTTATGGTACCTCAGGTTAGAAAAGTAGTAAGTAGTTAATTTTCACAAAACGGGACTGTGCAGCTACTCCGAAATACGAAACGAAGTGTTTCGGCTGACGGATGGTACATTTTCTTACTCCGGAAGTGTTCCAGTTCTTTCGGAGTTCTTTCGGAGTGGGGTCCACGAAAGAAGAAACGTCCAATCACGACTATCGAATGCGAAACACTTTCGGAGTGTAGGAAAACATACCCCGTCAGACGAAACGTTTCGTTTCGTACTACTGTGGGGCGTACGTATAGTGGGGCTACTCCACTGAAAACTGAACAGATTTTAACAGCAGCTGAAAATAGAATACTCACCATCCGTCAGGGTGCAGCTTCTCTTGCTCCCAGTCGTTAGCCTTGTCACCGGTCCTCATTGTGTCACTTAATACTTTACAGTCCTCTCAATAAACAGTTCCTCATTATCACACACTGATCCACTAATATATAGCTTTAGGAAGTTGAGTACCTATTTTCGGTAAAAGCAAGTACGTATCAAAATTTTTATATTTCCTGGGGGCTTACCACAAGCTCTTATTGCGATTCAATTACAGGAACGTATTAACGTTTCAGCGACTTTTTGTGCAATGACGTACCTTATTGTCATGACAATAAGAAACGTCATTAAAACGTCGTTAAAACGTTCCTATAATTGAATCGCAATAAGAGCTTGTGGTAAACCCCCTGAAATTGAAATTGTACCGTAAAAGAATAGCCATAGCCAAAATATAGATTTTTAGCCTAGATAGGATTGTTTTTGTTTTGTGTATCTCAATTGCGAGTTTTCTTGTGAGCTAACCGTACCTTACACGAACTGGCTGTGTCTAAGGAAAGAGAGGCAGGTCCACCGACGCAATGGACACACACCACTTGAGGGGCAACGGGCCACCTTGCAAACAACCACACGAATGGCACACGATAGAGAGCTCTGGAGAGAGATGGTGGCACGGGCTACACACCAAAATCACGTTCCTCAGTCATGAGGATACGATAAAGAAGAACCGTACCTTAAAGTCCACGTATTTGTCTGCTTTGTAACGAGAATACAAAACTTTGTAACCATCCACTGGGAACGTTGTTCAATTTGTCTTACAAAATGGCAAATACACAGACGTCAGACACTAAAGCAGGCGTTTGGATAACGGTAAATCCCGCACTTAGGGTTCAGACAACAGAGCTTTTATAAGATTTCTCTCGAGATAACCCTACCGTTCTAGGATTCCGTAGTCTCTACGAGGAACCCTTATAAAGTCAACCAGTCTGTCCGTCGGTCCGTCCGTCTCAGTCTATCACAATACCATAACTCCTACAATTGTTTTCTAATTTTTCTGACAGTGCTTATACTTGCCAAGAAATAATCCCTACGTTTTACGAGACAATACACTACTGCCACCGAGAGCTGATGATACATTACTTTGTTGCGTCCACCTGCCGCCGACATACGTGCATGTTTTATCACTTAAACCCTAACAAGATAAGACAATTTGTCTGTATACTGCGTACGCTGTTTTATTATACGTTTTGACATCCCTAAAGTGAAATGTAGCTTTTGGCACTGTCCTTAGTGGACCCAGGATGGTAGTCCTTGGACCATGGACCAATTACTAAGGGGACTGGGTCTAAACAACTCGGCCGAGTGGTCGGCCGAGTACTAATCGACATAAAACGAAGCGAGTAGTTCAGCTATTTACCGGTAGATAGATGCCACTCATCCCGGGAAAATGACCACGCGTTGTTTCATAAGAGATATCGACTAAGAACGTCTCTTCTAATTAAAATATGCCTTGGACCTATGACTTAGAGCAATTGTTTAACTCAGTTGAGAGTTTAATTTACACGTCAATAGATGGCAGTAGTTACTACGTAGCAACTACGAAGTCCCATGCAAACACCATAAATACACGATATATAATAACAATATACTATAGTTTTACCTACGTGACGTTAAAACTAATAATTGTGATGTTTTCGTTAAACATTTTGTAGAAAACGCAACCGTCATGCTTTTAAAGCAAACCCATGGAACATTCTAACTTTGTTTGCAAAAACGTAGTCGGGGTGCTGCGACAGAAGATAAATTTATACTATAAGTATTTAATGTGCTATTAGGTATTATCTTGTGTACCTATACCTACCATGATTATCTTATCGAACAAAGGATCGCGATAAATGTACAATGTATGGTATACCTACTAGTTGTGCCCGCGACTTCCTACGCTTGGAATTTAACAAAAAGACGAAGTTACGCCTTATAACATCAGCTATCTGCCAGTGAAAGTCCCGTCAAAATCGGTCCAACCGTTTCTGAGATAAGCCTTAAGAACAGACAGGCAAAACAGTCGTGTAAAAAGATACATTTTACTCATCGCAATGACTTGCCTCAAAAGTTAATCTTAATACAATTTACTTATTTAATTTTTTCCGACGTTATTGTCGTTTGAATAAATAACATTATCGTTTAACTAGGTATTTGCCTACCTTGGAGATAAAGCTATACCTATCCTTAACATTATATTTTACGAAGTCTGATATATTCCGATTTTTAATTAAACGAAGTAGACTGACAGCTGAAAATGTCATTGTTTTATGAATTTGAACCTTATTTGTTCTATTTATATCGAAACGTGACATTTGCACCTGCCAGTTTACTTCGTCTAATTAAAAATCAGACTATAGTTCTTCACGCTCCCTTAGAATAGACTGTATACTATCCAGATGTAAATAGTAAGTTGTAGTCATAGAGAATGTATGTCTTGTCTATGATTGTAGTAGTATTCTAGGTATGTTTAATGCGTTCGTAATAATAAGTAATGTTAAACGGTACCATACCTATCTGCTAAAATAATACATCAATTCTTCGTGTTCTTTATTATATACAAAGCAAAAGTAGAACACAAGGTATTTCAACATTACACTCATCCAGGAAATGCAAACATTATTGTTACAATACAAATTACTACGAGGGGTCATGTTAACATGAATAGGTAGGTATCAACTTTATTTCAATCAATGTAAGTTCGCATTGATGGAGTTAGTGGCACTTGTTATTGATACAAAGGTACATAGGTAGATAGGTACGAAGATACAAAGCCCTAACAATGGAGTTACCGCGCGTAACCCTTGGTTTGCACTTATCAAAACATTGCAGTTGGCACTGCAAGATTACTTTCTGTTATTATTATTTTAATGGGACTATGCCCTCTATACACTACCTACCACTGTTATTCCTGTTTTTTTTAGTTATTCATAAATATTGTATTCCTGATTTTTTTATTTCATGGACTAAAATGACAGCCTTTTATGTCAAACGTTAAATTAATGTGATCTGTTCATCATAAATTAGGTATGTTGTTTTTATGATTTTGGTACAAATAAATTCAATTTTATTTACTAAAGAACAAAATAAACAAAATCACTAATAAAAATATGTTTAAATACAATATAAATTGACAATTATAGCTGTCATTTTAGTCCACGAAATTAAAAATCAGAGTATAAATAAAAACTAATATACCTACCTACCCTAGGTAGATGCGTACCTATATTGTGTGCCTATATCATAGGGATCTTAGCAACCTAATATCACAAGTATCATGTTTATCACGTTTCATATCACAGCAGTACCTATTGATGGTTCGCAAATATCGCAAAACTTCTTACCGATTATCGTGATCATTGATAATGTTATCCGCGCAAGTAGGTTAGTAGGTACCTATTGATAGATATAGAAAAAGAATGGAATGGTTCCCAACTTCCCACCCCCAGTTATCCTTGTGCACAGAAGCCACAGATTCAAGCAAATAGGAAAGTTACAAAAAAAAAAATGCGCGCGAATATATTTTCGGTCACTGACACATAGTGATGTCCGCGCGACGCGTCTTATGGTATCAATAATCGATGGAACACTGACGTTCGTTGGTCCATTCAATATCAATAGCAAGGTCGCGAGATACGCAACTTAACCGAAACAATGATAATTATAACTCAAGTTTAGGTCAATGTTGGCTGACGAAAGAGGCAAAAAATTATGAATAACAATCTAAGTTTTCCTCAAGTAATTACCCAGGTGAGTACCTACTCATTTTCTACTTCTGATAAATAATAATTACATTTTAAGTTAGTTTCTTTCATAACTAATAATAAGCTTAATAAGAATGTAGGTATCAATCATAATGATTTTTTGTCTAAGTTAATTATCAAGTCATTTGACGTAATTTTAGTATACAGTATGTTTTATATACACTTGTAAAATTGTTATTGGAATTGGTTTCAAAGAGTCATTATTTTGTAGTTTTACATAGTAATAATAATTTATTTCGTTGTTGCTAAGTAGACTTTTCATTAATAAGCAAATTGTGTCTGAAAATTCAGCTCATCGATCTTGTTAGTAGGTCATTGTGTGAAATTGGCAGTTATTTAGAGCTGAGTAGGTACAGAATACAAAAAAACAACTTGTATCAATAAAGATCTCTCATTCTTTGTGGAAATGTACAAATTTGCATTAAAATAGCGTAAGGTTGCGTGAGGTAACTGACGTCACCGATTCAAACGACATTGGATGCTGACACATGAAATGTGATAGTATAGAACGTGTCACGACAATATCACGTGTTAATGGGACAAAGATAGATGCTTATTTACTGCTACAGTCCTATTAGTGATAGATTGCGAGACAAATACATGTATCCGGTTCAATAATTAAAAATATTGTGTCATATTTCTTAGTCAAGAGAACATAGTTGAAATAACTCACACGCACTTTGTAACTTCAATAAAATAATGATTTATGACCTATAGAGCCATCTACATGCAATAGGTACAATCAAATGTTGTATCCCGGAGATAGCATATCATATATATATTTTACTATCAATTATCTTAGTAGATATATACTATCAAGATACTACCAACAAGATGTTGGGTAGTGAATATCGCGTACATAATACATAGTATCTTTGATTGATTGGCTCGATGACTCGTTTGATGACTATCAAAATAGCAGATGTTCTAAGCAATAATTAAATTATTTCATGAGAGTAACTATTTCAATTTGGTTTCACAGTTCTAAGGTAATTGTTATAATTCACCAACACGCCTGAAGAATGAATAGGCATTCACAAAAAACAAGTAAACTTTACTGTTAGTCAGTTACTTCTACCATAAAAACATATTCCGGTGCCCCGCAACTGTAGCGTGTTCCAACTTCCAAGCAATTAATATTAATAACTGTCTGCAATCATCGCAACCGCGGACATAATTCTTATATCTTAGTATCGATTCAATACATTCAATATAAACAAGAATCATACTCAGCACATGAAGATAAGCTACAATACGCCATTTATGACTCTGAAGGAAAAGTAAATTGAGTGGGCTTAAAATAAAGTAAGCGAAAGATCGACTGCTTATCTTAATTAAACTTAAGGTTATATTGAAACGGAAAACAATCATCATGTTGTCAAGGTTTCTTCGGCATTTTCTTTATTGCTGGACCCTGAATCGAAGTCACGTAATGAAAAGAAACTCTCAACTGCATCAAGCAAGTTAACATTTTTGCCATCAATACATTATAATTAAAATTATTGGCACATGCAAATGTTGCAGTAAGTAGTTAAATATATAAAGTACCTATTAAAAGCGTGAGTAATAACATTATTCAAAATGACGCTAGTTTCAAAACTAGAACAACAGAGAATGGTAACAATGAGGATAGGAATAAATTGTTGAATTATACATTCATTTGTAAGGTAACAATAGAAACATGCATGAAATATCTAAAACAAGTATCTCTTAGGGGAAATATTTGACTATAGTTACGAATTTTAGAGCCATTTATTTTGTATATGCTGAAATATTTGCCTTTTTTAGTTAATAGGTATTTATTACATACATTTTCTTTTTTAGTCCGCCTGTCTTTACATTTTACCCAAGTAAGTATGGTATTTACTTTGGCTACTTATCCGGTTATGCCGGAATATAAAATTACGGCTTTTCCTTATCCATACAGGCTTGGATGAGCATAAAACTCTGACTTATGTAGGCTTTGCTTAATATAGTTTAATAGTCTATAGTCTAACATATTATGTAAGTATATAATATCGTTCCGGTGTAGGTAAGTAATTCACGATGAGAAAGTCATACAGTTAGATTTTCATGGTTAATCTTATCTTTATGTTCCATTAAAATCCGACCGAAACACCGAAGGAAGTTGCTAATTGCATGACAAAGTAGGTTGCAGTTCTTGTCTCAAGTATCAAGCTTCAAAACCTTCATTTAGCTGCCAATTACGAAGCGACAGCTTATTCGGAATGAACCTAACGTTCCAACCTCAAGCTACTAGAAATATTTAATTTAATTTGGCTATAACTAAGCAAGTACATGATGTATTTTTCGGTATGACTACTTATATGTGCAGTGTTAAATGCTATGTCCACATAATATGTCATGATTATCACGCTAACACTATGTTGCTATGTGTAAATATGATAATTATTAACATAAATTACAATTTGCGCACATACTTCCACGTTGATCTTAAGATTAAAATTTAGAAGTGGGGAGAAAAGAATTTACAAGCATTGAAATTTCAAAGAAGACTGGAGTCTAACCCGCAGATTTATAGAAAGTTATGATGGACTTTGACGTTGTTGGACGGGCCCGTTGGCGTGATTGGCGTGATGGCGCCTTTCACGCTGCAGGTCGTAGGTTCGATTCCTACCCGGGCCATGCATTTGTGTGCATGAACATGTCTGTATGTCCCGAGTCTGGGTGTATATGTATATTCAGTATGTATTTACAAATAAAAAAGTAGTATATGTAGTAATATCAGTTATCTGGTTTCCATAGTACAAGCTCTGCTCAGTTTGGGATCAGGTAGCCGTGTGTAAAAATGTCCCAGGATATTATTATTATTATTACTTACACCGGCATTACAAATCACTTTTGTTCGTAGAAATGCTTTGTAAAACCATTGTAAACTGGCTAAAAACTCTATAAATTTGGCGGTAAACCCAAAGCAATGGTGCGAGATTTGTTGAGTTGTGTGTTGAAGTGTTGAGCTTCCGAATTTCTACTTAAATAAATGATGAGCTAAACGCAATTACTAGAAATGATAACGCAGTCTTCGGTTCACGCTATGTACACTTAACAGCTTTAAACTTTGAATCTAGACGTCATCGTTAAAAATAATTATAAAGCAAATGATATAAAAAGGAAAAAAATTGTTAACTTGGCACCTCGTCATATTAATAATGGTAACGAAGCAAGATCGACCACATGAATGCTATGGGATGTTGCGTTTCACCTAGATTAGGTATTTTATTATTTAAATATTTCAACACGATAAGATTAATATTTTCTTCTTACAAATATAAAGAGGTAAAGTTTGTAAGTTTGTTTGTAGGAAGTAATCTCCTGAACTACTAAAACCGATTTTATAAATTCTTTCACCAGTAGAAAGCTACATTATTCCTCAGTGACACAGGCTAAAAATTGCTACGCGGGTGAAGTCGCGGGAGGCAGCTAGTCATATTATATTTTTGTACATCAAATACCGAAAAGTTTTTGCAATATTTACTTCGAAAATACTTTTAAGTCAATGACATTATTTATTTCCTCAAAAAACGCCGCGTATAGTACCTACGTAACTTCACAGTTTGGATGGGTTTATGCTGTTTGAAACAGCCGGATAAACCCGAGCTCTTTTTCCTGTTTGCAGCTTATACATATTGTGATCATCGCGCGTATCACGAGGAAGCTACTAGAAGCATCCTAATTAATCTTGATATGGTGAGAGATAATAACCAGGGTCAATATCTACTTTGTACCTACTGTATGTGTTTCTCAAACACGCAAAAACGGCTGAACGGATTTGGATGATATTTGTCACACAATATTTTTATACCGGAAAAATGTTAGGTTCTTGTGGAATTATTAAAAAAAACGGACTACAGGACCTTCTAAAGTCAACGCGGACGAAGTCGCGGTCAGAAGATAGTCACGAATAGATGCTTAGAATAGACTACCTATGTCATGGTCAGATGATAAATAAAATTATTTTCACGGATTTCCAAGCTTTATTGCGATATGACGACAAACTCATACCTAAATTGCTCAAGATTGTGATTGATGTATGTGAAATAATGTGAATGTATGCACGCTGATCATACACCTAGTTCAATGGCAATAATGATCGTAATAGGTATCAAAGTAGCTACAATAAGTAAGTAGGTACCTATTGATATAGCTTATTTACAACGTCTTTGTGTTACTACTTATTGGCCTGTCTCTCTGTCTGTCTGTATAGGTATGCTACGTTATGTGCAATGGAATTGTAGATTTCTGCAAATAATTTTCTTGACATTGTGAAACTGTAATAAAATGTGTATCATGAAGTAGGTACCTAATATAAGTCAATAGTATCATGTGAGTTGTCACAATAAATGTACATTAAGACAGGAGGTACAAGCGACTGTGATATAGGTAGGTACAATTGGTGCGTTCCATTCACTGTTAATTTTGTTATTTTCGTTATTATTGTCCACAAATCACGTTCCACTCGCACCAACTTGTACTGAAAGTGATCATTATTATCGTTTTTAACACTTTTTGTGGACGAAAATAACAAAAATTACGGTGAATGGAACGCAGCAATTGTAGAAGAAGATGGGAGGGATGTTATCCTCGCGATATAAAAAGCATTTTTCCTAGTTTCTTATATGGATAATCAAGGGAAAAACATCGTCTTAGAACTGGCTATTTAGATTTCAGCATTCAGCTAAAATATTATTTTATCCATAATGGCTATAGTGATAGTTGATTTATCGATATTTATTATTGCCAAAGTCACATCACTTTTCAAGGTTAACGTTTTTTTATTTCTCGCGTGTAGGTAGGTATAGAAGTATTTCGTAGGTATAAGAATTACACTAATAAAATTGAAATATCGACGACTGAATAATTATAAAACATCACAAACTGAAATAAACTACATACCTATAGGTACTAATAAAATTCTATCTAATTACTAGGTATTGCTAAATACGAGTGAACTTAGAAGCTAATAACATACCTACGTAGCATATACACAAGGATTATGGGTACTTATTAAGTTTCACTCTTCACTTTCACTTATAAATTTCAAGTAGGAACACTTATTCAGTCTTACGTTTCGCAGAACGTCCTTTGTATTGTATTTATGCAATGAAATGACAAAATAACTAAAATATAACCTGCTGTTCGTGTGTTATCAATGAATGAACAGCTGATTGTCAGTCAGGTCAGGGTACGGGAAGTGGAAGGATACGTCTACATGAAACAATTTTTATACGAAAGTAAATGTTTCAAAAATCATAAGCTCATCTACTATGTACATAGTTTATCGTTAGTATTCTGCGAGATTATAAATAGCCCGTGATAACATAGATAGGATAATATTTAACAGCGTTAAGTAAACATTATATTAGTTCTTGTGATAATCTTATCGCCCCTACTAGTGTAAACTACCTTTAATTTTCTTATATAGCAAGCTCAAAAAAAAAAAACATTTTAGTGTAGCCACAGCATAGACATTCCCATCACCCGTGCAATATTGTTTGTTATTAGTAAAGATGTGATAAACGGCTTTATATTAAAAGCACGCTGTAACGCTTGTGCCTGTTTTTAAAAGTAGCTGTAAAAAGCGCGGAAGTGCTTTTCTGCTTTTTACTTTTATTGAAGTTTTTAGTTTTCAGCTTTCTACTGTTTTCTAGTGCTTTTGTGCATTAAAAAAGCCAAAAACTTATCTGTTGAAAAATTGATAGTGAGCCTTATGTGCATAGAAATATGGTTGTTAATCTAATATAATTTAGTATCAATGTATTGCTTTTTATGGGTAAAGAAATAAGGTTCAAGTTAATTAAATATTGATTTGAGCTGTATTTACATACCCATAAGGTTACTTAAAAAAAAAAATTGAATTTCTTTCTCTTTCTTGACGTCATTGCTTAAAAGCAACACGCTTGTGCTTGTAAGCGCGCTTGTGTGCTTACTAAAAAAAACGTACTTTTCAAACGGCTTTTCGTTTAAGCACCCACTTCTAGTTATTAGAGCATAATATTTTATTATTTGTGAGAAACATTCACCATCATCATTATCATCTTAGCCGAAAGACATCCACGGCTGGACATAGGCCTCCCCAAGGTTCGTCACATTACTTCCATGTTAATACTTAAAGTATAATGTTATTATCACAAGAAAGTTAACACGAGATAAAAACGTGTTAAGTCAAATTTTACGAGGTAAATTTAATAAGTCACGCGTTCAAAACGAGTTTAACTTTTTTGTAAAAATAATAATAATAAAATTGTTTTATAGATACGAGGGACTATTGCTTATTAATGTGGCAGCACAGTATAACTATCAATCAATGTCATTTATCCTAATGTCAGTCTCATTGTCAAACAAACAAATTATGTCAGTGTCACTATTGTCAACAATTTCGGTATAAAAGTTCGGGAAATTGTGGGGAAATGTAAATAATGTGTTAAATCCATCTATATGCATGGTATATGGCACAATTATTTCCCTATAAAAATGCTTTATATAATTATGTCGTGATGTTTCATGGCTCCTAAATATAGTGTTATTTGGTATTACATCATCAGCGACACTCGATGTTGGTCGAAGTTTTATTAAATTTTATAAGTGAATAAGTACCTACTACTGTGTATTTATACTGATATTGTTCCTAAGTGTTGTCGCGTTCATGTGCGTTATTGTGTAATGTCCTTTTCTATTTTAATGTAACGTTCAGAACTAAAGATGCCTGATAGAGATATCTTTAGAGATACATGGATTAGATATTTAGGTGAGTACATTTGTTTGACACAATGTGAGTACACCTACCCCTTCATGGAATACAAATGTGATGATATTATTTTTTTTCATTTATCATATGGTACTAAACATATCAAATAATAAATTGAACAAAGATCAAACCCCTCGAAGGCCTCTGGCATGGCTTTATAATTGCTGTCTTCATTACAACTGGGACTGACTTTTACCTGCCCCATGGAGCATTGAGAAGCTCAGTTGGAAATGCCACTAAATGATTACCCTTTCCTGACTAACCTTGCCAAGCATTGCTTAACTTCCGGATGATGAAAAACACACTTACCCTTCATCCTGGGTGATGTACCGGTCGCTGAACAGGTTCATGTTGCAGGGTACGCCAATGAGGTGGGCGAGTCGTTCCGGGCGATTGTGCCCGTCAAGGTTGTGCGGGCCAGCTACGGAGTCGCCTTCGCGTATGTGGCCGCTGACACTGTGCACAAGAGTATTGGAATGATCAGAGTAAGTTATTAATTTCTTTAGGTGTGTCTGCATGTGCCAACCGACATGTCTGAGCAACCAGTTTTGACATCTGACCATGTAGATTTAGCGTTACAACTGAGGGCATGATGTGATATCTCAGAGTTTCTGGGCGTGGCCAATCAATAAAAAAAATATTAATGAATGAAGCATGTGTCTCGAGAACACAAGGTCCAAACCCTGGCTCTGTGTGTCAGTGGGATTGTCTTCAGTCTAAGTATTGTATGGTGTCCACTGTCCATAGTACAAGCGCTGCTTGGTTAGCTATCTGTGACCATGCAATTGGTGTGAGTTAGGTGATATTTGAGACTGGGACATTACAGGAGGATATGGGTTATTAAAATATTAATAATTTAATATAATATAGTACATTTTATGTTGAATTTTTATTTGTATGTTGTTTAAAAAAAATGTTTTTATTACAGAAAGATGGGCGCCCCAAACGAGTTTTGATAGAGACTGGGGATGCGCTGCTGTGGCAAACACTAGCGTCAATTGTTATTCCTGGATTCACCATAAACAGGTACAATACATATACTATATTTATAAACTATAGGAGACCTATCTATTTATTAGCAAGAGGATATCTACTACTGAACTACTTACTACAACTATTGCTTCCGCATATAGTCCAACCATAAGAATAAGAAACCCACTGTATCTAGAGCGGACTTAAAAGACTTGACACCTAATGTTGGCCTGCTATTGCTCTGCAACCTCCTCTCCTTCCTACTTATTAAATAATGGAAGACAACCTGATTTGACGTGCGACAAATCAATATGGTCAGACTAATACACAAACTGTATGGTCCCAAACTAAGCAACACTTGTATGATACATAACATACAATGAAAAGGCCGTTTCCGAAATTTTCCTCTGGCGGCAATCACCTCGCAGTAAGCCTAACGGCCTACTCTTAAACCACTGCGATAGCAGTCGTCCGAGTAAAAATTAACTCAAATTTTCATGTTTCCAGGATATGCGCGTTCTCCCAATTCTATCTCTGCAAGTACGCCTCCAAAGTGCCTCGGAACACCAGGAACTGGATCACTGTGGGCATAGGTCTCGCGTCCATCCCCATCATCGTGCGGCCCATAGACGCAGCAGTGACCGTCCTTATGAACTCGACATACAGGCGAATATTTAGAGAATAGTACCTATTATTTTATTATTGGCGTATCGTTATTGGGTTTTTATTCTCAAAAAGATGTCTGTCCATTGCAAAAACCACTGCTCTGTAATTATTTGAGTGTATTCTTCACTACAAATCGCAATTCTTAGCAGTTGGCATGTTGTCGGCCAGAAGACTGCTAACAGATGGCCGACAACAATGGCCTATGAAGTATTTACGAACATAATATTAGAAACCATCGCAATGGACAATTGTTTATAGACTCGAGACCCAGGTTAGCCTATAACCTGTTAGCTATTCCAGCTAAGATAAAAGTTTGTGCTAGTAGTGGCCACGTTTGTAGTGTAACTATTGGAAACAAGGTTTCAATAAACCAAAAAAAAATAACAATAACATCAATAGCTGATGATGTTTCTACTTTGATTCTTGCCGTAGAACGTAGTGTGTTTTAAAATAATAATAATAATAGTGTTCATTCGCAATAATTAATAAGTAGAAAATGTTTAGTATTAGCATGATTCCACAAATTGAATGCACAAAACTTGCTTAGGTAGAAATATACTTGCGTAGTGTTATTTAAACGGAACATTCGAAAGTAAATTTTAGCTATCAAAATCAATGTAATGCATACTCAGTGTGTTTTTGTGGAGATTTTTTTTTTTTTTTTTTTTTTATAGGACTGTGGTGGCAAAAAAGCGTACGGCCCGCCTGATGTTAAGCAGTTACCGTAGCCTATAGATGCTTACAATACCAAAGGTATTGCTCGCACATTGCCGACCTGAAGGGGAGTGGGATGGAGGGAGGGGGAGGGGGGGTGGGCTTACGGCTCTCTTACTCATCGTACGAAACGCAGCTGTAATAGCTGCTTTACGCCGATCTTCTGTGAGAGGGTGGTACTACCCCGGTCGAGCCAGCCCGTTTATGAGCTGCAGTCAATTGGCTACAGCTTGGCTCTACCACCTTTGCATCCTATTAGACAATAGATAGTAAAACACACTAGTGATAATAGTCATAATTAGCGAATTAAGTTGAGTCAGCCTGGCACACTCCGCATTTTAGGTACAAAGCTATAAATACTCGCCTTGGGTTCAGTTCAGACAGAACGAAAAATGCGCGAGCATTTTACTAGCTCCATCGAAAATAGGACCGTATTACAATATCCTATAGTCGGCTCGCGCATGATCGCGATGTCGCGAGCACGCGCGGTCTGAACTGACCTTTAGTGGACCCATCCAACGCGCAACCGCGCGTCAGAAGAGATAAGAATAACGCGACAGAAAGAGATACCCTTATAGGTATAATTTTAGGCATGCAGCGTTGTCCGAGCTGAATTGCACTTTATTGCGTTGTAGAAAGAGTCTCTATTTATTTAATGTTTTAGCAGAGTGATCGTTCTGTACTTCTGTAGTACATATTCTGTTGTTGAGTGTAGTTCCTCGAAAAAGGAAAGGAAAGGAAAGCTTTGTTGAATTTGAAGGGCAAAGGATCTGCCAAGTGTCCTTAAAATGAGATAAATATTTATAAATTTGATAATTATAATTTAATTATAATATTTGAAAGCCATTCCAAAGTATCTCGATAACGAATCTTGGGAAAATATTGCCATATTTTTAAAAAATATTATAATTTTTTAGGTTGGTCACACATGATCAGGCCAGTATCATTTTGCAATATTTAATATTTATTTGAGAAAAAGTGACAGTCAATTTTGAAATTAATATTGGGGTTCTCTCACATTCGGTTTGCAAGTATTGTTTGATCATGTGTAGCCATTTTATAGATGCTTTAATTTAGATATAGAAGCTGTGATATTAATTCCATAGTTTATCCATGATCATTATATTGCTTCTAGTTGTCTTTTGTTTTTTTAAATCAATAATGTTATTCTTTATTCCTGTTGACCCTTTATTAAACCTGTTTATCTTCTATATGTGTTTCAATACTCTACACTTAAAATGTATGTGTCGCAATATATCGATATTTGGAAGATGAAAAGCATAGGCTACTGAGTAAACTTAATGCTTGTCTTCTTAAAATATACCTTAAAATTTAAGGTATGTTTACCATTGTACCTACAAAGGAACGAGTTAGAGCGCGGCTCCACTAGTGCGCTGCGCTGCGTCGTCGCAACGGATCAAAGGGTCGACGGGCGAGAGACGAAGCGGGGGAAGGTGATGCGCCAGTACAAAATCTTGCAACGACGCAACGCAACGCGCTAATGGAGCCCGGCCCTTACAAAAAAAGTTCATACGCCCAAAGACACTACCCAGAAAAAACCGGCCAAGTGCGTGTCGGACTCGCACATAAAGGGGTCCGTACTACCGTAAAATATAAACAAACATCCCCAAAATGGTAATAATTAGACCATAAGACAAAAAATGAAAAAATATTAAGTTTTTTCTATGGGGACCCCCTTTATTTACAAGTTTTATTTTATTTTTAGTATTTGTTGTTGTAGCGGTAAAATAAATACACATTCTGTGTAAATTTCAACTCTACCTATTACGGTTCGAGAGATACAGCCCGCTGACAGACAGACGGACATCGTAGGCTTAGTAATAGGGTCCCGTTGGTACCCTTTGGGTACGGAACCCTAAAAACCAGCCAAGTGCGTATCAGACTCGCACATAAAGGGTTCCGTACCACCGTAGAATAAAAACGTCAAAAATATTAAGTTTCTTGGGGACCCTTTATTTTTAAATTTTATTTTATTTTTTGTACCTATTTGTTGTTGTAGCGACAACAGAAATAAACATTCTGTGAAAATTTCGTAAGATACAGCCCGCTGTGCAGCGGCGCTGACAGACGGACAGCGTGGGCTTAGTAATAGGGTCCCGTTGGCACCCTTTGGTTACGGAACCCTAAAACGGAGCCATGTGACTGTCCAATGTAGTATGTGCTACTAAACGGAGTCCATGGACACAGAACGACTCGGTCGTTCGCGGAAAATAATGTTGAAAACATGTCGGTATTACCAATACGGCTCATCTGGTGAATAAAGGTCGGCACTCATCTATCAACTCGGCACCCGACCAGCACCGCCTCGCCGCTTGGCGTCCACTCGTTGTCGACAGGTGGTCCGCGGGCGGACGCTGCTTTTACACCATAAACGTCACGTGATCAACCAGTGGACCGCGCGTGGTCAAGGAGTGAACGCCGCGTGGTCAGCGAGTGGTCCACTTATTTCCGGTTCAGTTAGTGGACGCCGACCGACGAGGCGGTGCTGGTCGGGTGCCGAGTTGATAGTTGAGTGCCAACCTTAATACGCATCAAAATGCCTTTTCAAGTTGGTGATGTATTTATTTGTGCGTTATGTATACATCTTGTGACTGCAATGTTAGGGTACCATATCTGCTAAAATAGTACATCAATGCTTACGCCTGTCGCGGTCGCCTGCCATTTAAGTGTAGGTAATACAGATTGTCGTTTTGCTATGAAATATAAATCAGGCGTTATTTGAGTGAAAGGTGAATAATAATCAGTACGAGATTGTTCCTTTATTTATATACCAAAACCAATCAATCTTGGTGTTGGAATTAACTTTTTTATAAATACAAAAAAACTGTGTTGGCTTATTTATACAGGGTTATTGGTAAAACACTAACAGCCTTGCAGGACAGACATACAAAACAACAACTTTTGTTCTATCACTTTTTAAAAACAAAAAAAAATAACAAAAATCACTTTCAAAAATATATGATTTTTTTTTTCTCATCTAGAGGAAAGCCATGGTACGTGGTTGTATTACACTTTGCCCTAAAGTACCGAAACGGACCACACTACGCCTTATCTATTCTGTGCCACAGCTATCCTCTAGATGAGCATATTTTCTTGTTTCATACATTTTAGAGTGTGATTTTTTGTCATAGAACAAAAGTTGTTGTTTTTGATGGCAGTAATACGCCTCTGTAAGGTTGTTAGTGTTTTACCAATAACCCTGTATAGGTTGCATATGAGCAAACTCAACCTCTGTCGTGACATGCCTCGCAGTGTAAGGTCTGGGTGTCACTGTGATCGCCCCCAGTCCATGGTATGGTCACAGTACACGTTGCACAGTACAAGTTTAGGACCATACAGTTCACGTGTAGACTTACACGTGAACTGACATTTATATGTATATTAGGTATAATTTCAGTCGTGGACATAAAAATAATTAATTTTATGACACGATTCGTGTTTAATCGTAGAACCAGTTGATTGCATCGTATTAATTATTGTTTTATTTTTAGGGGTCCGTGGCGAAAGGTTGAATATAAGTGGGTCAAAGGCTTCTAGGGTCAAATATACGTTCATATTGGATCATTGGTACTTTCATTTTTTGGTTTTGCATTGAAGTTCAATAAAATCTACTTACCTTATATCTCTCTAGGTATCTACTCATATGAATAATTTCCGTGGTTGCGGGTTCGATTCCCGCAATTTTGGAAACGGCCTTTTCGTAATTTACCCTGGTCTGGGATCGACAATGGTGTCCAACGATGACGCCAAGCCTCGATTGACCTTCGACAAGTCCCGGGGAAAAGGTAAGTTATCTTGGAACCCGCACGAATTCCATCAATAGTATAGGAGGAGTTGGATGAAGTTTATCCACTCCCCTCCGTTGCAAAGCGGGAGACATAAATAAAACGATTCGATATCTTTGACGTCTTCATGTCTTCGAATATTAATCACGATCTTAATTATCAGTAGACACGGACTGATTTAATAACACACAGAAGGGGGTTAGTTAGCAGGCGTGCTTCATGCGAGTTCGCGTGGCTTAATCGTTAGCGAAATGATATTAAAAAGTCAAGACCAAGGAGTAAGCATTAATGGAGAGGGCGATGGAAAAAAAATCTTGTGAGCATTAGATAATTATATGACACCAATAAGTACCTGGCTATTTCTCTGATTTCGCACCAAACACATGTCCGGTAGCAAATAAAAAAAAGTATCGATATTTTCGGAGATCCAATAACTGTTGTCGGATTGTAATACATTTATCTAGTTGTGCCCTAAAATTCAAAAGCGTAAGTGTAGGAACAAAAAAAAAATTACAACTTTTATGCCTAAATGTCACTACCATCAGTGTCTTTCACACATGTCCCGAAGAATATCGTATTAAATTTCAAAGAAGTCGTCGTCTGATGTAACTGTAATTAGTCCCCTGTGTTATGCCAATTATTAGGAGAAACTAATTTCATTTTTACACATACGAAACGGTTAGTTAACTTTTTAAAAATAAAATTAACTTTGTCATCAAAAAAAGGTCATCACCCTAAGCTGAGGTGGTAATGCAAATATCTCTTTAAGTGTACATGCTACTCTCATACCCCTCACCCCGCACGCTTCCGAATTGGTCAATCGACCCAGAGATGTTCAAACGGGAGGCTAGGAGCTTTAGTAAAAAAAAATATTTTGGATATTCATCTCGAAAATGACGTTTGTCACGAAAAAGTGGTCTTCGCCGTGATCGCAAGATTTTGGGTAAGCAAATCGATTTAATTTTTAATTCCACCTCTATGTCATTGGTTTTTAGGTCTACTTTTACCATTATAATATTTATTCCTTGAATATTAAATATTAATAGCATTGATAAGCAAAATAACACAAAACGTCATTACCGTAAGTGTCATTACCGTAATTTACCATCAGTTTTTATAGTGACGGTAATGACGCTTAACTGACGGTGGTGACCCTAAAATGTATTTTTACTTTTCTTGTTTTATATTAAAAAAAAAATGAATATTTAGATATTATATATTGGTAATAATGTCTATAAACACCCTAATAAAAAACTATAGACTCAGAGTTTAGGTACCTATGATTATACCGAAGATTGACAATTTTTAACCTGCAAAGAGAAATTGGCTCCAGCACGACTTCTACAGTATTTTGAGAAATTTCAAGAGAGAAAAATGAGAAAAATAAAACAAAATATATTGAATAGGATGGCAATATAGATACAAAGAAAAAAGTTGGATCCACGAGACATACTAGGACTGTTTTTGGAAAAGAAAAAAAAAATAGAAAGTTGAAACTAAGTATAGTGAAGGGTATGAAAATAAAGGTACAAATAAAAAAGTTGGATCCACAAAAAATAAAATATATTGTTTTAGGAAAAATGTGGGCAATAGAGACAAATGAAATAAAAGATATAGAAAAGAAAGGGGATGCTGAGGATAGTTTGAAAATATAATGATAATGTTATAAAACTGTTTTTTTTAAATAAGTACATATTACTTATGTCTGCTGCAATATCTATAATATTATTTAAAAAGTTGTTTCCTGGTTACCTATATTAATTGTTTAGAATACGTATACCTCAAATTAAACTAAGACTGCATATTTTGTGTTAATAATAGAGGTTTGAAATAATACAAAGTACTAGTAAAAGACTGCAAGCAAAAAACTTAAAAATAAGAATATACTATACTCCCCGAATGGGGATAAAAGTCGTGACGTTACATTTTTTTTTTTTTTTACTATACTACTATACTACCTATATGTTGTACATATATTCTGAAACGATATTTTGTTTTTATTTTCAGTGTATAACAATATTATTTCATTAATTTCCATAAAATCTTAGAGTTAATTTCATAAAAGATTTTTTTCATATTTTCTTAGAGTTTTCTAATATATATTTTTTTAAATTAAACCCAGTTAAATTTTATAATTATATTTGCACGGATATCTAAATCGGCTCTAAATGTCAATTTATATTTTAGCTAAATCTATTTTTTATAAGTCATCTTGTTTATTTTATTCTTTAGTAAATAAAATTGAATTAATTTGAACCAGAATCATAAAACAACATAATTCATGATGAACAGAACAAATTAATTTTACGTTTGATATAAAAAGCTGTCATTTTAGTAAGTAAACCTCACACGAATGTCATTACCATAAGATGAAATATCATTACCGTCACATATATAAAATTTAGAGAGCTATATCTCCGATATTTATTGGTGCAATTAAGAAAAAAATAATACCTGTCAATTATTTTTAGCATTAATGTAAGGAATAGGGGAAGATACGTGACGTAGAACCAAATGAACACTAAATTTGTGCTCCGCGCATCGCTTTTGCGCACAACTATCATCGACAAATTGTCATCAACAATGTGACAATTGCCGATAGACAAGGGCACAAAGATGCACCGGAATACTTATACGAGCGAGACAGCCTAGCTCCTCGTAGCGTTGCTCCGGCCGCCCTCGGTATGCCTCGGTAGTAGGGTAAACCGGGGATAATTGAAACAACATAATTTTTTCGATTACCTACTGTAATATACGAGTGAAACGAACGAGTGTCAGACAACAACTGCTTTATTATATATAGGTACCTTCACTCACAATCATGATACTTTATAATTACCCTCAACACCTACCTATGATATCTATGTACGTCAGTCTACATGAGTGACTCATCGTTCGTAGCTTCGTTGGCCATGTTCGGTTATTTGGATAAAAGCGAGTGACGCAGTTATGACGCCTTAAATAATTTCGCACCAAAAACTGAATTTACGATTTTAAATTGATATATTGATTTTACGTCCTTTTAAATCGTGTTTTTCACAGTTTTTATTATATTATAAGAGTCTAACTTAACTGTTTAAGATTTTTAAAGTCTATTTATTAAACAAAATATTGACGGTTTAAGTAGAAAATTGACAAAGGGTCGTCTGAAACAACTTGCTTCTGGGGGTTTGAAACGTTTCAACCGACCCGTCGTTTCAACCGACTTCTGCTGTTTACCCGGATACAAATAAACCTCCGCCGTAGTCGGGTAAAAAGAAGGTTTGAGTTTTTAGAGTACTTATCTATGTTTGTAAGGTTGTATGTATCTTTCATTGGTTTTCTTTCTAATTAAAGAATTTTGAGGCCTTATGTTATTAGTGATCTGCGAGCACCCACTCGGGAGCCCTCCCAGCGGAGTGATATAATAACAATGCAAAGGGCGTACCTTGCAAGGCGATACGTCGATAAACTCGCTAGTGTGACAGGATACTTTTATATTATACATTATATTAGTGGTGGTACACAGTTAAAGTTATATTGTTACAATTGCCCCCGGTCTCCCCTACTGGCATGGCCGCAAGCATCTTATCGTGTCACACACATCTATTTTGTATTATTCATCTCGCTCTCACAAACAATGCGAAGCAAATAATAGTATTAAATAAATTTTCGCTGCACTTTCGAGTGGAAAGTAATTCCGTGTGATTTATTTTTTGTTCCTGAATTGTTAAAACACGAATTTTTTTGTTCCTGAATACACGGGATGGCATTTTAATGTATATTAATTCCAGGAAACTAAAAACAAATATGTCAGTACTGATGTGCGCATGACGTGCATTCAAATTGTTGTTCCGCGCCCGACTGAGTCGAATGTTGATACGGGTCTCGATTTTGTGGTGCTGACAATTTTGGACCGGAACCAAGTCTATACTATTTCTTAATGTCATTGATTTTTAGTCATATTTTGATTCTACATCAAAATTTTCAAAATCTAAAATTTCTCTCAATTTTTCCGAATCGTGGCGATATCAGAGAACTGCCCACCTACCTAATGTTTATTCTTAATGTTAATGCTTTGAAACTCGTTATTTAATATAACCCATAAAGACATACGTATGAAATAATAATTCCGGATCTTTTGACAGAGCACAACACGATATAATTTCAAAATACATATTAATATAATATCATTTCTATTTTTATATATTTTCACTTTTTATAGATGGGGAGGCCAGCGTGCAATTCGTGGATTTGCACGAGCGTCGTCCAAACCTAGTAGATTCGGTAGATGACATGATAGGAAGAATACATTGTTCTAGATGTTTCCATTTTCAGCGGTGGGGGAAGCGTATACGTGACAATTTTCTTATTTTTTTTTAAAAGCTATGACATAACAATACTCAAGCGTGTCAGATATTGATACTTTTCATGCTCCAACATGATAAATTGAAAAAAATATAATTACTCGAGCGCGCCAGATTTTGTAAGCATCTATAGGCTACGGTAACTGCTTAAAATCACACGGGCCGTACGCTTTTTTGCCACAGCAGTCCTATATTAAAAAAAAATCTGAGGGGGTGAAAAAGTGAAACTTCCAGATGCTCCCATTTCTTAGATCGCCATTCTTGGCGATCAAATTAGCAAAATTGACACTTTTTACACTTCTTAGCTAGTAATGAATCCCCCTTATCTTAATCTGACGAGTTCGAGTATTTTAAGATGGTCTATTTTTTTTTTTGGTTCCCCTGAGCGAACCCACCAATATTAAGGGCTCATAATTTTTTGAGGTTCTTATCAATATGTAAGCTATCTCCCTTATCTTAATCTGACGCACTCGTGTAAATCCAGAAACCCCTTCTATGGCTCCCTATCTATTAAGCACACATAATGTATTTTCTATGGTCTCAAGATGTCACAAAGTGACACGCGGTGGAGGCGGCAGGTCCTATGGCTCTGTCCATACGATATAGGGTCAAGGTCAAGACGTCTGCTAGTCTGATCAGTGAAAGTTTCATAATTCCTGGCAGTGACATGTCATCTTATGGTCTATAAGACTTAAAACTCAAGTCCATAATTATGGACTTGAATCTATATAGGTCTCGGATGAACCAACCGTTTAGACTCGGCACTAAACAAAATAATTTCGTAAATTATACCCCACACGGCTTTATTATAAAATATATTTTTTTAGTTCATGACATTATTTCCTCTAGAGGGCGCAATTTTATGTGAGGTCACAGCCTATAATCAGCTGACGATCAAGACGCTTCCAACGATACCTTGTCAAATAACGACAAGTAGTTTGGAAGTTATGCGGGAACAGATGAACATACACACACATACATAGATACCGGTCAAAAACATAATCCTCCGCTGTAGTCGGATATAAAACAGGCTTACTTTACTTTAAAAGTTGCGGAGTGGAAGCGGAGGCAACACCATTGTGATTGGTCTATGGAAAATTATAATGGTTTGTGATTGGTCGATCGTAAATAGTGTGGAATCGGTCTACCATGGAGAAGGATGTCTGTGCATAGCATTTTGTGGGATAATGTGGGATTTTATTAACGGGACTGTCTCGCTGTACACTGATAGAGATGCTAACGGAAAACGAAACACCGTTAGAAAACCTGCACATCTGAGAATACATGAATTAATAACCAGCTTTTGAAATGTCCTACTTGCCTAACTCCTAACCCAAACTAGTATATGCCAGACAGATTCACGACCTATAGTCAGAATAGATAAAAATGTAAAATTATGCCAATGAAGACCTTCAAATTTTTATCCAATTATCTTTTTACATTTGAAAATAATAATGCCGCCAGATCAATTAACAAAAAAAAAACCAAGCCAAAAGCCAGTCTTACCCGGGACGATGTAAAGCGCGCTCCACATTCACGCCGTGAACACCCGCGTACGCATTGTTTACGCAGCGTGAACAATGCGTTCGCGGGTGTTCACGGCGTGAATGTGGAGCGCGCTTAAGGATTCTAAGGATACCCCATACATCCAAATCTGTTCAGGCATTTTAAAGTTATGGTGTAATAAAGGATCTCACATACATACATCCTGAAAACATATTATACACTTATTTTTTGGTCAGTCGTGTAAGGTGAATATTGCTGTTAGTAGACGACAATTGAAAAAACTAACTGTATTGCCATCCTTCTGATGATTAAATTAAAATAAATTTAATTCAGATGGGAAACGAAACATTAGAAGGATGTCGTGTGAAAGCAGTTTCATTAGGTCATGTGATATTTTATTGATTTTTTATAGAGAGAGTAACTTGAAACGTGATTATTATTCGTGAAAGATGTGTAAAGTTCAACCGCACTGGGTCCCCTCGACCTATAGTCTGATTTTTAATTAGACGAAGCGAACTGACAGCTAAAAATGTCACTGTTCTATGAATTTGAACCTTATTTGTTATATTTATATCGAAAAGTGACATTGGCACCTGTCAGTTTACTTCGTCTAATTAAAAATCAGACTTATAGTGGGTATATTTCGAATCCCCTCTCATTGAGGGGGAATATCCTTGAACAAGGCTCGCACCCTATTACATTGGGATCTAAATGCCATCAGCGAAAAGTGGGTACATGCAGTGGACTGCCTACCTCTTTGGCGTATACTGGCGTAGTGATAATGGTGTGTAGAAAATCTTAATAATCGCACTTTTCATGTGGTGGCACTAACTCATCGAACTGACTTGTTTTTCAACCGTTCTAAAGACAAGTTCCTACTGAAATTAGTATAGGTAGGGCTACATAAGCCGAACTGTTCACATACGATACAGGCGTGCCTGAGCAATAATATCATATCTCGCTCGGGCGCGGCTGCCCGGGAGTTGTGGACGCGGCCAAAGTGTTCCTGCCACAGAATAATGATTCGCTAGGGCGCGAATAATTCTTCCGAGGTCTCGCTCTTTGTGTAATTCAAATAACATCTGTGAAATCGATTTTAACAATAACCTACCTTAGTAATATCTTACTATCTTACAAGGTTACAAGGCTCTTCGTACTCACTTATTAATAATTCGTAAATCGTATTTAACAATGATAATTCTAGTGTGAACATAATAATTACGAAACAAACTAATTTTGACATAACTAAAACTATGCTCACTACATAACGACCTGGAAAGGACAGCGGGGCTAATAGCGACACTATGCAAAATTGCGGCAATTCTGCAAAAGCAATTCATTTTTCCGACCCTCCAGCGGAATCCGCTAAATTTCCTTGAAACGGTCACGGGTGTAAAATGTGTGACTATATCACAGAAATTTAGCAGAAATCTTCAGAAAATAAAAAATATGATTTAGATTGGCAATGTTGCATTGCGTCGCTCTTAGCCCCACAGATTTACACTTAGTTTAGTGAACTTTAGTTTAGTTATCAACATAATTAGTACGAACATTGATTTATTTAATTATCTAATAAAATTAAAATGCCGACAAACCTGTTATTTAGCCACAATATCACTTCACTATATTATGTCACTCCTGAAATATTTCGCGTTTATTGTCTCAGCTGTTGTGTAGGGCACGACTGCGCGTGCTTCGCAGGCCCGGTCCGTTTCTCCACTGCGCACGCGACGGTCCGCGGATACGCGATCTTGGTGTAAACCATCGACGGAATATTGGCGATTTCATCTTAGTCTTCACTGATTATTCAGACTCGTTTGAGATCCATGCATGAAATTAATAATTCATTCATAGCATTAAGTATAGTACGTTTTTTTATACTTGTCCTATTTGGTAAGCAAAGATGGCCTCCGGCGGGGCGATTGCGTAACTTTTTGTCAATGTTTACATTGGTTTCGTATATAATTGACACAGGTTGAACGAAACCAATTGAAACATTGACAAAAAAGTTACGCAATCGCCCCGCTGGACGCCATCTTTGCTTACCAAATAGGACAAGTATAAAAAATCGTACTATAGGTATGGTAGGTAGGTTACGTTCAAATTTACACATCTGTTAAAATACCTATAGCCCTTGCAATTTGACCAGAAGATGACCCGCATCGGCATTAACGACATAGTTTTACCCGACTACGGCGGAGGGTTATGATTTTTTACCTGACTACAGCGGAGGGTTATGATTTTGACCGGTATGTATGTATGTATGTATGTTCATCTGTTCTCGCCTAACTTCCATACTACTTGTCGTAATTTGACCAATGAGGTATCGTTAGAAGCAGCTTAATCGTCCGCTGGTTATTGGTGCGTTCCATTCACTGTTAATTTTGTTATTTTCGTCCACAAAAACTGTTAAAAACGATAATAATGATCACTTTCAGTACAAGTTGGTTCGAGTGAAACGACATTTGTGAACGAAAATAACGAAATTAACAAAAATTACGGTGTCTGGAACGCACTATTATGGCTATGTGTCGTTACATAAAATTGCATATGGCGCCATATGAAAGCCTTTCCTCTAGATGAGAATATTTTCTTGTTTCATACATTTTAGAAAGTGTTTTTTTGTTAAATGTCTTATGTTTTGTAAAAAGTCATAGAACAAAAGTTGCTGTTAATTATGTCAGTAATACGGTCCTGCAAGGTTGTTAGTGTTTTTTCAATAACCCTGTATATGCGACTGGTCTGCAAGTAACCTGCTCCTAGGTCGATTGCCATTTCTTTATAGCTTTTATGAGCCTTATTAAAAATTGGTGTTATCGATTTATTTACTTACTTAACTATTTTCAGAGTTTTTGTTAATTCAATAGATGTGTCCATATGGCGCGCAATGCCTCACCCGAGCACTCATATTATGACATTACGTCTATGCGTTCCGACGTCAAAAGTGAGTGCTCGCGCGAGGCATGCGCCTGAAGAAGACGCCGCCAATAGGTACGAATAGGTACTAACAGTCGAAGTCATTATTTAGGAAGCTCAAAGTAGTTTCTCCTACTAAATGGAGTCCAAGGACACGGTACGACTCAGTCACGCGCGGAAATTAATATAATAAATAATAATAATAATAGTATCCAGGGACATTTTTAACACACGGCTACCTGATCCCAAACTAAGCCGAGCTTGTACTATGGAAATCAGATAACTGATATTACTACATATACTACTTTTTTATTTGTAAATACATACATACTTATACACCCAGACTCGGGTCATACAGACATGTTCATGCACACAAATGCATGTCCCGGGTAGGAATCGAACCTACGACCTGCAGCGTGAAAGGCGCCATCACGCCATCCACGCCAACGGGCCCGTCAAATGTTCAAATCATATCGGCACTGTCAATACGGTTCATCTTTTGGTGAATAATGCCTGCTTACGTATAATAAGTTCATTGTCGTACTATTACGAGTGCGATAACAGATGTGAAATGTAAATACGCCGAGTACAAATTTAATGATTGCGATGTTAGGAGGTACTATACCTACCACATTTATCTGCTAAAACAATAGGTACATCAAGGCTAACAATTAAATAATTTTCAAAATAATTTTAAAACGGGCAACATTTTAAAATGTTGAAAAGAATAGTTATTCGGTTTATGCCGTCATAACTTAGTACCTACTTTTAGGAAACTAGAATACCTGTGTTGTTACTTACCTACCTAATTTAATTATTAAATATTTTTGAAAAAAAAAAATACCTATACTAAACACAACATTAGTGGGTAAAAATTGCCACATAGCTAGTCACTTTATGATAATAAGGGGCGCTACTGATATTCACATAAATTCCCAAATGTAAATGTTAAAGAAACGTTAATCAAAACTAGATTTATGAAGATTATTCAGATATTTAACGATTTAAATAGAAAACTATAATTCTACCTCTCAATGGGAGATACAAGTTTGAAGGGTAACTTTAGGTAAAGAACTTGTTTTGGTATTATCAAAAACAAGTTCTACGTATAGCACCAAATATTAATAAAATAGTAAGGCATTAGGTACCTACGGTACTTATTTATATTGTGAAGGAATTTCTCAAAAAAATGTTATAAATTGCAACGACCTCTTAGCCCGCTACAAACAGATGGCGCTGGGTGCAACGCTTCATACAATACGTGATTCTACATAGAAGTGCTGAATCACCATATCAGCATTTTATATATAGGGGCGTAGCGGCGGACCCCGCCAGGCACAACACCCTCCTGGTTAGAAGATCTTCCCTTTACCGGTACATTTGTAGTGACGTCGTCAAGAATTACGAAAATTTCTCGCCATGCATTTTACCGTAGCTGAATCACGCCGAACATCAACATGAACTCAATAATTACCTATATAATACGAAAAAGAGATTGATAAAACTCTGAACGTGGACGCCGGCAGGCCTTTGAAACATGCCGACAAAGCGTACCCAGTTCTTAACGCTCCGTTGTGCCTGCTCACCGACGCATCAACACTAGCTAACTCTAGCAGAAACCTTAGAAGACGCCAGTAGAAGCCGCAGATAACGTATGCAAGTCTCTCGCCTTTTCTCGAAATCCATGAGCGAGAGTCAGCGAGACACACGACGCTACAGTGTACGATCGTGAACTCTCAATGTACACAGCTGTAAAAAAACTACGGTTGCTAATAGAGGGCAACAACCTCACCATATGCACCTGATCTCAAGCTGTTCCGTGCTCGCTTACAAGAGGCCCGCAGATACGCCGCGAAGAGAACGTTAACCGCATTTCATCAGTCTTTTGCATGAAGATCAAGCTCCTTCACGGCGCACAACATCAAGTAGCTGCGCGTTATCAAGAATCAAAGAAATTCAGTATCTTCTGTCCTACATCGACTATGCAAAATTTAGCCGAAGATCAAAGTAATGTCGAAGTACTGAAACAACTATGAATGAAGGCTAAAATTAGCCTTAGTAATCGAAACTGGCGCGAATTCCGAAAGTTTCGATTACTTCCACTATTACCAGTTACCAACTATCAATGCGTCTAAGCGCCGCCATACACGGACTGCATGTTGCTGTCGGAAGCGACAGCTCTATTGCAGTTGGTTGCAGTTGAACGCACCGACAGCTCGCGACAGCCCGCCGACTGCTTGACGCCAAGCAGTCGCGAGCTGTCGACTGCAACCAACTGCAATAGAGCTGTCGGTTCCGACAGCAAAATGCAGTCCGTGTATGGCGGCGCTAAGTGCGTCCAGGGCGCCGAGTCGCTTAGCCATTGGACTGCTACTGTGGCATTTTGCTATAGTGATCGACACTCTGATTGGATTGGGATTGACCCTACTGATTGTAAACAGAAGCAAGTAATCTGCAGTGCATCCACATTTCTCACCACCACCACCATTTGCCAATGGGTTTCCGTAACGAATTTAGTTGAGAACGCAGATTTATAGAGATAAGAAATCCATAACATACAGTGCAAAAAATTTTGGTCTACGACAAAAATTTACGAAATGGAGACCAAATTACTATCATTTGAGCTACGCGCGCTTTGTAATGAACGGCGGCGCGTGCCGGCGCGGGCCGGCGCGGGTACAGCGCGCCTTCAATTCGACGGCCCGTGTGACGTCACACGCGCAGGCCGCACATTATATAAAATGTGTTAAAAAATCGCAACGGATGTACCGATTTCGATGATTACAAAATTATATTGATATAAGAAAGCTTAGTTTTAACTTAAGTGTTGGTTATGAGTTGATTTGTTGATCTAGTATTGATTGTCATTGGTGCGTCCGGACAGCTAGCATGCCTCGCGCGGGCACTCATGTTATGACATTATATCTATGCGTTCCGATGTCAAAACTAAGTACTCGGGCGCGACATGCGCCTGATGTAGACGCACCCATTGAAATATTTTACGTAGACGCTAGCGACTAACGACCTACAGTCACTGATTGATCGATCTTAACGACAATATTTATCTCGGTTAGTTAATAGATCGATCATAACATAACCACACATTAGTTATCTTACTTTCTTCCTAAAATCCATTACAATTTGTTATAGCCAATGCTTTCAAATATTCAGACGAAAATATACATTTTCAGTAATGTTTTTTTATTGTTCTGAGATGGAAAACAAGCGTATGGCCCGCCTGGTGTTAAGCAGTTACCGTATCCTATAGATGTTTGCAATCAATACCAAAGGCATTGCTCGCACGTTTTCAACCTGAATGGGAGTGGGACGGAGGGAGGGGAGGTTGGTGGGTTGGACTACCGACTCTCTCACTCAGCTCTCTCTCTCTCTCTCTCACTCTCTCACGCAGCTGTAACAGCTGCTTTACGCTGATCTTCAGTGAGAGAGTGGTGTTACCTCGGTCGAACCAGCCCGTATATCAGTTTAAAAATGATGATGTGCGCTCCTGAAAAGTATTTCGCGATGGAAACATGTAAGCAGCGTGTGTACCTACATTATCACTGTATGTATTACGATAACAGCATTAATGTATAAATCAAAACGACGTGACGCTAGCCTCGGTGTCACGAACAAATTTTCATAATAAAACAAACATTAAATCCTGGCTTTCCACTGAAAATATATTGTTCTACGTTGTGACCGAACTAAATATACTTACTACCATTGATGTATTATTTGAGCAGATATGCTACACTTGTGCACGCACCACTACATGCAGCGAAATTCACACCTCTACCTAGGGCCTACTCTTTTACAAACGAAAACGAAATTTCGGACGAAATTCGCGTATTTCCTACTACGTTTCTCATTGATTCCGACATTTCTTACGAACGAAAATTGTTTGACGTTTAGATTCGACGACGATGAAGACGTCAAACAATTTTCGTTTGTAAGAAATGTCGGAATCAATGAGAAACGTAGTAGGAAATACGCGAATTTCGTCCGAAATTTCGTTTTCGTTTTTAAAAGAGTAGACCCTCTGTTATCGCACTCGCAATTCGACAATTTTGATGCGTATATTCACAAGAAGATGAGCGAGTACGACTGAGTCGTACTATGTCCATGGACTTCGTTTAAATACAATTTTCGACTGCCACATGTCAATTGACAATTGACTGCAGCTCATGTACTGCTGGCTCGACCGGGGTAGTACTACCCTCTCACAGAAGATCGGCGTAAAGCAGCTATTACAGCTGCGTTTCGTACGATGAGTGAGAGAGTCGAAATTTTACTATAGTGACGTCGGCGTGTGAAGGAGACCACAACAGTACATTTCTATAGTAAGCATTGACGCGGCGTACGCGTGACGCTGTAAGCGGCCGATGGCATTTAATAGGAGACCACGGCGTTAGTTGCCAACCTGGCCACAGAGTTGGTCAAGCCGTCCGAAGGCCACGAATATTATGGGCCCTTCAAGGCACAGAGATGCTCAGTTCGAAATACCGCTAATGGTCACCACTGACTGACGTTACCTCTGAGTTTCGAGACTGGCTCCTGTAACCGGTAAGCTATTTGGTGTATCCATGTGCCTCGCATGCCTTGCTGAGCACTCATTGATGTTAGCTGCTCAGCATGCTCAGCATGCTCAGCATGCTCATGGATGTTATGAGATTATGTCTATGCGTTACGACGTCAAAGCTGAGTGCTCGGGCGCGGTATACGCCTGATGAAGACGCATCCATTGGCGCTTAAATTATATCTGCGAGGAAAATTAATATAAATTAATACTCGCGATCTAAACGTGATTCATGCGGCCATTTTAATATTGTAAATTATGCTAGTATTCGGATAGGTAAGCAGTAGATATTAATTATACAGGTGCCTCGAAATTCCGAAAACATCATTAATTTAAAATACTTGCGAGGTTTGGATAAATATCGGACGTAGAATTAAACAGCTTACAACAATTTTATCAAACTTCTAATTTTTACAAACAATTTCTTGAAAATTGGTGGCTGGCTACTCCTTCATGCATTTTTACACTGATTTCTAAACCACTGATGTTCAGGCATTACGAAAATTGTGACAAATATTCAAAAAGTTTACTTCTATCATATCGTTATCTGTTTTTAAGACATCTCTATATATCAGCTACATTGGGTATGTTCCTAAATCATTAAATATTCCGTGTTTTAATCATTCTGTAATTTATAATGTCCTAGTCATAGATTTACGACACAGAATATTAACGACGAGGACATATTTAATTGTCACGTTAATACGAGTTTTTCGTGTTCATAAAATGCGAATATGTATTAGGTATTTATAAACAAAAGGCAATAATTAGTAGGTGCTGCGTAATATGCATATTCCGGTATATATCTGGTAGAATGTGCATATTGAATATTCTAGATATAGCCACAGATATAGCAATTACTAATAAAAATAATGGGTAATGTTTTTGTAGAAGCAAGTATTTTACGTAGAATTCAGTGATAGTTAATCGGTTAAGCACGCGTCTTGCGGGCATTTCTGCCCCAAGTCTGTTAATTTTAACCATTGGAAAACCATGGGCGTCTAATTATTCATTTCATTTCTAGGCTGCACTGTCTCACTGCAGGGCAAAGGCCTCCCGTCCCTTTTTCCACTTGCTCCGGTCTATGGCTACCCGGGACCGATCCGTCAAGTAGGAGTCCAGCTCATCCCGCCATCTTTTTCTGGGCCTGGCTTTTCTAATTATCTCCATTGTAAATTATTTTCGGTCGACATATTCTCGCCTGTCGGACAGAGGACTGATAACAGATGGCCGTCAATGTGAATAGGTTTTTTTTTAGCCTGTTCTTGTGTCCCACTCCTGAGCAAAGGCCTCTCTTTGACTTCTCCACAAAGCACGATCTTGAGCGGTCACAGACCAAGTACCCCCCGCAAAGGTGATCAAATCATCCCGCCATCTCCTCTTGGGTCTGCCCCAGCTGCGGCGTCCGCCAATTGGTATCCAATTTGTGAATAGGTATATCACCCACAAAATTAATGTTATGGAAACTTGTTTTAGAATTGGAATTCTTAGTAGTAAAAAGTAAAATGAGATATCTCTATGTATTTAATCGAAACGGGGTTGTGTTAACAATGATAGTGCGATACGAGCACACGAGCAAACTTTACTTATTTATTAAATTCCCAGCATTGACTAAACGTAACTTTATTTAATTTGATTGTTACCTACTTTTGTACGGAATGAGTACAGATTATAATTAATTGTCCCGTTTACTCGTGTCCAGGGCCTTTTGTCTCCAAATGTCCTTAACTACTGTACCTATGGTCTGACTTTTAATTAGACGAAGCCAACTGACAGCTGAAAAGTTCGAATTTGAACCTTATTTGTTCTATTTATATTGAAAAGTGACATAAGAACCTGTCAGCCCACTTCGTCTAATTAAAAATCAGACCATAGACCACCACCTCTTACAGCAGTATTATTTTAACCTTACCGTGAATTTTCGTAATTTGACGTATCTTATTGTCATGACAATAAGGGTCATGACATTCCAAAAAGTCGATGTAAGGTTAAAATAATACTGCAATGCTCTGTGACTGCTATATGGTGGTAGAGCCCCAGAAGTGCTAGCCAAGTGGCATGAACGCTAATCGAATAGAATAGAATAAACTTCACAATGCATGGAAATTTCAAACGTCGCTAAGTAAATCAACAACAAATCGCTATGAAGATCACGCTTAACCAATGACAACTGGTCACTGACCAATGAAAACCCCGCAAATATCTCAGTGACAGCCGTCGCCGCTGCCGTGCCGTGTAATGTGTAAACGGCCAATTTGTAGACGTCTGCCACTTGTCTAGCCCTTCAGAAGTGCTAGACAAGTGGCTGACGTCTACAAGCGTTCCTTATTACGTTCATGGTTCCTTCAAATCACTACGCTTCATCTATGGAAATGGCATAAGTGACGTGCTCTCAAGCGAGATCTTCATAGCGACTTGTTGTTGATTTACATAGCAACGTTTGACATTTCCGTACATTTTGAAGTTTATTCCATTCTATTCGATTAGCGTTCATGCCACTTGGCTAGCCCCTCAGGTCTCTACCTAATATTATTTTCTTGCATTCTGTATTAAAAATCGTAAATTCTTAGCGGTCGACTTGTTGTCAGTCATCTACAAGGACAACATGTTAACCGCCCAATATTATTGAAATAAAATGATTCGCATATAGTTTTTAAAACGTAGAGTTGCGAGCCGGGATTTGAACCCTGAGCATTAAGCTATCACTGTTTTTCTGAATTGCTGCATCCACAAGACCGAGTAGCCCAAGTAAACAGATATGTCGTTACGTGGTCAGACAACAAAACTGATTGCTCGTGCCCACCGCTCGGGGTATGTAGACGCACCTGATATCGCAATAGATAAAATGATTGTTTTTCAAACAGTATTAATGTCACCTAGAGTTTGTTTCCCACGATGTTTGCACGAAGCGGAGCGTGTGTCGTGAAAACAAGGAAATTCCTGCGCCTGCGACTGCGTTACGTCAAGTTACGATGCACCAGCGAAAACAGATAATGGTACCTACTTACTGCATTTTATATTTATGTACTAAAATAGCTACTCGAACTGACGTCATCTACATACTTATAACATGTAGGTATTTGGAGTGTAACCTCTATTGTCTATGAATGTCTCTAGTTGCCTTAGACCATCTAACTTAGGGAGGCGTGCGCCTGATGAAGACGCCGCCAACGAACAAAAATTTCCGTCAATTCCTGGGGGAGGGGAGGTAACCACTACATTAAAATTGACGCACACTTACTCAATTCATTTTGTGTCATTATGAACGCACACGTATATAAATCTTCAACACTAGTAAATTTTACGCACACTAATAGATCAAATACGTCAACATACAACATTTTACTACTGTAGGACCGTCAGTGTAATAGGGAGAATACCACTATCGATATTACAAATTAGCTATGTCGATAGTTTCATATACTCATATTAATTCAAGTGTATGAATTTTTGTCAGCATAATCTTATTTCTTTTTCTGAAATAAAAAGGTTGAAAGGAAAGTGTTGAAATTATTTACCTACACATTATTTTAACATTAAAATTTAGAGGTTAAAATCTCGCAAACGATACGTCTAATAATGACCGTTCTGAGGAACCCTTATTTCATTTGAAAATATATTTTCATCGATACTCCACATAATGGGGTACGTAAGAAAAAAAAAGATCCACAATTTTCTTGTACCTCTAAAATTTAATTTCATAACATTTTATAATTTTGGAATGGAGATTTCTATTATTAATATATTATTGAGCCAAATTTCATGAACTTCCGTTAAGATTTGTAGAAGTTTGGCACTATGGCAGACGGGGACAGACAGACAGACGGACTGGATGATCTTATAAGGGTTCCTCGTAAGGACTACGGAACCCTAAAATCACTCTTTCGCATTTATAATATTAGTAAGGATTTTTATTTAAAGTCATTTAAGATATTATGGAGATAATTTACAAACATAATAGGTATTATTATACGAATGTACACTAAAATAATATACTTTTATCGATACCGGTACGAAATCATAAATACACACTACTACATCACTGTTCAAATCAAAAATTATAGACCAGTAATCAATCTTGGATCCCTAGGACGACTGAATAATTTTGATACATGATTTATTATTCAAAACGCAAGCACTTTTATTTTTTCTATGATGTTTGTTGGCCAATAAGATAATTTATTTCTTATATTTTTATGCCTAAGGTGATTCATCGCCTCAGTAGCAGACGCTGCCTGCTTCTGGGTCATATGGACCCGAAACAGCGTCAGGTTCGATTCCGTTTATCAAGATCAAGAATTTATCGAGATTATATTTATCTAAATTGTTTCGATAGTGGGGGTTTTTTGTTTCAACATGAGTTAGTTAATTTTTTTGTATTTTAGGGAAATAAAACAAACATATCATAGCTACTGCGTTTTTTAATTAACAAGAGTGTATTAACAAGAGAATATTCTTAGACAGACCTGGCAGTTACAAAAGCTGAAAGAGATGTTATACATTCAAAAGATCTTCGTCTAAATATTCCACTCCTGATAAATCCATATATTGGCGTGGGCCTGCCGCTGCCTCATCAACTCATCATCATCAGTCTCTACAGCATTGCTGTCATCTTGAAGATTTATTATTAATCGATTAATGTCATCATCGTAAAGAGCAATCTTCGACTATTCTTCTAACGGTACCTGAAAAATAAAATAATAAATAAAAGAACATTTCTTTAATGCTTTAAGATTATTTGTTTATTTAGTAATTAAGTAACGATGTTAATTGACAAGTAAACATAATTAAATAAAGCAATACATAAAAATAATAATGCGCAAGTATCAAGTTTGTTCCATCGAATGTACCTCTAAGCGGTCAATGTTTATTTCCTGAAAAACCTGTAAACTGAAGCTTTGAGCCTGCCTTTGTTAACAAAAAACACGTTATTTAGCTTAAAAACTGTAAAATAAACTGCTGACATACCTATAATATCAGCGGTTCTTTGGTAAACATGGTCGAGTTCTGACAAAATATTTTGCACCTCAAATTCCGCGAGACACCGCCTGTAAACTTTGTAAATCACCTCTCTCGCTGAATTACTAATGATTTATTCATTGTAAACAGTTTTTAACGTTCTGCGACTGGTTTATCACTGCGTAATTAATTATTTATCCGTGATTTACCCCTTTGTTTACAAAATGCGACGTAGTTGTCAGTAATTGACGGATAAAAAATACATGTCTATGGTCACAGTACACTATTCGATTAATTCGTACTCGATTTATTGTATCGATAATGATTTCGATTCTTATGACATTTAATATTTTAATGAATTTAATTGAAAAATGGCATTAATTACATCAAAAATACTTACATATGAAATGTAACTCCATCTTTTTGTATATTAATATTTTTTGTAATTTCTTTGCGCACGTTTAATGGCACAATTCGGCATTTTTCAAGGAGCACCTTACACCGCGAAAACGATACTTACTCTGATCAAATCGATTTCGAAAACAGTTTTTATATACGTGTCAGAGATTTTTGGTCCTGTACCTATAGAAAAAAGCTAGAGGGGAATGATCATGCGAAGCGTATCCAGGGTAGCTAATACATCCATGCTAGTTGCTCGTATTTCTTTTATGGCCGGCGCACATAGAGCACGGCATGGCATGGCATTTTATTTTTTATCAATCGAATTTAATACTTATCCAATCGAAATAAGGTATATATTTCAATGCTCGGTGATCGACCTCGGAGCATCGCGGAACATTTTCTCGCTGGACCACTTCATTTCGATTGGATAAGTATTAAATTCGATTGATAAAAATTAATATGCCATGCCATGCCGTGCTCTATGTGCGCCGGCCATTATGCAACTGAGGTGGCAAACAAGCGTAGGTACGGCCCGCCTGATATTAAGCAGTTACCGTGGCCTATAGATATACAATACTACAATTTGTATTGGCGTGATGGGGGTAAGAATAGTGGGAGTCAGGGGAGGTTCTTGCTTATCTGTGGACAATTTACGGATATGTTGTTGGAGTATAGGTATACCGCAAGCGCAGTACCACGCCCTAGATATGCGCGGGGAGGTGGGAGGGTGGGATGGTGAGGGCGATGAGGGGTGGGGGAGTGGGACGGTAAGAGCGATAAGCTCCCCCGTCTTGCCGCTCGCGTACCTAATGCGCGGTACCGCGCTTGCGGTATACCTATAGTACCTACAAAGCCATTCACAGTCAATTTACAATAAAACTCGATTGAATGTTCCGCGATACATTTCATGGTTCATTTCAATGTGTTGTGGGAAAATGAAAAGCAAGGGAATTATGCAACGAATCGTTTATGGCGGTCATTACATCATGATGGATCATTGTTTTGTGATAATAATATCAGTAAGACCTCTTTCCTATATGGATAGCATGGATGTAAGAAGTATGGCGATCTCGTTTATTCTATCAGTCATACCCCCAAATTTATAGAAAGTTATGATGGAATTACACTGGGCTTACAAATTGTTTAAGACGAGGGTTCGAAATTTGGTTGATTTTCTATTCTACTTTTTCTTTAAGTAAGTATGTGGACTAGGAATCTTATATTTAGATGTATGATTTTTGACTATATTATCTTGAGTATCTTTAAATCCAAATCACGATCTGATGAAATTTTCTCGATAAAAAAAAATTATGAAATGAGCTCTAATTATTTACAATTTTCCTTGCTACCACGATGTTTTTACGATTTAGATTACGAAATTATTTCTAAAACATAGCAAATAATGATATCTAAACGACCCTTCAACCATATTTTAATTCATGAAGTAGTTTTTTTTTAATTCAAGAAAATGTGGTTTGGCGCTTACGTTGTTTATTTCCGAGCGCGCGCACAATATCGCCATCTCACATTTTAAGTACTTGAACTAACCATGTCTCTCTCTAACTTTGTATTGTCAGTGTCCACTCGGACTTGTTCGACGTCGGACGTGTGAAGGATTTTTTAAAAAATATTACGAAAAAATATTACGGTCGTGCCACATTACAGGTACAGTACAGTATTTACAGTCCGCCGACGCCTATGATAAATAAATTAATATCCTTGGAAATTCTTTTACACATGACTACCTGATCCCAAACTAAGCAGAGCTTGTACTATGGAAACCAGATAACTGATATTACTACATATACTACTTTTTGTTTGTAAATACAAACTAAATATACACTTAATTACACCTAGACTCGGGACATGCGGACATGTTCATGCACACAAATGCATGTCCTGGGCAGGAATCGAACCTACGACCTGCACTGCAGCGTGATTTTCGTTTGCTTTTCCTTGTCTTGTGTAATTTCTTTTCATCTCTTGTCATTTTGTGTCATCTCTTGTCATTTTGTGTCATCTCTTGTCATTTCATAGTTATTCGTGTCATTTCTGTAAAAACTCCCTATTTCGCTTACTGTTATATACTTGCATCATGGTCTTGGGCCGACAGTGGGAATACATTGCTTGTCAAAACAATGGAGTCGCTTTATTGCGTTTGTTGTAGGTATGGATGGGCAAGTAATAAATATATCATACATCAATAAATTATCGTAAAAAATAACATTACAGATATGGATGGGAAAATGTTTGTCCGTCCTATTCAATCTATTATATTATAAACGAAAGTAACTCTGTCTGTTACCTTTTCACGGCTAAACCGCTGAACCAATGTTGATGAATTTTGGTATGGAGATAGACTGGGTCTTGGCGGAGAACATAGGCTACTTTTTAGGGTTCCAAAGGGTGCTAACGGGACCCTATTACTAGGCCTACGCTGTCCGTATGTCTGTCTGTCCGTCTGTCAGCGCGGGCTGTATCTCACGAACCGTAACAGGTAGAGAGTTGAAATTTTCACTGAATGTGTATTTCTGTTGCCGGTGCAGAACAAATACTAAAAATATAATAACATTTAAAAATAAATATCAAGTCTCAAACTTGATATTTTTGATGTGTTTATTCTACGGTGGTACGGAACCCTTTATGTGCGAGTCCGACGCCTTCAGATCTTATGAATGTTTTCTTGAAATAAATATAGTGTATTTTAAGTAATTAACTGGCCAACCCTCAGGTCCTACCTACCATGTTAGGATCTTTTTCGTTCTAGCGGGTGTAAACCGTGATTTAACGAGTTAATGTGATAATTTTTGTATTTAAATTATTCAATTCAATGTATTTGTTTCAGACATAGTCCAATATTGATTATTAAAATTATTATAATTTCACAATAAATATAAAACAATAAATAAAAGTAATATTAAATTTAAAAAAAAAAAAATTTATTTTTATTTTTCATGTTTTATCATTAAAATACAATACAATATAACATAAATTAAAATAAAATACAATAAAATAAAAACCTACCCCTAATTAAACAAATACCGTCCGCGTGGGATACTGGCTGCATGTCCTCCCTGTATTCAAGCTGTTCCTGTTGTCAAGCGAATTTTTTGAGCAAGGAAAGAGCCAGCCCTCTTGTCACCTGTGGCGGTAACCAGTCTAAGGGTGATTTTGATAGATAAAAAAATAAAGATAAAAAGATAAACAAAAAATAAATGCATGGTTAAACCAATAAAATTAATAAAAACTGAAAATTAAATTAAAAAATAAATTAAATATGGTAAAAAAATATATTATGACACCGCTGATGACTTCATGATCGGCATCGAAGTTAAGTACCAAAGTATTCCTTTGCCTACGAAACATGAAAAAGATACTCATATCCGGCAGTCAGTCACTGACACAGAGTATGTACATTTTTACCCGACTACGGTGGGCGGAGGGTTATGATTTTGACCGATATGTATGTATGTTCATCTGCTCCCGTATAACGTCCAAACTATTTTTATATCATAATAATTTGACTAATGAGATATCGTTGGACGCGTCTGGATCGTCCGCTGGTTATAGGCTATTATACGATCGAAATATTGTTATACGTATCTATCAGCATATTGTAGGTATCGTTTGTCTTCTTTTGACTTACTTTGTCTTCAGCAATAAAAACAACATAGAAATTAAATTATTTTTTTCAAATACACTCGACATAAAAATCCCATATAAAACGAAAAAAATATATTTGAATATTTTCATCCATTTCATCTATTTTAAAAGGTGCACTGGGACATATTATTTTAATTGTACGAATTAAACAATATTGTTCCTTCAAAAAATAACTATACTATAGTCTACTCCATAGCTGTTCTGTCCTAGCTAAGCGAGAGGGATATATCCTTCGGCAGCTCACGCGACGCTAGCCACACCCCGAAACTAAAATTCATTTTTTTCTTGTATCGTCTTAAACCATTGTAAACTGGCTAAAAGCTCTAAAAATTTGGGGGTTCTTCTCTATACCTCAAATTTTATAGATAAGATCATAAGATAAATAGAGATAGCTATACAACGTAACCATCTTGACGTTGCGAAGCCGGGTTTTTACTACTGCGGAGCTTTAGCGACACTGCAACAATGCAGCAATTCTGCAAAAGCAATTACTTTTTCCGACCCTCCAGCAGAATCCGCTAAATTTCCGTAAAACGGTCATGAAGACGAGGGTTCGAAATTTGGTTGATTTTCTATTCTACTTTTTCTTTAAGTAAGTATGTGGACTAGGAATCTTATATTTAGATATATGATTTTGACTATATTTGGTGCGTTCCACTCACTGTTAATTTTGTAATTTTCGTTATTTTCGATCACAAATCTCGTTCCACTCGCACCAACTTGTACTGAAAGTGATCATTATTATCGTTTTTAACACTTTTTGTGGACGAAAATAACAAAATTAACGGTGAATGGAACGCACCAATTATCTTGAGTATCCTTAAATCCAAAACACGATTTGATGAAATTTTCTCGATAAAAAAAAATTATGAAATGAGCTCTAATTATTTACAATTTTCCTTGCTACCACGATGTTTTTACGATTTAGATCACGAAATTATTTCTAAAACATAACAAATAATGATATCTAAACTACCCTTAAACCATATTTTTAATTCATGAAGTATTTTTTTTTTAATTCAAGAAAATGTGGTTTGGCGCTTACGTTGTTTATTTCCGAGCGCGCGCACAATATCGCCATCTCACATTTTAAGTACTTGAACTCAAGGAAGTTTTAAGTCTCTAACACCTGGAATGCGGACTTGGCAGCAAAAGTGAAGCCGACAGCGAGATACCATACTGAACGTTGTTTCCTTTGCCAACAAGAGTGACCATAATATTTTGAAATTTTGAGAACGTCCCCATGGACATCTAGTGAAAACGTGCTTTTGTTCCGAGATTGTTATGATAGGAAAATAATAAAATAAGGAAAGAAATGTTTATTTTCTTAAGAACATGAGTAGGTACAATAAATTAGTCTGCGGTGGCCAAACCACACGAGTGCCTGTCTGTATCTTGGCAACCTAAATGAAGTTACAAAATAGTATTTAAGATCGTAGATTTTGCCACTTTGTAATATAAAGTAACATGACACTTCACACGCTTGGACGTTGTCTAGGCTCTCCATATCTATGGTTTTTCCTATACTTATCTTTCCTATACTTACTCTTTTTCTATGCTATAAAAGGTACCTACTACTGTTAACATGTTATGTTTGATTTGGGCTGTGCAAGTTGTGACAGACGGACATAGAGACAGACAGAAGGACAACAAAGTGATCATATTAGGGTTTAGTTTTTTTTCCTTATTAGGTACGGTACCCTAAGAATATCCAACTAATTAGACCATAAGACAAAATTAAAGGACAATGGGCAAAATTGTATGGGACTTGGTCCAAATATACACCACTGACGAGACCTACGTAACCCGATAGACCACTAAATACTGAGTAACTTTTACAAAGACAGATCAACAAAATAAGCTGTCAGTAAAAAAATATGGGTAGTTTAAAAAACATATTTTTTTTATTTCACCCTTATTATTATGTTTATACATTTTTTTCGAAAGGCAACAATACAAATACTCTTAATAACATTAAATAAAAATAAAATAAGCTGTCAGAAAGCAAAAAATGCCGTGAAAAATATTTTATTATTATTTTTGTTACCTGATGAAAAGTGAACAACAACAACAACAGCAGCATTCTTACGTATTTTCTGATGTTGCGCTTCTATAAAATAAATAAGCAGGTACCTTCTATGCGTTACCTTACTTTTTCACTTATCATCAGGTAACAATAATAATAATAAAATATGTTTCACGGCATTTTTTGCTTTCTGACAGCTTTTTTTATTTTTATTTAATGTTAGAAAGTGAATTTATATTGTTGCCTTTCGAAAAAAATGTATAAGACATAACACTAAGTGTGAAATAAAAAAATTAAAATATTCTTTTAAACTACTCATTTTTTACTGACAACCTATTTTGTTGAACTGCCTTTGCAAAAGTTACTCAGTATGTAGTGGTCTATCGAGTGACGTAGGTCTCGGAAGTGTTGGACATTTGGACCATTTTTGCCCATTGTCCTTTGGGCTAACGAAAAGGAACAGTGAGGGCAGGGCATTTTCTTTTAAAACTCGTTGTGTTAAATTAGGGACATAATCTGTCGGCTTAAAATGCTTGCTGCATATGACGGAATTTTGGGTAATTTTTCTGTAGCCAATAGGTATTCGTTGTAACCAATTTACACGCCTGGGATCTGTAGTTTTAGGTAATCTGAAAAAGACAAATTGTTTTTTTTTTGTTTTTTATTGCTTAGGAGTAATCGGGAAGTGTAAAGTCAAAAGTCGTCCCGATTTCAAACAATTTCAATCGACAAACCATCGGTCTCGGTCTTTATTTTATATTGTCCATCAAGGGTTGCAATGCTGACCGCGCTGTGCAGCCCTGGAGCTGCGCTGCGCCGCGCTTTCGGCCATCAACAACGCGCCCAGCAACACACTCATTACAGACCGTGGCAGTAATGTACTATTAAATAGTAACAAAAGGGTAAAGGAAAGGGGCCCCGAGAATTACATTGCCTGAAAGGGTTTAACGTCCTTCGTATGTCGTTATTTTATTTATCACAAAACTCACTCACACCAATGGCTATTGTCCGTTCTCAAATAATTATATGGTAGTTAAATAAATAGTCCCAAAATCCAATTTAAAAACGTAAATTTATTTCCACTATGTAAACCCCCGGGCGACAACCGTTCAGTCGGGACAGCGCGTAGTAACTCTCTCGCCTTTCATACCCTCACACTCTTTATACTTTGTTTGTTTACCTTATACTTCGCCTCACAAAATTACATGTGTCCCTACAAGGGTTAATCTGGCCCTAGACGTGCGCGTTCCTCGAGCGTGTGAACGACGCGAACGCCGTGTGCGAGCCCGGCGAGCCGTGACAACGCGGCATGAGCGTCGCGTTTTACCAGCGTGTGGTCTGTCGCGCGTTGCAAATGCGACCGACTTCAAAAAGTAGCGATGTAGTCGTGCGGCAACGAAAAGCGCGACTTTATCGCTGCAAACAGTTCCCGTGGACGATATTCCTCAGTTAACACAGACACATAATAAGATTTATATTATAGTCCTTTTTACTAGCGAAATTTATGTCACCCGAACATCTAAAATGTACTTAACGTGGAAAACATAGTTACCCACTTACCTATGTTAAGATAATCCTTAATTCGGATAATATTCGCTTTTACACCCTTGCATTACGCATATTCTACCCATTTTTATGAGAAAATTCAGCACAATCCTCTAGATTTAAAATTAGCTGAAAATGTCGTGTGTCACGCAAATTGACGTTCTGTGTTTCAAGTTTTTAATTTTATTTCTGCTACGATTCCTATAGACATCACGGAACTGACAATTACAAGCGAATTATTAAAGAAGGTAAGTACTTATTTCCAGATGTTTATTTATATTTGAAATTTTAATCTTAGGATATTCTTATACTTTACCATTGGTATTTCATTAATCGACTTTATTGTTTATTATTCTTAACATGAAAATGTACCAAGTTTAAGGTGATCGAATAAATATTAACTGGCAACACAAGGGTTGAAAGGTTGTACTGTTAGAAAGGGAAAGAAGGCACAGTTATAGGTATCTGGCTGGGACCGGTTTTTATAAAGCCTGCATCGTGGGCGTTAAGTCCGTCAGATAAGGTTTATTTTTGAATGAATGAAAGGAAAATAAAGTTTGTAGTCCACAGTCCTCGTTCAATGGTATTACGTTCATGCTTGAACCAAGGAAGTTTTAAGTCTCTAACACCTGGAATGATGACTTGCCAGCAAAAGTGAAGCCGACAGCGATATACCACACTGAACGTTGTTTCCTTTGCCAACAAGAGTGACCATAATATTTTGACATTTGGAGAACGTCCCCATGGCTATCTGGTGAAAACGTTATATTGTTCCAAGATTGTTATGATAGGAAAATAATAAGAAAATAAGGCAAAAGGATGTTTATTTTCATAAAAACATGAGTAGGTACAATAAATTAGTCTGCGGTGGCCAAACTACGCGAGTGCCTGTCTGTATCTTGGCAACCCAAATGGAGATACAAAATAGTATTTAAGATCGTAGATTTTGCCACTTTGTAATATAAAGTAACATGACACTTCACACGCTTGGACGTTTTCTAGGCTCTCCATATCTATGGTTTTTCCTATACTTATCTTTCCTATACTTACTCTTTTTCTATGCTATAAAAGGTACCTACTACTGTTAACATGTTATGTTTGATTTGGGCTGTGCAAGTTGTGACAGACGGACATAGAGACAGACAGACGAACAACAAAGTTATCATATTAGGGTTTAGTTTTTTTCCTTATTAGGTACGGTACCCTAAGAATATCTAACTAATTAGACCATTAGACAAAATTAAAGGACAATAGGCAAAACTGTATGGGACTTGGTCCAAATATCCACCACTGACGAGACCTACGTAACCCGATAGACCACTAAATACTGAGTAACTTTTACAAAGACAGTTCAACAAAATAAGCTGTAAGTAAAAAAATACGGGTAGTTCAAAAAAATAATATGATTTCACCATTAGTATTATGTTTATACATTTTTTTCGAAAGGCAACAATATAAATACTCTTACTAACATTAAATAAAAATAAAATAAGCTGTCAGAAAGCAAAAAATGCCGTGAAAAGTTTTTATTATTATTTTTGTTACCTGATGAAAAGTGAACAACAAGCGCTTCTATAAAATAAAAATAAGCAGGTACCTTCTATGCGTTACCTTACTTTTTCACTTATCATCAGGTAACAAAAATAATAATAAAATATATTTTACGGCATTTTTTGCTTTCTGACAGCTTATTTTATTTGTATTTAATGTTAGAAAGTGTATTTATATTGTTGCCTTTCGAAAAAAATGTATAAGACATAACACTAAGTGTGAAATAAAAAAAATTAAATATTTTTTTAAACTACTCATATTTTTTTACTGACAGCCTATTTTGTTGAACTGCCTTTGCAAAAGTTACTCAGTATATAGTGGTCTATCGAGTGACGTAGGTCTCGGAAGTGGTGTACATTTGGACCATTTTTGCCCATTGTCCTTTGTGCTAACGAAAAGGAACAGTGAGGGCAGGGCATTTTCCTTTAAAACTCGTTGTGTTAAATTAGGGACATAATCTGTCGGCTTAAAATGCTTGCTGTATATGACGGAATTTTGGGTAATTTTTCTGTAGCCAATAGGTATTTGTTGTAACCAATTTACACGCCTGGGATCTGTAAAAGACAAAATTGTTTTTTTGTTTTTTATTGCTTAGGAGTAATCGGGAAGTGTAAAGTCAAAAGTCGTCCCAATTGCAAACAATTTCAATCGACAAACCATCGGTCTCGGCCTTTATTTTATATTGTCCATCAAGGGTTGCAATGCTGACCGCGCTGTGGAGGCCTGGAGCTGCGCTGCGCCGCGCTTTCGGCCATCAACAACGCGCCCAGCAACACACTCATTACAGACCGTGGCAGTAATGTACTATTAAAAAGTAACAAAAGGGTAAAGGAAAGGGGCCCCGAGAATTACATTGCCTGAAAGGGTTTAACGTCCTTCGTATGTCGTTATTTTATTTATCACAAAACTCACTCACACCAATGGCTATTGTCCGTTCTCAAATAATTATATGGTAGTTAAATAAATAGTCCCAAAATCCAATTTAAAAACGTAAATTTATTTCCACTATGTAAACCCCCGGGCGACAACCGTTCAGTCGGGACAGCGCGTAGTAACTCTCTCGCCTTTCATACCCTCACACTCTTTATACTTTGTTTGTTTACCTTATACTTCGCCTCACATAATTACATGTGTCCCTACAAGGGTTAATCTGGCCCTAGCGTGCGCGTTCCTCGAGCGTGTGAACGACGCGAACGCCGTGTGCGAGCCCGGCGAGCCGTGACAACGCGGCATGAGCGTCGCGTTTTACCAGCGTGTGGTCTGTCGCGCGTTGCAAATGCGACCGACTTCAAAAAGTAGCGATGTAGTCGTGCGGCAACGAAAAGCGCGACTTTATCGCGGCAAACAGTTCCCGTGGACGATATTCCTCAGTTAACACAGACAAATAATAAGATTTATATTATAGTCCTTTTTACTAGCGAAATTTATGTCACCCGAACATCTAAAATGTACTTAACGTGGAAAACATAGTTACCCACTTACCTATGTTAAGATAATCCTTAATTCGGATAATATTCGCTTTTACACCCTTGCATTACGCATATTCTACCCATTTTTATGAGAAAATTCAGCACAATCCTCTAGATTTAAAATTAGCTGAAAATGTCGTGTGTCACGCAAATTGACGTTCTGTGTTTCAAGTTTTTAATTTTATTTCTGCTACGATTCCTATAGACATCACGGAACTGACAATTACAAGCGAATTATTAAAGAAGGTAAGTACTTATTTCCAGATATTTATTTATATTTGAAATTTTAATCTTAGGATATTCTTATACTTTACCATTGGTATTTCATTAATCGACTTTATTGTTTATTATTCTTAACATGAAAATGTACCAAGTTTAAGGTGATCGAATAAATATTAACTGGCAACACAAGGGTTGAAAGGTTGTACTGTTAGAAAGGGAAAGAAGGCGCAGTTATAGGTATCTGGCTGGGACCGGTTTTTATAAAGCCTGCATCGTGGGCGTTAAGTCCGTCAGATAAGGTTTATTTTTGAATGAATGAAAGGAAAATAAAGTTTGTAGTCCACAGTCCTCGTTCAATGGTATTACGTTCATGGCTTGAACTAACCATGTCTCTCTCTAACTTTGTATTGTCAGTGTCCACTGGGACTTCTTCGACGTCGGACCTATGAAGGATTTTTTAAAAAATATTACGGTCGTGCCACATTACAGGTACAGTACTTACAGTATTTACACTCCGCCGACGCCTATGATAAATAAATAAATATCCTTGGAAATTCTTTTACACATGAATACCTGATCCCAAACTAAGCAGAGCTTGTACTATGGAAACCAGATAACTGATATTACTACATATACTACTATTTGTTTGTAAATACAAACTAAATATACACTTAATTACACCTAGACTCGGGACATGCGGACATGTTCATGCACACAAATGCATGTCCTGGGCAGGAATCGAACCTACGACCTGCACTGCAGCGTGATTTTCGTTTGCTTTTCCTTGTCTTGTGTAATTTCTTTTCATCTCTTGTCATTTTGTGTCATCTCTTGTCATTTCGTAGTTATTCGTGTCATTTCTGTAAAAACTCCCTATTTCGCTTACTGTTATATATTTGCAGCATGGTCTTGGGCCGACAGCGGGAATAGATTGGTTGTCAAAACAATGGAGTCGCTTTATTGCGTTTGTTGTAGGTATGGATGGGCAAGTAATAAATATATCATACATCAATAAATTATCGTAAAAAATAACATTACAGATATGGATAGGAAAATGTTTGTCCGTCCTATTCAATCTATACTAATATTATAAACGAAAGTAACTCTGTCTGTTACCATTTCACGACTAAACCGCTGAACCAATGTTGATGAATTTTGGTATGGAGATAGACTGGGTCTTGGCGGAGAACATAGGCTACTTTTTAGGGTTCCAAAGGGTGCTAACGGGACCCTATTACTAGGCCTACGCTGTCCGTCTGTCTGTCTGTCCATCTGTCAGCGCGGGCTGTATCTCACGAACCGTAACAGGTAGAGAGTTGAAATTTTCACTGAATGTGTATTTCTGTTGCCGGTGCAGAACAAATACTAAAAATATAATAACATTTAAAAATAAATATCAATCTCAAACTTGATATTTTTGATGTGTTTATTCTACGTCAAAGTCAAAGTCAAAGTCAAAGCGTTTATTTTGTTTAGGCCTACGGGGGCACTTACAAATTGTCATTTTACATTTTTTCCTTAAATTCTACTGCCGGATCGGAAACGCGACCTCGACTGAGAAGATCCGGCAAGAAACTCAGCGGGCTTGTCTTTTTTACATTGTTTTTTTTTTTATCGCCATTTAAGTATTTTAATACAATGTAATTTGGTAAATAGCTCCAGTGTGCTGCCTTCCGAAATAAGCAAGGCAAGACACGCTACACTTTAACATGACACTGTTATTAACAAAGTGAATTTGAGCGATCAGTCCCAAGCTGATTTATCTTCCAAGTAATCCGAGATTTTGTAATAGGCCTTTTGACAGAGTTTAGTTTTAACTATAGTTTTAAACTTATTAACAGGCAAATCTCGGATTTCTTTAGGAAGTTTGTTGTAGAAGCGTATGCATTGTCCTACAAAGGAATTACTTATTCTGTGGAGACGAGTTACATGTACGGATAGCTTGTGTTTATTCCGTGTGTTTATCGAATGAGCATCGCTCCTTTTTTCAAAGTTGTTGTCATTTTTCTTAACATAAATTAGGTTTTCATAGATAAATTGTGACACCACGGTTAGAATATTTATTTCTTTAAATTTTTCTCTGAGGGAGACTCTAGGAGCTAGGTGGTACGGTGGTACGGAACCCTTTATGTGCGAGTCCGACGCCTTCAGATTTTATAAATGTTTTCTTGAAATAAATATAGTGTATTTTAAGTAATTAACTGGCCAACCCTCAGGTCCTACCTACCATGTTAGGATCTTTTTCGTTCTAGCGGGTGTAAACCGTGATTTAACGAGTTAATGTGATAATTTTTGTATTTAAATTATTCAATACAATGTATTTGTTTCAAACATAGTCCAATATTGATTATTAAAATTATTATAATTTCACAATAAATATAAAACAATAAATAAAAGTAAAATTAAATAAAATAAATAAATTATTAATTTATTTTTTATTTTTCATGTTTTATCATTAAAATACAATATAATATCATCATCATCATCATCATCTCAGCCGAAAGACGTCCACTGCTGGACATAGGCCTCCCCCAAGGTTCGCCACAATGACCGGTCTTGCGCTGCCCGCATCCAGCGGATTCCCGCGACCTTCACCAGGTCGTCGGTCCACCTTGTGGGAGGCCTACCCACGCTACGCTTTCCGGTGCGCGGCCGCCACTCGAGAACTTTTCGGCCCCATCGGCCATCCGTTCTACGAGCAATGTGCCCTGCCCATAATATAACATAAATTAAAATAAAATACAATAAAATAAAAACCTACCCCTAATTAAACAAATACCGTCCGCGTGGGATACTGGCTGCATGTCCTCCCTGTATTCAAGCTGTTCCTGTTGTCAAGCTAATTTTTTGAGCAAGGAAAGAGCCAGCCCTCTTGTCACCTGTGGCGGTAACCAGTCTAAGGGTGATTTTGATAGATAAAAAAATAAAGTTAAAAAGATAAACAAAAAATAAATGCATGGATAAATCAATAAAATTAATAAATACTGAAAATTAAATTAAAAAATAAATTAAATATGGTAAAAAAAAATATTATGACACCGCTGATGACTTCATGATCGGCATCGAAGTTAAGTACCAAAGTATTTTTTGCCTACGAAACATGAAAAAGATACTCATATCCGGCAGTCAGTCACTGACACAGAGTATGTACATTTTTACCCGACTACGGCGGGCGGAGGGTTATGATTTTGACCGATATGTATGTATGTTCATTTGCTCCCGTATAACGTCCAAACTATTTTTATCATAATAATTTGACTAATGAGGTATCATTGGACGCGTCTGGATCGTCCGCTGGTTATAGGCTATTATACGATCGAAATATTGTTATACGTATCTATCAGCATATTGTAGGTATCGTTTGTCTTCTTTTGACTTACTTTGTCTTCAGCAATAAAAACAACATAGAAATTAAATTATTTTTTTCAAATACACTCGACATAAAAATCCCATATAAAACGAAAAATATATATTTGAATATTTTCATCCATCTCATCTATTTTAAAAGGTGCACTGGGACATATTATTTTAATTGTACGTAATAAACAATATTGTTCCTTCAAAAAATAACTATACTATAGTCTACTCCATAGCTGTTCTGTCCTAGCTAAGCGAGAGGGATATATCCTTCGGCAGCTCACGCGACGCTAGCCACACCCCGAAACTAAAATTTCATTTTTTTCTTGTAGCGTCTGAATGGCGTAAAATGTAAGCTATTTGACAGAAACTTAACGGAATTGATAAGGATTCCTCAGAAAATCTGAAAAATTAATTGCATTGGCAATGTTGCATAGCGTCACTATTAGGGGGCGTCCATATATTACGTGAGGTGATTTTTGTGATTTTGCTCGACCCCCTCCCTCCCCCTCTAATCTCACGTGAGAATTTTTAAAAGCCATATTCTAGTGGAGAAACATGTTTTTCTTAATTTAACCCAGTTTTCTCGCAATTTTACACTGTTTCTTGCGGTAAAAAAAAATTACGTGAGTTTTGCCGAAACCCCCCTCTCCCCCACGTGAGATTGGTGAGATTTGGTTCGACCCCCTCCCACTCCTAAATGCCTCCCGTAATTTATGGACGCCCGTTGACGTTGAGCAGTAGAAAAAAATCCCCGCGCTGGTCTGGCGATATTAATTTTATTGGATCTTTTCATATTTTTGAGTGAGTTTTACTTATGTTACTAAGCATCCTGCGTTAATCAATACGTGCTCTATCTGTTGCACCCGACTCCACCGTAACCGATAGTTAACCCATTATCCCTGTTATGTAAGTACTTCAAAATTAGCTCCACTCGTAACAATGTTTCTGAACAAGCCAATATACTCATTCAATATTCTTAATTCTTGTAACAAACATATTATATAAACATAATTTTAAACTTTCTGGAATTTTCTCAATTTGTGAGCGATTGCTGATATAAAGCGTCCTACAGACACAGTTTTGGTGGCGGTAAGCGCCACCGGTGGCGTGTGGTGATCAGATGTTATAATCAGTAGTGCGATGGCTCTTTTTTTAAATTTTCAGTAATAGGTAAAGGGTGGTTTAGGTTAAAAAATACAGCAAGTGTCGTGTCGGATGTTTTTATTCTCTACTAAATTAATTGACTAAAATTCACTAATAAACGAACTAAATATAACAGAATATACTTACAGACGGCACAACGGCCGATATGATGTAAATAATATAATACTTTTATCTTCGCATAGTTATTGTAAAAAAAAATCTGATTAATTTGTTTTTTATTTGATTTTTTTTAATGCATACGAAACTTTTTTATACCATTAAAATCTCTACAATCCTTTCAGTTTTGGAATTATATTATGAATGCGAAAACAAAAATACTATTTTAGATATAAGGATGAGACGGGTATAAACACTAGCTGGCTTAATTCATGAAATTGCCTAAATATTCACATTTAACTATACTTAGAATTAAATAAATTTAGATGAGGTAAAATGATATGTTACCAAACGATATAATTTATATATTTTGCCAAATCAATAGAAAATTAAGCCTTTAATATTAACTAAAAGCTCGTATACCAACTACACTAACAGCTAGTTGGTACATGGCACATACCATTGCCATAAGTACAGCAGCACTTTGAAAAGGTTCGTCAGCTTTTAAACTGATTCATTTAACGTTTCGCGAGCACAATATTTAACTACTCCACAACCAAGTTCAAATTTTACTCGGATCAAAATTGTTTGCTTTATTTATCTTGTCTAACAATTTGTATTTAAAAGGTACGTACAATGTAAGTACAAAATGTATAATGAAAACATGAAGTTTACTTGCCTAATGTATACATTTTAACGTAGCAAGCTATTATTCACTAGGTCACATTTATCTACAAAGACAAATACTATACCTACTTTGTGAACTTAATATCTACCTATAGCCACCAAGCACGTGTGGTGGCAGAGCTGACCACTATATGGGCTTATCCCAACACTAGCAACACGAACCAACACCCTTTGGATACCGCAATAGACCAATGGTTTCCAAAACACACTTAGGGTGTATAAGACTGGCGATCAACCTATCACAATCCATTGTTTTTTTTGCAGACTTCATTTCGATAGACAAATTATAATGCGTTGCCTCTGCTCCCGACTAATCTCAATGGTTGATTATGCTCCCGCACCGGTACTTTATCCTGATTTATTTTTATGCAAGTCCTACCTACTTCGGCGTGCAAGGGTTATTGGTTCGAGTTAGTGTCTGACACTTACTACTGCCACCAGACTCGGGAATAAATAATTTTATAGCTGCCACCGTGACCGCGCGTCTGCTAGCTCCTTTACAACAAAATCTTCTCTGACGTAAACTCGGCGTAAAAACATTTCTTATTCGAAAGCTGAGCAGCTTAGGAAAGCAGATAATCATTAAAAATGATAATAATATAAGTAAATTTATTATACATACACATATAAATGAATTAAGCCAGCCAATTTATCACACATTCATATTATAAACGTATAAATTAAAATAAGCGTAAACATTGTCTAGCCCGCTTCTGAAGCTATCACACGTGCACATGTAGCAGTTCCAATTGGGACAAATTAATGCAACACAATTGTATATGATATTTCATTGAAAATATGTATATTGATAAAGCCAGGAGAACCTCGGATGCCAATTATTACAGCTTTATGTTACTAAAAACCTCACGCTAATAAAATTTAGGTGCCTATCAGGGCCCTAAGTCGCATGGTCATTGTGGTGCCATTGTGGTGTTTTGCTATTGTGATCAGCCGGTCGGCCGATCAATCAGAGCGTCGATCACTATAGATAGCAGCTCTAAGGTTAAAGGCGGCTACTCAAGTTGCAATTTCGTATTCAATCTGTCTTGATAAAACGTTTTTTTTTCTATAGGTAGCCTGTACATCCATTTTTTGAACTGTTTTTTTTTCATAGGACTTGCTTCATTTTGAGGCGTCCACTATGTCCGGAGTCCAATACAAATGAACTATCTCCTTTCGTTTGAAAAAGTTATAAATTGACGTCTAAGACTGAATTAACATGGTTATTATTGTTAACCGTAGTTAGGTAAATTCAATACCTAGTAATAATAAGTAGTAGTGTAGTAGTAGTAGTATAGAAGTAATTAATATTATCAGATAACATAATGCAAAGACATTACCAAGAAAGAGGGAGACATTTGACTGTCCAAAATAGTATGTCTGTCATCCATGGACACTGTACGACTCAGTCGTTCACGGCATTGCCAATTCGGCTCATCTTCTGGTGAATACGCATTACAATGCATCGAATTGCGAATGCCATAACCACGAACGTAAATACATACTGGACTGTTCACTACTGCACAAAAAACGAGCCGAGCGAGAGGCCCTAGTTGGGACCGTGTCCCTCTCATTTCGAGTTGCCATGCCAAAATAATATTATTGTTGGGTAGTGATTGTTAGTTTTTAAATCAAGCAAATAAATTAATTTAGTATTTATCGTGACTATTGCTAATATGATAAAACAATAGTCACGATAAATGATAAATTTATTTATTTGCTTGATTTAAAAACTAACAATCACTACCCAACGATAATATTATTTTGGCATGGCAACTCGAAATGAGAGGGACACGGTCCCAACTAGGGCCTCTCGCTCGGCTCGTTTTTTCTGTCTAAGAATTATTATACCTTGACAATTCTTAGACAGAAAAAACGAGCCGACCTTAAGGCAGCAGAATAAAGTTGAATTTCTTCTTAACCAAAAACTCAAGTAATAGATCCATCTTTATACATTCGTGGCCATAACCTGATGTGTGAATTTTGCCGTATAAATGTCAACAAGTCTGGTGATTGGAGGTACCATATCTGCTAAAATACATCAGTTGCATAATGTTTGTGTATCACAGTTAACCGTGAAGTTATCTTTGTTTATTCGCATTATTACTATGAAAGATAACATGTGACGTTGGGATCGCTTCCTGTCTTTTCAAAACATGTTGTCTTGGTACATCCACGTTTTAAAAGTCAACTTGACAGGTGCTAATTTTGTTGTCCTTAAATTACGGCTAAACGAACTTTGACACATGAAAATAGTGCTCCTTCTCACACGTTACGGACATAAGAAGGATTGCGATCATTTTGTTTTACTCCGTTTATTATAAGATTATTTGCAATTGATAGTACTCCTTTATCCAAATGAATCTCCTGGCTTTAAAAGCGAATGAATAAAAAATATGAAGTTGAATGTGTGAATGTTTTATATTTAATCCACTTAAACTTGATAAAAATGACTTTAAAATTTTAGGAAGATTATCCACTATTTGTTTTCAGATATTAATTTCCAATTCCATTCAAGGCAGCGTATTAAATAATAATAGCACAAATTATATATAAAAAAACAACAACTAAGTAATACTCATTTGTCAGAAATATAAAAGCCATTAACCTAATAGGTACCGATTATTAATCCTAAAATGTTAAATCTAACAACAGCACATAAAGGTCATTCTCTTGGTATAACTTTTAAACATTCACAAGATCCCGACCAACACTTACATATTTCAACGGAAATAATGATTTGACCCACTTCTTAAAGAACTGTCATAGCCAGAGTTCTTTTTTTTTAACTTTTTTTAAGTTACCTAATTTTTATTCTGTTGGCTCCAAATTAAGACTTAATTAAATCTGACTAGTATATTGCTATCTTGCTCATAGTTTACGATCATGAGAAGGACGACAACAGTTCCGTCACGTTTACCTTGTAAGCAAACAGAATTGGCGCCAATATGTTCGGTATAATAAAACCACGTATGCTCTTCCCGTGACAGCTAGGTCACGTGATTAGCCCAAGTTTACGTCATCGGCTGTAGTGTATATAGAACATGTCAATCGTTATGACTTAGTTAAATTTTTTAATAGATCGAAGCTCTAATATTTCTATTGTTCTAAGGGGACGTAGCTTGGGCCATCGTGGGACATTGAGATAATAATATGTACTTCTAGAGCAGCACGTGTCACTACGATGTCCCATTTTATTGCAGCCCAAACTCCGCACTTAATACTTATGTTCTCTCATTCAACCACGCATGATGTTTGATTGACGTGGCGCCTCTCGTACGTAGTATATTTATCTCGATGTCGTGGGAAGAGAATGCGTAGCATTATGTATAAGCATTTTGTCAAAATATTTCCCCATGTCAGTATTTAAAGATTTCTTGTTGTCAATGTATATCCCCTGGCTACATCAGTCCTCAGTCCACGGTTCAAACAACGCCTCGTTCACATCCGACACGCCGACCACGTTATGGAAACTGATCCTATTTATATTTCCTATTTACTTACCAACACTAGGTTTCTTTAGACAATCGTCAACAATTTGCAGTACAATATACTTAGTATCGACTTAGCAACACATATGAAATTGTAAAATTCTAAAAATTAAAACTTACGTCCTGTGTGCGTGTGTCGTAAATGTTAAATACATATTTATTTTTATTTCATCATCGTATTTAAATCTATGGGACTTCACAATAAGGGGCTTAGTACGGTTGGCTGCCAGCGTATTCTGAGCTCTCTTTATTACTGACACCCATATTAAACAGAGCTTAGGATAAGTTGGAATTGTTGAGATGTACAGTCAACCGTAAAAGTTTTGACAGTATCATATACCGAGTGATCGAATCTTTTTTAACATTACACTAAACCCACGGGTTTTTTAAATTGATTGCATATGACAAATTACAAAAAATACTGACTGTAGGTCTACCATGATTTTACTGTCGTAGAATTTTTTGTGGACGCTAACAATAGCGAGCGGTAATCATGTGTAAACCAATGGTAGAACTACTGTAAGTAAATATATCGGTACAGAAACGTTACAAATAGTCTTGAGGAACATGAAAAACATGTTTTTTACAATTAGAGAACAACACACGCTTTATTGACTAGAAAACAAATCACAAGTTTTTTTCTTCTAAAACTAAAAGAAATCACAATTGGTGTTTAATTTACTTAGTCATGGTTTTAACGTAATGTGGTTTGACCAGCATTAGGCACTGTTAGACCGTATGCAGTGAACAATTTTCATAGTATTTATCACGTAAGCATTATGTGTAACCGTTTATTAAAATAATGATTGGGTAACACCTATTGATACCAATTTAGTCGTTGAACCAAGACAACAATAAATTTAACATTTCTAAAAGTATTTCTGTCATTCTCATATGCTACGATTAAGACAAAGATTATTTAGTTTAGTCAAGTATAGTTGTACCAATATAATTAGCACCATTAGAAAATTTGTTTTTATAAAAAGAATGTTACGGTTTTTTGTTTTTTAAGTGTTCCATATTTAAAAAAGGTCTTTTGACACTTCGGTATTATCAAATCGGCCGTTTAACATAATGCTTACGTCATAATCGTTCCTATCATGATGTAATACAAAATTTGCTAATAAACGTATCAAATGATTACAAAAAGTTACTCGCAGTCCACTCGTCCTATGTCTATGTTTAATAGGTAATATTCTCTCACCAACTGGAAATATTGCAAAGCTTGCTCGCCAGATGTAGATGGATAACTTTTGCTGTGATAAAATAAGCAACCATATAATTTTGGTGCTAATTCTGATCAACTAAACTATAGGACATGGCCGAAATATCTATGGATTTGTGCTTTAAAAAGAAAACAATTTGTACATTTATGTAGAGTACATAATTTGAATGCTTACAGGTATGCTTTTACATTCGTTTAAGTTTTACGATCAAAGAAGGGGGAGATATATTGTCCGCAGAAAATGTAATATTCTCATATTCTCAATTGATTCTAATGTTATGATTTGGCCATGTGATTTGATACAACACATTATTTTTCACAAAAAATCTTATCCACCGACTGAGGCTTTCAAATAAATTAACGAAATAAACTACACATCTTTGTAATTATCAGAAGCAATTCTTATTTAACAGTTTTTTTTTCAAAAAAGCACAAATTTCGAACGCGTTTTTTCAAACTGGCAACCTTTTCCGTACGTAGTTTTTTTTTTGTTATTTTGTCTAATCATCTAGACCTCTTGATAAAATCGTCATGTTTAAATAAAGTAATAGTAGGCCAAATTATTCCTGGCCACCGGTTAAGTTTATAGACAGCATAGAAAAACAGTCCAAGGTCAAATTCACAATAGAGAAAAGACTCAAGGTCAAATCCACCATAGGGAAAAGACCTAAGGTCTAGTTCACCATAGAGAAAACACCCAAGGTCAAATACACCATAGCGGAAAGACCCAAGGTCACGGTCGCCATTAAGAAAAAGTCGCGTCCTTCTTAAATACTATCAACGGTTTAATGTTCTTGGTCTGATGATTCGACGTTTTCGGACTGCGCGAACTTCAGGAACACTTGTTCTAATGTCGTTTGACTGAAACTGTATTCCACTATATTCAGCTTTTCTTTTGCTGAAAACATAATATTACATTTATGTTTATTACTTTTTTATGTTTATTACGCATAAAGAAGAGTATACTATGTGTGTCACATTTCAAGTCTTATGAAAAACTATGAAGCCGGAAATCCACCGCGGCGCACGGAGAGGCCACGCGCGTGGGTCAAGCTTCGCTTTGCAAGAAAATGTATGTAACCGTATCCACCGCGGCGCACGGAGAGGCTACGCACTAAATGACGTCTTACATAAATTTTCTTGCAAAGCGAAGCGTGGCCCGTGTGCGTGGCCTCTCCGTGCGCCGCGGTGGGTTTCCGGCTTGAACATAACGCATATCTTTCTACGATTCCAAGGAGTGATGTAATGGCGCCCAACATGGGACTTTAGTTTTCGAGGCATTGGAATCAGTTAAAATCATAGGAATCATTGGAATCAGTAGGAAATGTAATTTTGTTACCGCATTCTCGTAGTGAACCCCAAAAATACAATTAACTCACCTAAAAATTTACAGATTCTAAGAAGATTTTTATGGCGCCCAAAATAAGACCGTGGTACCCGAGGCTTTAGAATTTAATTCACTCTAGTACATCAAAATTAGCTATTTAATTCTTCGCCATGACCCCAAGTAAATTTATATTGGACTTCAATTACACGATTTGAGACCTTAATATCAATTATTTAAAATTGGCGCCCAACATGTGACTCATTAAAATATTTGCTAATTATAAGAACAACACAAGATCTTGGTAGGTAGCCGAGCCTATAAAATTTAACTCACTTAAAATCTAGTGTGTATATCGTAATTAGAATCTGCATTCTCATAGTAAACCCCCGTAAATTTATTTTGGATTTATCTCAGTTATTTTTAATTGGCGCCCAACTTGGGACTTTGGTAATTGATACTAAAGACATGGAATTGAACTCTTTTACAATTGGCTATATAAAAAAAAATACCAATCAGAAGCTGTATTGTCGTAATGAATCCTAGAAAGTTAACATTTGTATTCTAGCCCACGATTTGAGACCTTGATCTCAATGATTTCTTACTGGCGCCCAACATGGGACTTACCGTCCTCAATCTGCTGGAAACACCTCGCGAGGCTGGAGACGGCGGACTGGGGCACGGAGAACACGAGGCGATCGGCGAAGTTCTCCTCCAGCACCGCTGAAGGGAACAACTGAGCCACCAGGGCTATGGCCGCTTCTGCGTTCACGCCGCCGCCGCCTGACTCCGTCCTAGTACAAAAACAATACATTTACAGGTTTTTACAATGGCATTACAATGCACATTTGTTCTGAAATAGAAGACCACCTTTTGTATTTTTTTAAATAAATATGGAGGAAGTTTGGGTATAGCGTGCTTTGTCTTCTGATTTGAAAAGGAGGTTTAAAGATAATATACTTCTTTGAAGGCTCTATAACAGTTTGACTTTTCTCATTCGCCAAGGGTGAAATCCTGGTGACTTGATTGGAGACCAGGGTAGTTCCTGGTATCGCATGGAACACCTCTGGGATGTTGGCTACAAGCCAGCATTCGCAGAAGCTAACAAGCAGCTTCAGAATGTTAAGAATAATGTTGGTTAGTATGAGTTAATCTTTGAGAACTCATTGGAGACCAGTGTAGTTCCTGGTTAACATTATAAAAAGTTGATAAACAAAATGCTCGTATATTGGTATACGTGGTATAATACTCAATATACACCATGATCCATGTGTTCCCCGAATGTTTAGGCAGACATATACTGCAGGACAACCACATATTTTGCAAGTTCTTTTTCGGTCCCAATGTAATAAATCGACACTACTTGCCATTATACGGACGATAGTCTACCACAAGTGGTTTGACAAATTTGAGATTTTACAATTGTTTGTATAGTCGAGCCGTTATGAACTGAGTCGTGAGGCCATAAATGTCAAAAGAGATAGGAATGTGCAGCGCGCCGGGACCGTTATCGATAAACGGCTACCTGCTCACGTGGTGTCCATGAGTCACTAACGATCTGTACGCTTCTGATTGGTCGTTACCAAATGCAATTGCAGTGCGTGTTTTCTTTGCTATAAATGTGTTTACTGCAATTTAATTTACTTTGTTAACTCGTTAAAGTTTATGAACAAGATACACGATAATAAACGTTACTCAGCGATATATTTATTTCATTGTTACGCCCTTCACTAAGAGGCTCCATAAGGCCCGTAAGTGCAAGCGAGATAGACATAGGGAAATGATTTATGGCCTGACGACTCAGTTCATAACGGCCCGACTATAGTAACAAAGGTGACTTGTAATGCCAGTGTAGGTACATCATTACTTTTTATAAACTAGGGGGTTCGTTTATCTATAGCCGTGCATAAATAGAAACTATGTTATCGTATGAAGTGGATACCGGTGGTGCTGCAGCCTGGGCGGCGGCGGCGTGCCGGCCACCAGCGGCGTGTGTATGCTCGCGTCCACCGGCTCCGCCTCCCCCTCCGCCTCCGCTTCCGGCCCCACCGAGCCCCCGCCCGAACCACCTGAACGAACACAGCTCATAGTAAAGACGCGCGAACCCGCATGTCGAGTCGCAGGGTTAATTACTAACCACTTTTGAGATGCCACTTTGTACTGGAAACATTTAGAATGACATTACCAAGTTCGCTCTCAGGTTTGAAATTGATTGACACGGTACCTGATTAGGTAGGCGTGGAAATATGAAGGATGCCCGTGCGCAACTATCAACAGTCCTGCGACCGAATTTGTTAACTACTTAACGCTTCCGTACGCGATTCGGGGTAAGTTAAGCTGTCGGTCCCGGTTATCACAGTCGATATTCAATGTCGTCGCAGAGGACTTCGGGTGGCCTGAAAACTCCAGTATCAGTTGGCAAGTGCGTACCTACTCAATAGATAGATGAGAAAGATGTGTTGCTGAAAATACTGCTTAACATCAAACGCTTGCGAAGATTTGGGCCTACCTTCATCCGCCTCGCCTAATGACGGCGAATTCTCATTGGACCGCAGCGGCGATGGCGACATCGAGATATCTGACTCCATCATCTGAAAATTATAATTATTTCAAACAAACCCTCAGAAGGATGTCTAGGATGTCTACTTAAGCCCGTATTAATAAATCTTTCTCAAATTTGAGATCGATCTTAAGATGCAGTTTTGACGTTTGATGTATGGAACATCTGTCAAAAACAGCATCTCAAGTTCGATCTCAATCTTGAGATCGATTTATTAATACGGGCCTTTGATATTGAACTTACAGTCTTCTGGTAACTGTGTCCTATCTTCATTTCTAACGTATATCCCGCCCCGTACAAATTCTTCAGATGTTGCGTGGAGCCGATGCATCTAAACAACAAGACATATTCCTGACGAATTCATAAACTGAATTGTGACGAATGCGTCAAATCCTCCAAATTTGACGTATTCGTCAGAATTGTCTTTAATAAAGATGACCCACCTGAGGCCGCCTTTGACCATGATGCCGACTCTGGAACATAAAGCATCAGCCTCTTCCATGGAATGTGTCGTTAGTATAGCACCCTTCTTGCCCTGCAACAAACAATTTCTAAGTGTAGAAGGAATGCAAATTTTAGGGGACGTCTAAGCTCCAGTTCCCCTAAATAAAAAATTGGAGCCGCCATAGACGGACTGCTTAGAGCAGTCGAGACCAACTGCTCGCGAGCAGTCGTATTGCGGTCGGAGTCGACTTCAACCCGACTGCTCCAAGCAATCTTTGTGCAGTTGCAGGCATCAACCGCATGCCGACTGCATTTTTAGCTGCATTGAACCTGCAAATCGCCCAACAGCGACCGCTTGAAGCCGTCGGCACTGACTGCTGCACTGCGGCCTTACCTAATTGAAAACTTGTGAATGTTCAGCGACTTGTTTTGGTGTTGGTGTTGGTGATTGTACCTGGAAGCTGGCGAGGATGGTGTCCCAGAGGAAGCGCTTGCTGCGCGGGTCCATGCCGGTGGAGGGCTCGTCCAGCAGCACGACGCGCGGGCCGCCCACCATGGCCAGCGCGAACGACAGCTTGCGCCGCGTGCCGCCCGAGCACTCCTCCGCGTTCTTGCCGCCGTGCGCGCCCATCTGCAGCCCGTTCAGGTACGCCTCCACTATCCTGCGGACGAGACGGGGACTTTGGATACTGACCGGTGTGGCAGGTATATCAGGGGGTCTAATAGCGCCACTATGCAACATTGCCATTGCAATTGATTCTTCTGATTTTCCAGCTGAATCCGCAAAATTTCCGAGAAATGGACACGAATGGCGTAAAATGTATGACTATTTTCATAAATTTTGCGGAATTGCTGAGGATTCTGCTAGATGCTATTAGACTCCGAGCACGAAATACAAGTCATTTCCTGCCTTCGAGACTGCCAACGAGAAGCTGCCACAACTGATTCATTGGGATTCTGCCACTGAAAACCTGGATTGCGCCTAATGGCAGCTCCATTCATCCACCACTAAACAATTAATCGTTCATGAATAAGAATATTTTTATTCTTATCGTCGTCGTTTTGCTAACATAAGGTCTAGATACATGAAGCTATTAAGTACATTATACATAGTATCTTGTGTGCTTAGGTATGAAGCATTGGTACCTGGGCGTGTCCGCCTTGCTGACGCCGCGGATGGCGGCGTAGCACTCGAGGTGCTCGCGGATGGTGACGTTCTTCCAGAGCGCGTCGTGCTGCGGGCAGTAGCCCAGCATCTGGAACGCGGAAGATCGGGACTCGCCGATGTTTTCGCTGCCTAGCATCACCTGGGAGATACACAAAATCCTTTAGTTTTTAAGCCTAGCTAGGCTTAAAATTGAAAGACGTCTTCATTGAAGATTTTGCCACAAGGTGACCCCAGATCCAGTGAACATCGCGAGACCTCTGAATGCGAGTAGTAAAGTATCAGTCTTGTGGAAAACCTTATGGGATGTCTATGTCTATCAGTGGACGTCTTGGCTGAAAGTGATGTAGATAGAAGATTTTTCTGGTATTAAAGAAACAAGGAGAGTTTGTCGGTAATCATGTGACCATTTAAATAGCTCGTCATCCATTATAAATCCGTGTGCACACGTCATATTCTTTTCTATTTTTCGCATCGGATGCAAGTGGCACAGGACCGGTCAATGTGGAAAACTTGGGGAGACCGAGGTCCAACAGTGGACGTCTTTTGGCTCACATGATGATGATGACATACCATAAAGTTACATCGCCTGATGGATTATTATCGAGTAAAAACCTCCGATACGCTGTGACCATTATCTTATTACTCAAAAATGCTAATAATGTTGTCATTATTTTGTAAATCTTCTTCTAGCAAAGTCGATGTTGATGCGCTACAAAAAAGGCACCGTCAAAGTTGTATGAGATTTCATTACTGCTGAGTTTTAGCGGCCAGCAAAATATTACTGTCGTGTTTTAGCGGCCAGCAATCAATTACTGCCGTGTTTTTAAATTAAGATGAGATGACATCGTGGTCATGTCGTGTCAACTCCTTTTTGAGTAAAGTACTATTTCAACTTTCCATCAAGGGCTGCAATGCTGATCGCGCTGTGGTGGCCTGGAGCTGTACGCTGCGCTCTCGGCCATCAACACCGTGGCCAGCAATATACTCATTAAAGACCGTGGCAGTAATGAATTAATGATTATAATTTATCAGAATCAATGAGCCAATAAGATCCTTACCGTGCCGCAAGTAGGCCGCTCCTCAGCCGTGATGATCTTCATAGTGGTCGTTTTCCCAGCGCCGTTGTGTCCCAGTAGCCCGAACACCTCGCCCCCCTCCACGGCGAGGCTCAGCCTGGCCAGGCCCACGAAGCGAGGCTTGACCCGCGACGAGTCGTCGCTCTGGTCCGACCAGCAGGCTCCGCTGCTGCCGGTGCCGCGGACCTTGTACTCCTTGCGGAGGTTCTGGGGGAGTCATTGATAATAAAAAAGAGGTCCAAGACTTAGTATGAGTATTGACAGGATCGAATACCGATCGAGTTAACGAATCTTTCATAACATTTCAAAGCCACCCAGTAACGTTCAGCATTACTGGCTTATGTATGGAATCATTCAAATCAGAATCAGAATATCTTTATTTGTCGATTACTAAGGTCCTCGTATGTTACAGGGTCTTAGACCATTTTCTTAATAACTGTGGTCCCAATTATTACGCCGCCCGCGGAGGCCAGACACCGTTGCTCTGCTTAAATCGTTAATAGACTTCAAGTTAACTCTGATCTTCGTACCACTACCGGAGCACCTCCGTCTTCGTGGCCACCAGGTAAGTTTTAGTGGGTATGAATCCCACATACCATATACCTATTCAAGACAAGAGGTTCTGGGCACTTTTTGAAGATTTCCGCCCCGTCAACAAAAAAGGAGTTCTATAGTATAATACTATAGAGTATGGACTCACATGCACGACCAGCGGCGGCGCGTTGTTGCGAGGCAGGTGCAGCAGGGCGGCCACGCGGCGCCGCTCGCGCCGCACGTCCTCGTCCTCCCGCGCCTCCCCGCCCGCCTCCGCTTCAGGATCACACCCCCCCTCTGATGACGAGCTCTTGCGCTGAAATTTACCATTGCTTTAAAATACCTGCGAGAATACCTTAACCAATATCATCGATTTGGACCACTGGTATCGCGACCCGACCATTTTAGAAAGAGACAAAATCACTTCATTTCACACAAGTACGTAACATCACCCCACAACATAAAATAAAGTGGGAAATAAAAACTACTTTATTTTTGTTTACTTTGCGTTTAGGCATGTGCAAGTCGTCGGTTTAAAACACCCACACTTCAGCTGCTCAGTGATCCGGCACTTACCGGACATATCCTGCCGCCGGACTTGAGTCTGTCGGCAGCCAACAGCGCGGCCCCGCATAGCGGCACGTGCACCAACATTGCTACTATGAGCACCCACACTTCAGCTGTGAAGTAGCTGCTCAGAGGCGGGTCGGTGCAAAGCCCGCGCAGATTGCATGTTAGGTACACCCTAGAGGATCAAACAAAATGGGTAAATGACGTTGTAGGGTGTAGGATCACTCGCAGAAGATCGGCTTAAAGTAGATATTAAAGCTGCGTTTCGTACGATGACAGAGAGAGAGCCGGAAGCCCCACCAACATTTCCGTCCCTCTGTCCCACTCTCCTTGAAGTCGGTAATATTAAGTACCTTTAGTATTACAAGCATCTATAGGTGGTAACTGCTTAACATCAGGTGGACCAGACGCTTGTTTGCCATCTATGTGAAAAGATATTTAAACATTTCATGATTTTGCGAATATAGGGAATCAGTGTTTCCCTCCGATCCACTCTAACCACCGATATTCGATGAAGAGGAGGATAGAATATCTGCGAATGTGCAGACGCACTCTGTCATTATTTATACATACCTGTCGACGTAGTATATGATGGCGTACGGTATGTACATCACGTCTAAGAAGCTGAACACCAAGTGCAGGTAGAACGCGATGTCGTTACCTAGACAAAACAGGAATTTAGATTGCTTTACAAGAGCAAGTAGGAAACTATTATGAGTCGTTTGTTAAGAGATTGCAAAGAGAATTATTATCACTACGTTTTAGGAGTTGGTCTCTAGGGACTGCATATTATTTGGTAAGGCCATTATTGAGTACTTCGGATAGCCGATAGGACCGATTCAATTTGTCTTACAAATTGGGTATTTCAGCGAGAATAAGAAGCGGCAAGCGTAAAACACACGTAAATACACAAGTCTACGGAACAAATAGTCTGGAAGTCAAATAAGCCAATCTGCAATAAAATATTTGATAAATCTGGTAAGAAGATAATAGCTCCAACCGAATGGCGCGTATATTATTTTGCTAAAATTAAAACAAACTTTATTCCTATTACACATTTTCTAAAAACTACGCAAGTAAGTTTCCACGGACTCCCTAAACCTTACACTATTGATTATAACATCTATTTCGTGCCAACACTTACCCCATTTGAAGGTATTAAGCACTACCACCATAATGAACGGTATGACGCCGACCCATGTGGTAATGTTGGGCATGATGCTCTGCGCGGAGTCCATCTTGTCGAACACGTACGAGAGACACGTGTTGAACAAGATGGCCGAAGGGCTGTACAGCAGCAGCAGCCCTGACAGCATTGTGATCGCAGACCCATTCGTCAAGCTTGGGATGTCGTTGAGGATCACCTATGAGGGACATTGTTTTGGTGAAGAGCAATAGAATTAGCAACGTTCTGCAAAGTAATTTGATTCCCAACAGAGGCAAATTTCGGATATGGCCTTTTCGAAATTTGATCGGTCTGGGTATTACTGGGTTCGCACCCAGTCCATTGCACGGTAGTATAGTAAAAGATTTGCTTCGTTTGTTTACCATTCAGTTGGTGTGTAAGTCTCGTAAAAAAAAATATAATTTCATCTACAAATTACAATGAACTTTTCGGAACAGGGGGCCAAGACAAGTGGATTTGTCTGACAAGCGTTTCTGTCAATCGTTAGGCTCAAATTTATGGAACATTACATGTCGATAATAATTCACATGACTACTGACTAATTCACGTGGCCTCATCACGTGGCCACCTCAGCCTATACATTGAAGCGTGTAAATGGATCAATAATTTAAGTACATACATTTTGGAGTTCTGTGTATGGAACACCTAAATCGGATTTTGTCAATGGCGCCAAAAAAAATTAATTCGTTTGAAGGTCAGTGGTTTGAGTCAGTGGTCAACTTAACTAAAGGTTAACAATAGGTATACTTAACTTAACCAATTAAACTTACCAACACGAGCACGCCAGCACTGGTGAGGATCATGATGAAGATGAGAATGGTGAAGTAAGTGAGGAAGTACATGCTCATGGAGAGGCCGTTCACTCGCAACTGGTTCTTGGCTTTTATCTGGAACAAAGTATACATTGTTACTTCAAACTATAACTTAATAAGTAATTTAACTTGAGGACCTCAAACTCTGCATTAATCCTGACGCGACGTAACAAACAAGATTCACGAAAATTATTTTCACTCAGTCATCTTCTTGTTCTTTTGCTATACTTATTGCGAATACTGACTACTGGCTATACTGATTGTGAAGCTTGGCGTCATCGTTGTACACCATTGTCGATCCTGGCTTACGGGAGTAACAGTGGTGGGAGTACGTGGTCCTAGTCCCATAAAAAAACTGATTGAGACATGTTAAGACCTCTTTATCTTGTATTTATCCAATGCGGTGTCAATATTGAGTACCTCCCAACTTTAAGTTGCATTCAAAGTTGCATTCGTTTTGACAAGTTTCAAAAAAAATTTGCTATTACCCTACAGATGGAGTGTTCTTTTCGGTACGAAATGGGAAACGATTGCTATGCTGCCTTCCTACATCATGGAATCCTACCTCTCTATCATACACGATGTCCACAGCCAGGGTGACGGGCACCAGCGCGAAGATCATGCCCATGAAGATAGCGCACACCACGTTCCCCACGTTAAACTCCTCCTGCTGTTCCGTTTGCTGGAACGGGTGGGCCAGCACTTCGATGGGCTTGAAGTTCTCTAGGAGACCTGACGCTGACATTAGAATCCTGAAGAGGAGATAAGAAATTATAATCAGTAGGAAGACGAACATAAATGCAAACTCAGTATGGAATGAACTGCCTTTAAATTAAGAAACAATCCAGCCAAAAAAAGATCGTAGAGAGAACAATCAGGTCTGGGAGGGTTAAAATAATAAGACAGGAAGGGGAAATAATAACGGGACAGACTTGTTCCAAGAGTTCCCAAAACAGCCCCTTTCAACGGCAACTGTGTCGCTCAATCGGCGCTGAAGCTAGATAATTGGTGCAGTTACGGCACAAATATAAATAATATGCTGCAATATTTTCATATTTAGTACGGGAGATGGTATGTCGGATATCTTTTTCTTCGAAAGGGAGCAAGCTCAGTAAAGGTTGGGAACCTCTGCTTTGGAAGTATAGAAGTTTACTAGAAGTTCTGAAAGTACGTTAAAAATAATGGAGATTCTAAGATTAAGGGGAGGAGTTTAATGATGACTTACCTATAAACACTATTATCCAACAAATTGACAATAATAGGCAAACTGTGCGTATAAGTACTGTTGTAGTACGCCATGATCTTCCCATACGGTATCAGGCTGTCCTTTAGACTGAATGCACCAAAGTTTTCCATATCCAGGAGACTTGAGAAGTTCCCATCGAAGTCCACGATAGGGTACGCTCCGAGGTTATCCAGGGAGTCCTTCAGGTCAGCCAGCTCTTTGAAATTGCCCTGTTCGCTGAAGACGGCAATAGGGGTCCTATTGAAGTAGGCATTAGGGTCTAGTTTTAGTGGCTGCATCCGGAAAAAGACGATCTGCCGAGACTTCACGTAGAGGCCAAGGGCGCAGGATACTGGAAGAGAAATTTTTAATGTTGTCTGCTGTAAGGCACAATGTGCTTGCGTACCTATAGTCTCTCTGGTTCAAATTCCAAGAAAAGTGACAATTTTAGCTGTCAGTTTACTTCGTTTGATAAAAAATTTGACTTTAGGCATGGTACAAATTCTTTTCCTGGGATTGCCCAAGATTTCATTGTGTCATATCATGATATTTATGACAGGTAAACTGGCTTAATTTTTATTAGTACCTACTATTCACCTTTTTCTATGATTCTCTTCTAACCATAGCTTCTAATAGGCATAGTTAAAATATAATCTGTAACCAACAAAGCTGGACTGCAGCAGATAAGGTTTAGCAAGAGACTCAAACTAGTGAAGTCAGTACTGTTGGTGATAAGAGCAGTATACTTACTGATAGGCATAAAGATCATGACGTATAGCTTGTAAGGGTCCCGTATCATCCTGACTGTTCTGATGTAGACGAGCGCGCAGAAGGTCCTCCAGCAGGTCGGGTTGGTCTTCACCGTCTCTCCGAGAGCGTCCACTGATATGGGGACTTCTGGAGCCACCTACAATTTAGACATAAGATCATGCCGCCACAATATTGAAAGATCATTGCTAGCTGCAAACACTGATTGTTAATCGATCGTGGTTAAGTCTTGGCAAGGTCAGTCAGAGATAACTGACCATGTAGTGGCACTGAACATCCCTGTACTTCTGAGGGCCCGTAAAGTCGGTCTGGAAACAATTCGCTTAGTCATTGTGGCGCCACTGTGGCGTTTTGCTATAGTGATCAACTCTCTGATTCGTCGGTTGATTCTGACCGACCAATTGCCCATCAGCCGGTCGGTCGACCAATAGTAGGGTCGATAAATATAGTAGCTTAATGGCAATGGCTAAGCGACTGGCGGCCTGGGGTGGTGTCATCTAGACCGCAGTTGTTAAGCCATGTCAGAGGCCTATGGGTGGCTTGAAAAACTTTGATCCTAGGTTGGCCACTAACCATACGATAAGAAGGGTACCAAAAGATCTCTTTGCAGCAGAGATTCGTTCCATTTTATTAGTCAATCAGGATTTCTCTCATAAATCCACAAGCTTACGTAAGGGGGAGCGGGGGGATTCGTATGTTACCTTGACGTGTTCCACTCCATGAGTGGTGGAATGCAGTGCGTGCGAGGCGGGTGGAGTGGGCAGTGACGTCGCTTTCTCAGCGGCTTTGTCATTCAACTCCTGCGCAGAACAGATTTAGTTAAGAGATTTAATTAATGATGATGTTTGATAATTACAAGTGATGTGTTCGCGAGTGAGTACAGAGAAGATCGACACGCCGTTCTCAAGAGGTGAAAGACGAGGAGACGAAGGCATCAGGAGCTGTTAAGCCCTTCCTTTAGGTACCTTCTGCTTCCCGATTTCCTGCTTTTCCTAAAAATGTTCCCTTCCCTTTTCTTTCTCTGTGCTCGCGCATCCAGATTCAATCGTAAACATAGTACGCATTTTCTGTGTGCAGTATTAGAACATGACCCTCAAACTACTTAGATTTTATATAGTGGCCACTCTTACAACCTTTACAGGTATAAGCACACTATTCCTGGAAACCCCTTACGAGGCGTCAAGAACTGCAGTAGGTCCTGCCGCCATCATCCACTCTGGTATTCATTGTCTGAGTTGCATCGTGATCACTCACTGCCATTTATCCAGAATGGTTCCGGAGCTGTTAAAAATCGCTTACCACGCGCACTCCGAAAAGTGCTAGGATTTAAGCAGATTTGGGGGTCATGTAGTTGTAGTATATGAACAGAACCCATACCTATACAGAGATTTATTATAGAGGCCCCCTACCAACCGTAAGGTTATAAGAAGGAGGAACACTATACCCGGCAAACCCTTACGAAGCGCCAGGGACCATCTACGGTAGGTCCTGCCGCCAGAGCATACGCTCTAGTACTCAACGTGTGAGTTGCACCGTGATCGCTCACTACCATTTATCCAGAATGTTACCGGAGCCGTGAGTAGCTCACCATCCGCACTCGAAAGAATGCTAACGGTTCAATCCCCGCTAGGGGCGCCAGAGAAGCAGTATTAGAACAGTGGAAGAACCGATTACCTGATAGCTAAGAGTCTTGCTCTGCAGTGACAGACTCCGGGAGAGAGCTCGAGCCCTCACCAGCTTCACCGAGGATACACCTTCCACTGCCTCTATTTCTTCTGCGTTTTCGCCCTCCAGGCTTAGGAATACCTCTTCAAGAGTCGTCATTGATACGCCGTAGCTGGTGATTCCTATGTTGTCATAATAGCAATAATATATATATATTTTATATTATTAAAAATGGGCTCACTCTTGACCTTCATCTTGCCGCAGGGTCAAAGATGAGGTCAACGGTCAACATGAATAAAATAAGACTATTATTTATGAATTGAGATAAGTATTTCTACCCTGGCGTTCTTCTAGGGCGCTCAAGTGTCTTATAGCAGTTGAGGGAATGCAGATAACTTTCAAGGGGAGAAGGCGAACTTAGTGGCCCCTGATCGTGGCGCAAAATTAAGAACCTTGGAAGAATATAACTTACTTCCTACCCCCGAATCTATAGACAAGTGATCTTGAGTACATTCTAAGCAAAAAACCTTTGACAGATTCTCCATACAATATTACAATATTCTATAGAGAATTTGCCAAAATCTGTAGGTACCCGTAACCTGTATCTAAGTAATAACTTGTTTAACAGATGCGGATGCTAGATTAGCTCTCTCACTAAGCACCCTAAAAAGGGATCTCACAAAGACTTAAAATCGCTGTTCAGAGTATGCTCCACCTTTATGATGTTAAGTAAATTAGAACTCCTATCCATCCTCACCGAGTCTGTTCGTCTTCTCCTTGATCTCGTGCTCGATGGCGTTGAAGAGCGGCGGGAAGAGGTGCACGGCGTAGTGCGGCAGGATATAGGAGAGCTCGCGGCCGTGGCGGCGCGCCTTCTCCGCGCGCGGCACGTGCCCGCGGACCAGCCGCGTGATCTGGTGCTCGCGGCACGCGCCTGGACCAATACCAATATTACCAATGTTGGTACTATACACTTTAAAGTCCCACTTTTATGAGTGGTACAGTCAGCAAGTCACTGAATATTTTCAAATTTTCAAATAGATGTGTCCATATGGCGCGCATGCCTCACCCGAGCACTCATATTATGACATTACGTCTATGCGTTCCGACGTCAAAAGTGAGTGCTCGCGCGAGGCATGCGCCTGAGGAAGACGCCGCCAGTGGGTAATAGGTACTCCTTATTTTACAAACGTTGATGAACATTGTCAAAACCAAACATTAGCAACACGTCAAAAGTTTGTTGAGATGAACAAAAATAATGGATTTGATACTAAACAAAAGAGTGGAAGCGATTTGAGAAACTGAGAATGTTCAGCGACTTATGTCACTTATCTTGCTGACCGTACGATGGTACTAATAAACCAAACTGTAGTGTAATGTATCATTGACAAGTCCTCTATGGTCATTGAGTCTCTTACCATCTAACACCAGAGTCAAGTGATATCCGATGCCGAATTTGTTCTTTAAGAATAACGACGTTCCAGCGCAGCGGACCTGCAAAAGGACAACATTTAATAGCAACTTAGATTAATGATTGGTTCCGCGAGAGCCGCCCGCGCGCGAAACTATCAACAATCTATGAATAGCAAGTATTATTTTCTCATGCCTTCTTTTAACTTACCCTGCCTTTACTGATGACCGCCTTCCTGTCTCCCAAGATGTCAGCTTCGTCCATGAAGTGTGTGGTGAGGAGCAGCACCTTGCCATGGCGAGCTCGTTGCAGGATCCGCCATGTCTGCCGCCGGGAGACCGGGTCCACGCCCGCCGTGGGCTCGTCCAGGATTATAATCTACAGGAGAAATTATCGGATATATAAATCTAAAATAATTCTGTTGGAACGTGAACTAAACTTGACTAAAATAAATTAGTATTGCCATTTGCCATCCTTGCAAGATTGTAACAAATGAGAGAGACGGAAATATTTTTAAATGTCAGTTTAATTGTCTTTGACGACGACAGTAATATCTATGGTGATCAACATAAAAAAACCGGTCATTAAAAGGACTCAAGATTGCTTAGGATATAGGTCGAAAAAAAAAAAACCCGTTTTTTTTTAATAGAAACTAGTTAAGTACACCTATGACTTGATTGACTGGCCATAATCTAAGAAAATATATTTGATCGCCATTTAAGGCTGGAACAATTGCAACTGACAGCTCGAGGTTGACCGCTTTTTGCTCAAACAATGTCGTAGGACCGCGAGTTGAATTTTTTGAATTTAGAATTTTCGATACGCCACGATACATCAAAAAGACGACATGATAAATCAAAAACAGAAGTGACTCATATACTAAATTCGTATCTTGCCTACTTTTATTTAGTCGTATAAGGGTAACTTCGTAAAGGAAAATTTTTACTAAATCTTAAGTACAATTTAAGTACTACATTTTTATTAATATGTAGGTGGGTAGGTTATTTTTTCTTTGTAATCTTTTTTATTGTTATTTTGTTGATATTGTAAATAAAAGCTTACTAACTGTTAATTTTTAATTGTTCTGAATTTTAATTTTGCCCAACACTGGGTAATAGGTAGTACTACTTAAAAAAAGACTAGTACATAATTTAAATGTTTAATATTATAGGACAAAATAAGTAAAATTAAAACAACTTAAAATTCTAAATAACTGAAAACAAGAAAAATTGTTGACAACATCGGGTAATAACTGAAATAAAAGTAGTACTAATCCTTATTAGTCACTAGCTGTGCCTGCGATCTAGTACGCGCACATTTTTGGAAAAGGTTACCCCTTATTTGACTGATGGATTGATGGAGGATGACGGACGGATGGAGTGGCAATGCAACGCATGCCGGGCATGCATGCAACCCTCATAGGATCACTGTTTTGCCCGTCAGTCTATCTGTCCGTCTGTCAAAACGTGCACAGCCTAAACCGCTTGGGTTAGAAACATGAAATTTTAACTTTTTATAGCGTAGAAGAAGACCACAGGAAGGATTTTTGAGAATTCAACAATTAACAGGAGAAAGTATCTATGGATAGTACCAGTTTTTCTGAAGCTAGAGACATGAATATTTGTATTTGTAGGCTGAGTGTAGCCGAAATACTAATTTTCATGTAAGGTCAATATTTTCAAGCCAGAGCCACGGGTCTGGAGCAGCTCCATGATAATAATAATATATGGTATAATTAAAAATAAAATACTTGCTCCACAAAACGCCTCGTTTTGTGAGTTTTTAGGGTTCCGTACCTCAGATGGAAAAACCGGAACCCTTATAGAATCACTTTTTTGTCCGTCTGTCTATCTGTCCGTCCGTCAAAACGTGCACAGCCCAAACCGCTGGTGATACAAACATGAAATTTGGACAGTAGGTACCTTTCATAGCGTAAAAGAAGAGCAAAGGAAGGATTTTGGAAAATACTTACCCTAAGGGGGTAAAATAAGGGGTGGAAGTTTGTATGGATTTCCCTCATTTCTGAAGTTAGAAACATGAAAATTTCTATTTAGGCTACTAATACAAATACAAAATAGTAATTTCAGCGCTTTTGAAAATTCTACCCGCAAGAGGGTAAAATAAGGGGTGGATGTTTATATGGGGGTTCAAATTTTTCTAAAGCTAGGCACAAGAAAATTTGTATTTAGGCTTTTTATTAACTAAGAATAGTAATTTCAGCGTTTTTGATCATTTCACATCTAACGGTGTAAAATAGGGGGTGCAAGTTTGTATAGGCGTCCCAATTTTTCTGAAGCTAGAGACATGAAAATTTGTATTTGGGCTACTCATTACAAATTAAAACCGGACAAGTGCAAGTAGGACTCGTGCTCTGAGGGTTCCGTACAAATTTTATTATGTTTGTGTGTGCATCATATCTTTGGCGTGCAAATACAGGGCAATGAAGCAAGATGTGCTCCACTGTCTCGCTGGGGTTCTTCGAGCTTCCACTTTGCCAGTTTTCGGAACAATACATAATAATTACAACACCTAAGTGTGTATTGTTCCGAAAACAGGGAAAATCATGGAGGCTCGAATCTCGGGATAACAACTGCACTGCAAGCGACTGTCGTGAACAGGTTGGGCTAAAAATCAAAAGGTCCCAGGCTCGATCCCCGTTGGGGCATGCACCAATGGATGAATTTTCATCTATGTGCATAATTTACAGTTCGCTGACGGCGAGAGAAAACATCGTGAGGAAACCTACCTATCCCTCGGGATTAGGTAATAGTCAGTTCCTGTATACACGGCGACAAGATTCACCACCTGTCACGTTGGGTTCTGACTATACAGGGTGAATTTTTCAAGTGTGCGTGGATGGCCAAATCCGAAACTATGAGTGATATCGAAAAGTACTCAAAAGAATCTCGGGGCTGATTTTGATGAAAATTGTAATTACTTCTCAAAATTCGTTTCTTATCAGCGACACTATCGAATGCTGTAATAATACAGTATGTGGTTTTTTATTCTAAATCAACTAGATCGGTTCCTGGCTACGAATATTGTTTTTTCAAAAATCCAATGATGCAGTTTTAGTTTTCATCAAAATCAGCCCCGAGATTTTTTTGAGTACTTTTCGTTATTACTCATAGTTTCGGATTTGGCCATCCACGCTCACTTGAAAAATTCACCTTATATAGTCAGAACAAAACGTGACAGGTGGTGAATCATGTCGCCGTGTATACAGGAACTCACTATTACCTAATCCCGAGGGATAGGTAGGTTTCCTCACGATGTTTTCTCTCGCCGTCAGCGAACTGTAAATTATGCACATGCACATGCGAATTTTGAGAAGTTGTAATTACTTCTCAAAATTCGTTTCTTATCAGTGACACTATCGAATGGTGTAATAATACAGTATGTGATTTTTTATTCTAAATCAACTAGTTTGATTCCTGGCTACGAATATTGTTTTTACGGTAAACTTAAGGAAAGAGCTAATTTTAAACAAAATACTATTTTATTTCTCTTAAGTTACCTAACTATTAAACCTAAACTGATTAATTGTTCAAAAATGATTGAAAATTTGTAATTAGAACATAATGTTGTGAAGATGACTGCGCTGCGAAGGTAAATAAATAAAAATATTGAGCATAATTTCGAACAAAGTAAAGGTAATGTACGTATGACTTATTACAGTCAACTTGAAAATATGCAGCAGTTTATTAAAAAACACAGTTTTCTTAAGTTTTCCGTATGTCATTACTTCCCAGAATTCGTTCCTTATCAGCGACACTATCGAATGGTGTAATAATGGTGTGTGGTGTAAAAATACAGTAAGTGGTTTTTTTCAACTAGTTCGAAATCAACTAGTTCGATTCCTGGCTACGAATTTAGTTTTTTTCAAAAATCCAATGATGCGGTTTTAGTTTTCACCAAAATCGGCCCCGAGACTTCTTTGAGTACCTTTCGATATTCCTTATAGTTTCGGATTTGGCCATCCACGCACACTTGAAAAATTCACCCTGTATAAACGTGGGCTTTGAGTTGGTTAATACCTCTATAATGGGGTGATGTATATCCACTCATGCCTCTGACTACCCCCGAATGGGGATAAAAGTGGTGACGTTACATTTCTAAAAAAATATTTAACAGGTGATGACACTAAATAAATTTAGCACTGCAAATTTAGCGGCTTATTAAATTTGGACCCATCCTTAAGAAGCTGTGATGTTCATTTGATGTATGGTTTAGTTATGTAGAGCATTGAACTCCGGTCTCCCAACTTAATCCTGATGCTCAATAAAACTAAACATATAGTAAACATTGCCGACCTGAAGGGAAGGGGTAGGGGAGAAGGGGGGGGGTTGGGCTTACGGCTCTCTCACTCATCGTACGAAACGCAGCTGTAATAGCTGCTTTACGCCGATCTTCTATGAGAGGGTGGTACTACCCCACCAAACGGTGGTTAGTCCAACTTAAAAATAAGCAAACAAAAATAATTTTGTATTACTAATATTAAGTAGTATGAATAACATCAACTGAAACACGCTTAACATCAGGCGGGCCGTACGCATGTTTTTATGTCTTGGCTTTTCTTGTCGCATATAGCCAGTGTCAAGTACCTACCTATAATAATATAGATTTTTAATGTTGCACTTCGCCACATCCCGCCAAAAAAAAAAGTTTGTGTAGCAACTCAGTGGTATACAAAGATATCATAGGCAAGACAAAAAATATGAAAAAATGAAATGTAACGTCACGACTTTTATCCCCATTCGGGGGTAGTCAGAGGCGTGAGTGGCCATACACCACCACATTGTGGAGGGATTAACCAACTCAAAGCCCACGTTTCACCAGATAGTCAGAACCCAACGTGACAGGTGGTGAACCTTGTCGCCGTGTATACAGGAACTGACTATTACCTAATCCCGAGGGATACGTAGGTTTCCTCACGATGTTTTCCCTCACCGTCAGCGAACTGTAAATTATGCACATAGATGAAAATTCATCCATTGGTGCATGCCCCACCGGGGATCGAACCTGGGACCTTCTGATTGTTAGCCCAACCTGTTGTTGTTGTTAGGCAAGACAATAAGATTAGAAAGTAGGTAAGCGGTTTTTAGAGGACGATTATGCTTTTTAATCATATACCTATTCATCATTCTATATTATTCATAATCTATGATGACAACAAAACGCGTCACTGACATAAATATTAATTTAAAAATATTTGTAATCATATAATATCCTAAAAATTATGTTCAATATTATATTTAAACTATTTAAAACGTGATTTAATTCATAAAAAGATAGGAAGACGTAAAATTTTTACGTATTTCACGCAAAAATTTGCGCGCACGTCCAGCTTCCTATGGCGCCATCGCGCTACTGCCAGAGAACATTTTGCAGTCCAAGTCATGATGACCCATGACGTTTGTAGCATATTTAAGGTTATTATTGATTATTTTTTAAATAAAATGACTAATATTAAATCTTGGATCCACGGATTCTTAGACAAGTCTTGACAATTTTTCTGGTATAGGTTTCACGTAAATCTGTTCAGTTGCTATGGAGAACATTTACGATTAAGGTTGACAATTTCATATTTTGAAATCTATTTCTACAAAATTTGGTAACATTTAAAGTAAATCGGCTAAGCCATTTTATTCCCGACCATATGAGGTTTAATGTTGTATACTTTATATTGCACATAAGCCAGCTGCTTCATCAAACCATTTACTTAGACCCACCCAGTTGAACATATGTATTACCTTAATTTAAAAAAAAACAATGATTATTCGTAAAAGTTTTAATGGCATTTCTGATTTTTGTTCTCTTAAACTGCCAGTTATAAAAAAAATGAATCAATGAATAAATATTTCTATGGAAGGATTGTACTTACTTAAGATTATTGGTAAAGAAAACAGACCATCGGAAACAACATGATTTCATTTTATAGGTAGGTACTCACTTTAGGGTCTCCAATAAATGCGATGGCTATACTAAGCTTCCTCTTCTGTCCCCCTGACAAGTGCTTTGCGAACACTCCAGCCTGGTCCAACAAGCCAACATCTGATAGCGCCTTGTGTATTTCCTCTGGTAACCTTTTACGTGGTATACCCTGAAATAGAAAAGAACAGTAGAGGATCGGTAGAGAATATTTCATAGGCATCGTAAGAAACTTCAAAGGTCCAAAAGCTACAAAAGAAATAAGAATATTAAATCCAAAGGCCTGCTGTCTGTCAATGCATTTTGGTGAAGGAAATAGTGTTCTTGGGTCCATCATAGAGCCCCAATATATTTTTTCTGGGAGGGGCAATTTTATTATTATTACTTATTATTTTCATAGCATTATTTTTTAATTATTCTGGAGTAAGCCAAGCATTCTCGGTTTGGCTTGAAAAAACCTCTCTCATACGCCTATAGTTAAAGATATTGTGGAAAATTCACAAAGATCCTCAAGTTATCATAAGGTTCCATATTTAAATTCTTATTATACGCATAAACTCCTTTTTAGTCTTAGAACGGTATGTAGACTAAAAAGTCCATAAGAACGATACTAACCTTCACAGTGGCAAAGAATTGGAGGTGTTCCTTAACGGACAGCAGGTCGAACAGCACGTCTTGCTGCGGACACACGCCTATCATTTGCCGTATCTCGTGCATGTCGTTGGGATCCCTGTACACAACAAAAACAAGGCTCCCATTTCAACCCAGAAACAGGCACAGATAATACAGAGCCTAAATCGGTATGTTAAGAGGTATTAAATTTTGCACAGGAGTTCCTAATGTAATGCAGATGATCATTAAAAAAGATCTCTTGCAAATCAATCCTATAAGGGGGCTACATAAGGGATGAAGTTTGCACGATAATCTTATCGGGTACACGGCTAGTGAAATGACTTAATAACTTAAATACATACTGTAGTGAAGTGACCATCCTATGGGCTTCTACACCGTCGCAATTGACTGTTATAGAGGAAATCTGTGACAGAAATGTCTATTCGTCTTTTCACCCATCCACATCCATTTTCCGTCACTGTGATACTCAGATCTTCCAAACCAAATCAAAGGGGACCAAAGATAAGCACACCAGGACAGTAGAACTGGCCGTACCTCATAAAACTCTACACAGACCACTCACCGAACATCCAGTCCATAAACATAGGCTGTTCCAGCCGTAGGCGCGGTGAGGCCCGTCAGGATATTGAAGAGCGTGGACTTGCCGGCGCCGTTGTGACCCAGGACCGCTGTGATCTGGCCCTCGTAGATGCTCAGGTCGATGCCATCAATGGCCTTGATCTCAGGCCGGCGGCAGTGGCGGAAGCTCTTTTGGAGGCCCACGATCCTGATGGCTTCCTTCTCTTGAAGTTCTCTACAGTAGAAATAATAAAGCACCTAAGTTCGGTCGAACGCACGATTTGATACACAAAGTCTCAAGGTTCATGTCCTGGCCTGTGATTTTCAGATTTCATGTGCGTACCTCATTCTCAAAAGAGACTTGCCGAGCGGTAAAGGAAATCATTGTCTCAAACGTGGTGGATTATGGCCCGAATCATCCTCGCATTGGGGGGAATATGCCTGGTATAATAGCTGACTCGCCCCATACACATTAGGACTAAAACTCCCCTTTGAGGAGTATTCCTCGCCTGTATAAGTAGGCGTGATTGTGATAGACCTAAGCAATCAATCATATCTCCTCCTTAAATAGAGTAAAATAGGTTAGGATTAAGACTGAGGACTGAGGATAAGACTGAGGACTGAGGATTAAGACTGAGGACTGAGGACTGAAGATTAAGACTGAGGACTGAGGATAAGACTGAGGACTGAGGACTGAAGATTAAGACTGACGACTGAGGATAAGACTGACGACTGAGGATTAAGACTGAGGACTGAGGTTTAAGACTGAGTACTGAAGATGAAGACTGAGGACTGAGGATAAGACTGAAGACTGAGGATTAAGACTGAGGACTGAGGATTAAGATTGAGGACTGAAGATTAAGACTGAGGACTGAGGATAAGACTGACGACTGAGGATTAAGACTGAGGACTGAGGTTTAAGACTGAGGACTGAAGATTAAGACTGAGGACTGAAGATAAGACTGAGGACTGAGGATTAAGACTGAGGACTGAGGTTTAGGCTGTTTGCACATTATCAATGCAGTCGGGGATTGTCTGCTGCGATTTAAAGGATATAAGCTCTGTTTCTGATACCTGGGAACAGGCTCAATATCCTTGTTGTGCACGCCGTCGCCATTGGAGTGGAAGTGCACGGCGGACACGCGGCCGCGGCGGCTGCCCAGCCAGAAGGAAGGCATCAGGCAGAACCAGGGCTTCTGCTTGATGCCGTACTCACCTGTGACAACGTTATAAAGCAGTGTTTATGATTTTAAAAGCATTTGTGACTACGACTTAGGGCCTCCGCAGACTAGCTACTTTTAGCATCGGCGATCGGCGATTTTGATGCCGCGTCGCGTTTCTACGAGCGCGAACGAGCTAGACGCAACAACAAAATCGCCGGTCGCCGATGCTAAAAGTAGCTAGTCTGCGGAGGCCCTTAAGTATACAGCTTGCGATAAGACCACCCACTGTACACTGTTGTTTATTTCTTTTTCATTCTGTTCTGTATGTGTGTGTTCGTGTACAATAAAGTGTTATCTAACTATCTCCTCTAATCGTATCTTTTAAGTTGTGTAAGGCTAAGGATGTCATTCTCGATCTAACGCTCCTCGTTTCATTTGTTTTGATAGAGTGGTGATAAAGAGATTAGCAGAAAATTCTCCCCAGGACCCAGGGCATTCGTGTAGAAAAATATCCAAAAGAATCCCCGGGGATCCCTTTCAGAAAAGCCCAATAGGTAGATGGAATTTTAAGGGGAAATGTGGACATTTTTAAGGGATAGACAATGGGGTCCTGAATAGTTTTACTAGCGCAGAAGTTTGTAACTGCAACGTAATTATTATGTCAATAAACATGATTAAATTTTCAGAATCTCACTAGGAATAACAGCGTCAAGCCAGTAAGCAGCCAAGCCGTACAGCACGGTGTCCACCGCCATCATGATGAGACTGCCGCCGAAGGGCACTCCTGGGCCGCTCCACAGATTGTCCCAGGTCACGCCAACTCCTGCCATGTCCAGCACCAAAGCCTGCAGAAGTAGGGGAAACATTGGGGACACCATATGTTATTGGGCTCTTTACAAGTAGCATCAATTTCACTAATAGCTAATACACCTCAAAGAATACACTATATTCAGATGACCTGCATGAAGGCTGCAATTGAACTGCAAAATTGCCGTTTAGGTGCGGTTTTGGTGCAGTTGATATAACTGCATCAAAACTACTAACCAACCAACCAACCAACTGCCTACCAATCATCTGAATAAAGGAATACTACTCTCAGGTGAAGTTTGAGTAGACGTTTACGAGACGAGAGTTTTGTTTTGTCCATTTTACAGGTCTAAACACAAGAATGGGTCCATACCTTGTCCATAGCGAGCGCGTAGCAACTGGAGCTGATGAGGGACACGAACCAGAAGGCGAGAGAATCAGCGTTGGACACGAACACTTGGATGAAGTACAGCCCGCTCATCAGGTTCACCGCGAAACTGCCCAGGATGCCGGCCGTCTGGACGAACCAATAAGTAAACTTAGGACATATGGGTCATAAACTTACAAACGCCGTATGACGGATTTATTTGGATGACTACAATTAACTAATCGCTGAATAAACGAGTCAACATCACCAGTCAATATCAACCAGTAAATAGTCTTAACATCCCTGTGGAAGCTGACTCCAAACATGACTCATCATCGTGATCAACGCACTGTTCTTTGTACTTAAGATCTCTAATAACCAGTCAGTTTAAAAAACATCGAGACAAGACGAATGGAGAACAATGTTAATTATGTTCTGACGTGCTAAAAATGACGAATCATAATGAAGTTGCACAAAGCTTAGTAGGACTAAAACAATTGAATAGCGTTTCCGTATTAAGCGGTAAGTTATAAAGTAAGCTATTTAAATGTATTGGACGAATAGAAATAAACACCATGCTTACCCTGGCTCTATCGAAGAACGGAGTAAGCATGAACGCGAAAGTGATAATCGTGAAACCAAATAGTAGCATCAGCAGGAATATCAAGATGTATGACGAATGCTGGAACACCTGCAATGAAATAGAAAGAATTAGGACCTAAAATGCCTTCAATATTGACTTCAGCACTTTATAGACTTTCACTCTCTCCAATATGTATTCTTGTATCGTCTTGTGTCCCGTCATCTTCCAATACCTCTCTCGCATACACATTTTTCGTCTCTCACTTTTACTCAAACCATACTACGTCATCTCTCTTGCCTTCACTCACAGTTACTTTAAAGTTTGTTGAAGTAATATCCTTGATCAAATAACAATTGAACCACTGTAGTTGTTACCTTCAAAGTGAATAGCAGCACTGTACTGACGATGGAGAGAATCGTGACGAAGACCGCGTATATCAGGAACCAGGAACCCCTAAAACAATGAAGACATTATACCTACTAGACCAATTTAGGATATTGACTTTTCGTAATTTAAGCTACCATCTTCATATGGATGTCGAGGGAAGATGGCAAGGGAGAGATGGAAAGCACAAGCACAAGGAATTGAGGGCTATGGAAGAAGACCTAGACTCAGCATTGGGTGATGATAGGTTGGAAAAGAAAAGAAAAAAGATCCTGTATCTTAATCCTTGATCTCAGACGATAAAGATAGAATAGATAGAATAAATAGAGCTATAAATCTCATGCTATATCTGTGAATCTTACCAGTACACCGATTCCTTCAGCCCCATAATCCTCATCCCCTCTCTAATCTTCTTCTCCTTCTCCCCCACCACGAACATTAACAGGTAGGTGATGAACTGTGACAGCGTCATCACCATGTACATCGGCATGATGACGCGGAAGATCACCAGCCAGTCGCCAGTGTGCTGCCGCTTGGGGAACTGGCGGAGATCGATGCGGGGTGGGGGGATCGGGGAGTCGGTGTCCGTCTGAAATGGAAAATTTATTGGTTCCTGGCCATTCACCAAATTGGAACCAACGGTTGCATTGGCTGTGGATAATTGTGAAGCAGAATAGAATACTTCACCTTCCTGGGCGCTGATTCGCTTAACCTTTGAACTGCCGCTGTAGGATTTTGCTATTGTGACTGACCCGCTGATTGGTCGGTTGATTCTGACCTACCAATCAGAGGGTCAGTCACAATAGCAAAACGCTATAATGGCAGTTCAATGGCTAAACGACTTGAGGGCCTGTCGTCCTGTACCAGCCTGTCCTCCAGCCTGTCTTCAAGCTCGCGATCACATTTCTTTCTCAACGACCATCAACCATAAATCAATCATAAGATAAACTCACCTTGATCTTAATATAATCGATCAGAGTCTGCAGCGCGAGGAATCCAGAGTAGTAATACTGCAGCACGGGGCACGTGTCTTCGCGGTGCATCTCCGAGAGTGGGATGAGCTGGCCGCCTCGGGACCAGTCCGAGGACCAGTCCTTGAGGCCCGTCCGCTCCCGGCACTTAGCGGGCGAGGTGGTGAGGGAGCGCGTGGAGGGGGTGCCGATGTGCGATGGGTTGGTGCGGATTGTGTATCTGGAAGAGAGTTAATTTAATTATGTATCTATCTATTGACTTATCGAGGGTCAAACCTTGGCGTCATCGTTGGACACCATTGTAGATCCTGGCTTAGCCAGTGGTGGGAGTGTGTCGCCGGCGCCACACGGCCGGGCAGGGGGCTTAGTATCTATTGACTCTTTCTCGTGTACTCCTGTCTATTTACCACTTTTTTGCAGCCTTCCATTTATAATTTTCTAATGTAACTCATAAATCCGGAATCTATGCTATTCTAGTCTTTAAATTGCTCTTAGGGTCTATTGCATCTCGTCTAGTAATGGAACTTTATGAAGATATGGATGATACAATCATGGAATTCTTTCAAATTCCTTTGTGACTCATTGCCTAACTATTGCTTAGGGCCTCCGCAGACTTGCTACTTTTAGCATCGGCGACCGGCGATTTTGTGACGTATCGATGCTTTTCGCGTTTCTTCGAGCGCGAACGAGCGAGACGCAGCATCAAAATCGCCGATCGCCGATGCTAAAAGTAGCTAGTCTGCGGAGGCCCCCGACCTTCTTCCAAATTCTGGGATTATCTTTTGACTAAAATTATGTAATTTGTAATCGAAACCCAGAAAAGCTGTTTGAGGTGTCGTAGCACCTTGCATTTTTATACAACGGATTAGAATTAATCAACTCTCATATTTGAGTTTCGTTTGGGTATTCGGTAGTTATATTCATTATTATATCCAGTTCGTCACCTGAGCGGCTCGCTGTTGGACGTGGGGTCGGTGTGGAAGATGATGGCGATGGGGAAGTTCTTCGCGTCGTTGTGGTACGCGTCGTTCAGCTCCGTGGTGTTGTTGTACCGCACCCAGTGGATCCGGTGCTGGTGGGACTCCACCAGCATCGAGTTGATCTCATCCAGGAAACCCTAGACATGGAGGAGAGATGTTAGTCTTTATCTATAAATCAGACAGAAGCTAACATCGCCTGTACACGCCACACCATTACAGATGGCGGATTCCGACACCGTTCATATGAATGGTGGAAGAGCCAAGCTATAGCCAATAGACTGCAGCTCATGATATGCGGGCTGGCTACATACTACCCCATACCAGCTTTTCACAGAAGATCGGCGTGAAGTAAATTCGCTGCGCTTTGTACGATGAGAGAGGCGGAAGCCCTAACCCTTCTCCTTCCTCTATCCCCCTCCGCGTCAGGGTGGCCTTGCAAGTGGCATTGCAAGCAACTAAAGATTATGTTAACTGCATAGGCTTGTTTTCCGCCTAAGTAGTATAAAAAAAATTGAACCTATTTCAGAGGATTCTTAATTTACATCATGTGAATTTTATTGGTCATCATACCAAAGTCCCATTAGCAGTGAGCCAGTCAGCGACGACAGCGACCGAGTGGTTCTCCGGGAAGGCGTCGTGGTGGATCCTGAGCAGCCGCCCCGGATTCCGCACCTCGGGGAAGTTGGGGTTCGGGATCAGCATCTTCAGGAAGATCAGCACGCCCAGAGAGTATAGCGGTACCAGCACCTCCTGGGGATGGACAGACTTGTAAGAATTTATGGATTTTGGGGTGTATTTCTATTTCTCCTAGGATTTTTAAAATGGGTTTTGGGGTCTGCCTCGCTGATCTTTGATTTGACTGATTGGTTACCTTTGTGTATGAGCGACTACCGGACTTGGGGCCAGTAATTGATTGGTCCTGCTGCTTTTTTTGTTTGGTAGAAAAAAAATTCTGCGAAGGCGCCTAAACTTACTTTTTCTCTTTGTTATGTATGAAAAATACTGATAGTTTGGATGTTTGTTACTCAATCACGCAAATACCGCTGGATGGATTTGGATGCTTGGCACACAGATAGTGTATTACTTTTTGTCCTGGTTTTTTTTTTAGGTTCCTGTATGATTCTAAAGTCAACGCGAACGAAGTTATAATAGGCCGTTATAATTGAATGCTATTATTACGTGGGCATTAGAGAAGATGCCATTTTTATCAAGAAGTCATGCCTACCGACTACCGACACAAACTTGTGGTCCACATGGTCCCACAAACGGTTACCATGGAGACGCAATACTAACAGCGAGGGTCTTCCTGGTGTCTCTCTTCTTGAGCAGCAGGTTCCTGACGACGGTGGCCCACAGCTGCGGCCAGAAGCGGGCCGGGCGGCGCGTGCCCATGGCGCCGCGGAGCCGGCTACCTACCGCCACGGCATCTAACTCCGCCTCCTTCTCCCCACATTTCCTGAGGAATAGCAATAACAAACTCAACAATTGAAGGTAACCGTCCGTTTCGCAAAACCAAAATGGAGGCCTTCATCCACTAATTACTCAGGGACACCGCAGACTTGCTACTTTTTGCATCGGCGATCGGCGATTTAGTCGTTTTTAGCATCGGAGCAGTCGCTGCGTCCGACCGCAGAGAGTCGCCAAAACGCGATGCAGTCGCAAAATCGCCGATCGCCGATGCAAAAAGTAGCATGTTTGCGGTGGCCCTTAATAACGTTCTATGCACAGAAATGGGTAGGTAACTATAAAAGCATGATATTTTGTAGTGAAGAAAGGAAGTTTTAGAAGGTTTTGAAGATATAGTTAATAGGGGATGAAGGTTTAGGTATATGGAAATTCCATCGGGCCGAGTCTACAAGAAATTAAACGTAAGTACTATTTCCTAGAACTACAAGACAGGTTGTTTGAAGTACACTTCCTGCATATTCAATGGCCACTTGCTCGGTAAACACGTCGGAAAATCCCGCGTTCTAGTAATATATTTATCAATATATCGGCGCAGAGGGAATGAACTGCTGCCCATTCAATCATCGGCCATTGCATTAACTAAATTTATTTTGTTTAAGATAGACTATACAGTACTTCATTATCTACAAGATCCATCCTATTCTTAGCTACTATTCTTAGTTCCAATCAAAATGAAACACGATTTTTTGGGAATGCTGTACCAGCTGGCATCATATCAACTCCTAAAATGACGGACGTGCGCCGTGCAAAATGCGTCACAGATATTTTCTGGCTACTTGTAAAGGCAGCTCCGAGTTTTTTCTACATATTATTATTTACAAACAGCCCCCCTAAGCGCTGGGTTCCTCCAATAGCGGCGCCGTCATATAACGGCCGTAACTAGAACGTTGGCTAAATAAACAATATGGCGCGGTTTCCTAGACCGCTACCTGTTTACGTAGCCAGTTCTAGTGCGGCGTTATATGACGGCGCCGCTATTGGAGGAACCCATAGCATTACCAAGTGGATTGTCTAGTAGCGTTTCTATAAATCGTTACGCTAGGTGTTTCCAGATGCCGCGCATGCCTCGCCCAAGCACTCATGTTGTCAATGCGTTCCGACGTCAAAACTGAGTACTGAGTGCTGATGTACACGCATAGCTGTAGATAAGTGGATCATGAGCCGTAATGTCATGTCCATACATTGAAGCATGAATAATAATTGATTAGTATGCAGTGCCCGAGTTTAGACCTCAGATTGCATAGACATAATATCATAACACCAGTGCTCGGGCGCGGCATGCAAGGCATCTGGACATACCAATTTAATTTTTTTTTTTTTTTTATTAAGTCCGGGCGCTTTTTGGCCCGGCCCGCGATCTCCCTCTGGTGTGGGATTTAATTATTGAAACGTAACGATTTGTAGAAACGCTTCTAGACAATCCAGCTAGGGGCAGGACAGAAACTCAAACACCCAGACTAGGCCACATCACGAAATGGCCGTTTCCGAAATCCGTACGGCAAGTGCAGTGAGCCGAACGGCCTAGCTCGAACCATTACACGCTTGTCAACCCTTTGTTCCACCGATTCCAATGTTCCACTATGTTACTCGGTACACAAGCCCTTCATTAGAAAAGGTGAAGGGTGCGGCTGGCGACCGGAAGTCGGGGTGCAATATCGAGGGTGCATGTATCAGACTTGTTGCCATGTCACTGCCTGTTCAATTAATTGCAATCAATAATGATATACACTGAGGCTATGCACACAGAGCGATTTTAGTTGAAGAAACTAGCAACTTAGGGCCTCCGCAGACTTGCTACTTTTAGCATCGGCGACCAGCGATTTTGTGACGTATCGATGCTGCGTCGCGTTTCTTCGAGCGCGAACGAGCGAGACGCAGCATCAAAATCGCCGATCGCCGATGCTAAAAGTAGCTAGTCTGCGGAGACCTTTAGTTGCCGAAACTATTAACTTTTTAATGGTTTTTTGGCAGTTGCAGCCAACAGTTGCCAGCTGCAGCAACAGTTGCCGCGGTTGCCGCGATTGTTTTATATGAAAACAGCTAGTTGCAAGTTGCCGCAAACGTTGCCCGTGTGCATAGCCCTCACATTACATATGAGTCTTAGGTAGTATTTTAAAATTCTAACCGAATATAAACGTATCAAGGTAATTTCATTTATATGTAGATTAGCTTTTGCCCCCGATTTTGTTTGCACAGAATAAAAAAGATATGTAGGGACTATAAGGACGTTTAAAAATTAAAAATACTATAGGGATTCAACTTAATTTCGTGCTAGAGTAAAACTTAGGAAAACACCCCCTTCTGCCTCTGGTGTCAAAATACGAAGGATTTTAAAATTAACGTTGATATTTAACAATCATAACCAATCTCGAGATATGGATAATTACTTATTTATCGATTTGGAATGACATTACAAGGCAATATTGTTCTGTTAAATGGTTTGTAAAGCCTTTGTTTCAAATAAAAAATGATAGGTACTATCTCACCCTGAAATGCATGAACTAAGTATTACAAAATATGTTTACATCAACATGTTTTCAGTTTCACGCGACTGCTGAAAGTTGACACAGGAAACGCGGGGGTTTTGGAATGCGGCCAGTCATCGATCACCGTAGCATACAGCCACACCCTGTATATTAGGCAAGTGAAACCGAATATTGAATTACTAATGAATAAGCTTATGATTAAAAACGAAACAGGGTTTTTTATAGAACTAAGGCGGTAAAGAAACAGTTACCGTAGCCTATAGATATTTGCAATACCAAAGTCATATTATACATACAGACATATAATCACGCCTGTTTCCCGTAGGGGTAGGCAGAGACCACTTCTTTCCACTTGCTACGAATGCTACGATCCTTACATACTTGTTTCGCTTCGTCCACTTTCATTATTCCCTTCATACATGCTCTTCGGTTTAGGGTACTCTTGACCTGACCTTTTTTCAAGACGTCCCTGATTTGGTCTCGAAACGTCCGCCTAGGTCTACCCCTTCCAACACTTTCATTCACACTCGCCTTATACACTCTTTTTGTCATTCGGTTCTTCCTTCATTCTCTCGACATGGCCAAACCATCTCAGCATACCTTTCTCAATTTTTGTCACTAAATCTTCTTTCAGACCACAACGTTTCCTTATCTCACTATTTCTTATCGTCATATTATAGCTCGCACGTAGCCTTGAAGGGGAGTAGGATAATGGTAGAAGGGAGGGGGGGAGAGGTTTGGGCTACCGGTTCTCGCACTCATTGTACGAAACGCAGCTAAATTATGTACTTTACGCAGATCTTCTATGAGAGGATGGTGCTACCACTGTCGAGCCAGCCCGAATAATAAGTTGCAGTCTATTGGCTACAGCTTGGCTTTACCACCCCAACCCAAAGATTTATATTATAGGTCATTGCCCCCACCACCCAAAAGTGAAATGACAGTAACATCACCCTAGTCCAATCCAATCAAGCGATATTTTGTAAGCTGAAAAGTTTTGTCCCCTCTGACAAAACCCATCCATAAGGGCCACCGCAGACTTGCTACTTTTAGCATCGGCGATCGGCGATTTTGATGCTGCGTCTCGTTCGTTCGCGCTCGTAGAAACGCGACGCAGCATCGGTACGTCACAAAATCGCCGGTCGCCGATGCTAAAAGTAGCAAGTCTGCGGAGGCCCTAATGTAATAAAACGCAGAAAAGATAATAAAAAGGCTTCAATCGGCCAAGGAAAGGTTTCTGGACGGATTTTCCGGCTGTTAATTACACGAAAATCCCGGTCGAGGCGTTATGTACAGCGTGTGTCATCAGCCCCTAATTACTGGTCGTAAAATGTGCGGAAAATATGTCATTGCGCACGTCAAATCGTAAAATTAGACGAATGGGAGTCGAATACGTAGAGTAGTGGCGGCTTGAACAACTCTGACACCAGGTTTGCCACTAACCATACGATAATTGCGATATCGCACGAGGCAAGCATGGTTGCGCCACCAGCGGGTGATTCCATAGCCGACACCGAATTGGTTGCGCTACCAAGCGGACGCCAGGTGCGATACCCTCCATACAGCTCTATACATTTTGTTGGTGGAGCGACTGGTTGCGCTACCACTGGTGTCCTCGTGCGATATAGCACTAAAAAGAAAAAAAACAGCGTAATTAAATTTCGTGCCGTATTAAACCAATTGTACCAACCAGACTGCAGCTGATATATGAGCTCGTTCAACTGGGGTAGTACCACCCTCCCACAGAAGACCGGGGTAAAGTAGCTATTACAGCTGCGTTTCGCACGATGAGTGAGAGAGACGGAAGCCCAACTCCCCCTTCTCCTCCCTTTGTCCTATACTGGTCAGCAACGTGCAAATGATGCTGTTGGTATTGCATCTATAGGCTACGTCAACTGCTTAACATCAGGCGGGCCGTACGCTTGCTTGCCACCTGCCGACCTGAAGGGGAGTGGGACAGAGAGTTATTGGTATGATAAAAGTTATCCGTCAATTCTGAAATAGGCCCTAATAATGATTAACATTGACATTTCGAAATAAAAGATTGACCTCGATAATTTGGCGCACATCGGCGTGACGCCTATAATATTTATGGTGTTTTATGGTCTATGGTGTGGGTGCGGCGCTGCACCCACACGGTCATGGCCAATGGCGATACCATCTATATTAACCATGGAAATATAATGTCAAAGTGCATGGCGCGATAATAAACATGTCTACGAAATTACATACAGAGTATTTCAATAGTTTGAAATAATAATCAGGGTCATATACAGTAGCTGATATGTAGACAGGGGCGGATTTCTCTATAGGCCGAGTATACCCGAAGGGCTAGACAAGTGGCTGACGTCTACAAGCGTTCGTTCAAATCGCTACGCTTCATGTATGGAAATGACATAAGTCACGTGATCTACATAGCAACTTGTAATTGATCTACATAGCGACGTTTGACATATCCATACATTGTGAAGACTATTCTATTCTATCGGGGGCGGCAGAACTTGACGATTTTTTTAGTTACATACGAATAAAAACGGTATCTATTGGCACTGATTGAGAAACTTGATAATTTATAGATTTCGATATTTTTTTATTGTAATTCCTTATACACTTATCATTCAGTTTTTCGTGCTTCCATAGGCCTAGGGCAGCCAGCGTATCAAATCTGCCCCTGTATGTATACTTCGCAACACGTCGTGATGACATTCGGGTTATGAGCTTTTTGCAGAATAAAATCCGAATAAAAATTAGCAGGACCCGATAAACAATTAAAATCGCCCACAAAATTATCAAATTAAATTATTTTGTTGCGTTGCGGGTCCTGGTAATTTTGATTCGGATTTTATTCTGCAAAAAGCTCATAACCCGAATGTCATCTCGACCTGTCGCCTACTATAGATGCCTAGATTAGACAGACTATATGTAACTATCATATTTTCCGAGTTATGGGCCTTTGATTTGTGACCGCTTTCGTGTTGCGGCCTTAGAACACATCAACAGGAGTTGCAGTCACTAATATCCATGACATAACTTGTAAAAAATTGCATTGTAAACAATGGCGGAAACAATATAAAAAAATCAATACCTACAGTAATTCTCTATTTATAGCATCATCGATAGAAAAACACTAGAATTAATTGATTAGAACACGTGCGAGTGAAAAGACCTCTTGGCGCGGTGGTTCGAGCGTAGGCCGCTCGGCTCACTGCATCAAGTGGTTGCGGGTTCGATTCCCGCCAGAGGCAAATTTTCGAAACGGCCTATTCGTAATTTGCCCCGGTCTGGGTGTCACTGGGATCGCCCCAGTCCTTTGTACGGTACCCATAATACAAGCGCTGGTTATTTTGGGACCATACCATACAGTTGGTGTCTTTGTCTGGGGGGAAACATATGCCAATATTGATGTTGTCTTAGTACATTATCAGCGTTATTACAAAAAGTTAAACACGTTTTGAACTCGTGTCTAGTCAAATTTGTTATAGTAAATTTTGATATAACGCGTGTTTAACTTTTTTGTAATAACACGGAATATGTTTTACTCACATAAAACGATGGTGCATTTTTATTTCCAATAATAGTTAATAGGTACTAAACAGCCCGTTAATATTTTATTATACTATCCTCTACAGAATAAGTAGAAAACTATCATCGCAGTATAATTTAAAACCGTGCTATTACGTCGCGTTAACTGAGTCCCACGTTGGGTGCCACTAATGATTTACATAATTAAATTGAGTCTAAAACTTTGTCGTCTGCGTTGCGACATCAATCAAAATGACAATTTTCTAGTTTATATAAGCTAAATACAAGGTTGTAGGCGTGATAGGCTTTAAAGTTTCTTTATAAATAGAGCGACTTTAATAAAGCATTTTTTGCGTTTAATCTTTTATTTCAGGAGGCAAATACTGTTATTATATAACTTTTAATCTATAAATATACATAGATCTTTTGACGAGCCCGTTAGCGTGGTTGGCGCGGAGGCGCCTTTCACGCTGCAGGTCGTAGGTTCGATTCCTACCCGGGACATGCATTTGTGTGCATGAACATGTCTGTATGTCCCGAGTCTGGGTGTATATGTATATTTAGTATGTATTTACAAATAAAAAGTAGTATATGTAGTAATATCAGTTGTCTGGTTTCCATAGTACAAGCTCTGCTTAGTTTGGGATCAGGTAGCCGTGTGTAAAAAATGTCCCAGGATATTATTATTATTATTATTATTATTATTGTTTGGTGTGTTTTATTTTCTCAGCTGGTGCTGGTAATTTTTTGACATTTACGGGTGTGAACCAAGTAAATGCCAAAGAGGTTTAAGTCCGAAGGTCAGTGAGTCCCGTCATCGTCTTCGTCTATTTTTAGGAACTTCCTAACAATTCGGCAAGTATTGAGAATGGCGGCTTTCTGAAGTAGCATGTAGGTAGTGGGTTTCAGATCAATGAGTTTCAGACTATGGTGGAGGTGTTTTGGAATAATACCGGTGGTTGACAAAACTATTGGAACAATGTAAACTTTTTCCTGCTTCCAAATTCTTATGACCTCATCCCTGAGGTCCGTGTATTTGTGTATTTTTTCGGCTATTGTTTTTTGCAGATTGTGTGTGTTGGGAACAGCTATATCAATTAGGTAAGTCGTTTTATTTATTTTATCTTGTAGTGTTATGTCGGGGCGATTATAGTGGATAGTCCTGTCAGTAAGTATTGCACGGTCGTAATACATTTTGTGTGTGCTGTTTTCTAGGATAGGCTTAGGTGTATATTTGTAGTATGGTGTGTGTGTGTCCGGTACGAGTTTATGCTTGAGTGCGAGTTTCTTATGTATGATATTGGCTATTTGATTGTGTCTATGTGTGTAGTCAGTTTGTGCAAGGTTAGGGCATGCTCCAGTGATGTGTTGGATATTTTCAGGGTGACTGTGACATTTTCGGCATCTATCATCTGTAAGTGTAGGGTCTTTAATTATATGTTTTCTATAATTTCTAGTGTTAATGATTTGGTCCTGAATTGCTATTATTATTATTATTATTATTATTATTATTGTTGTTTATAGATTTCTCTATCTCTCTCCTTGTTTAAGGAAAGGTAATTCCATAGGCACGGGCCGGAGCCAAGTGACTAAGGAGGTGAATGATCACGATGCGTGGATATTTAGGACATGGACAGAAATTTGCGAACCAGCCTGCAGGTGTTGAGGATTACTGCTTTTTGTAATAGTATGTATGTGGATGGATGCATGTTCAGCATGTTAAGGCTTGTGTGTAGTGTGTGCGGTATTACTCCTGTAGAGGACAGAATGATAGGGATTGTTTTCACAGTGTGGACTTTCCACTGGGTTTTGATTTCTATTGCTAGATCTGTGTATTTGGCAATTTTTTCGGTGTGAGTTGTTGCAAGGTTGTGCGTATTTGGTATGGCGATGTCTATAAGGTATACTATTTTATTATTTTTGTCATGTAGAAGTATGTCCGGTCTATTGAAATGTATAGTTTTGTCGGTAATAATTGTTCGATCCCAGTATAATTTATAATGAGGTGATTCTATTACAGTTTGTGGTTTGTATTTATAATAAGCAATTTTTTATTATTATTATCTCCTGGAGAGGGTACAGCGTAGCTTCACCACTGTACCAAGGATATTAAAGCGACGCCGGCCACATATAGAGCGACTTGACGACAAGACTTGACTTGGCGAGCGAGGGATATGAAGAGCGACTTGAGGCACTGAAACTCACTACCCCAAAAGATCGTAGGGACCACGTTCATTGAGACACATTAGATCTTAAATGGACAATAGGTACGATCTACAGGATTTCTAAAGGTTATTTAAGTGCGACAACAATTACTGACTATATGAGTTGCAGTGTGGCTACAGATTGGTTCTACCACCAATAAATAGTCCATAAGTCAAGCCAATTGTCCCGAGTCGGGTGTAATTATCCGGTCCCGGGTGTAATTAACCTAGCTTTATGAAATAAAGACTAAATTAAAGAATACTTAAATGAAAATAAAAAACCGGTCAAGTGCGTGTCGGACTCGCACATAAAGGGTCCGTACCACCGTAGAATAAAAACGTCAAAAATATCAAGTCTTTATTTTTAAATTTTATTATATTTTTCTTATTTGTTGTTGTAGCGGCAACAGAAATACACATTCTGTGAAAATTTCAAGTCTCTAGCTATTACGGTTCGTGAGATACAGCCCGCTGAGAGAAAGACAGACGGACGGATGGACGGACAGCGTAGGCTTAGTAATAGGGTTCCGTTGGCACACTTTGGGTAAGGAACCCTTAAAAAAATGAATTGAAGCTTTTTATTTTTAATAAATAAAAATGTGATTGAAGATATTATTGAAAATTTTCTAACCGACCCTTTTTCTTTGCGGTCCAGTGTATGTATATTAAGTATGTATTTACAAATAAAAAGTAGTACCTATATGTAGTAATATCAGTTATCTGGTTTCCATAGTACAAGCTCTGCTTAGTTTGGGATCAGGTAGCCGTGTGTAAAATAATGTCCCAGGATATTTATTTATATCGGTTCCGATCTATTGAACTCCAATAGCATATGAACCTGAACTGAACACTGCGGCTCGTATAAATTGTTATCATCCCGAGATAAATGCTGAAACATTGGTATCTAATGTAAGAGTTGACGTAAGCGCCGCGTACAGTTTACAAAATCAATAGCCGAAAGGCCACAGTGGGTCTGTGTGCGTAATGATACCGAGCAGCTTAGTAGCTTTGTCAGCTGATAACGGATCAATTTAATTAAAGGTTAAGTAAACCAAGTCGAAGGATTATTCCGTGAAAAGCTGTTTTATTATTTAAATACTAGCTGTGCCCGCGACTTCGTACGCGTAAATTATTGAAAAAGATTACCCGCGACTGCATCTGCTTGGAATTGTATGGGTTTTATTTTTTATGCGCGGAACCCTAATTCTATTTCCTTTCTTATAAGTCCCGTTAAAATCGGTCCACCCGTTTTGGAGATTAGTCGGAACAAACATCCAGACAGACACACGTCTATACACGACGCTACTCAAAAGAAACTGGTTCGTAAGTAGTTAATAACTAATCATTCGCGACTCAACCTGAAAATTTTACGAAACTGGGCTGCGGTTTAATAACTTTTTTAAAACGACGACGACCAAATGTCGTCACAATAACCGCGCGCGAACTTCGCTAGTAATGTGGGCACAACTTCGTAAATTTTTGTCGTAGACTAAAAAATGTTGCACTGTATGTTATAGATTTTTTAACTCTATAAATCTGCATTCTCAACTAAATTTGTTACGGGTCTCCATTATAGTTTGCAACTGATTACCTACTAAATGGTTGCGTTGCTTTTGAGTAATGCCGTGTGTTGACGTCCGGAACAAAAGGCCCACGCTTTTTGCGAAAAATCTGTCCTTTTGATGTTCTTTATGTGGACGTTTCGCGAAAATATAACTACTTTGAAGTTTATTTTTGCTCGGGCAGTCAAAGGATATTTAGTTCGTAATCCATAGCGTCGTGGGAAGAGGCAAACTTTATATATACCTATTACTACTTATGCTAATCATATATATACTGAACAACCATTGAACTCAACGTTTATTTTATTTCCTCTCAAGTTTCAATCAACCACAATCAAATCACACGTGTTTTCTGTGGATCTTGTAATTATAAAATGTAACGTCTTGTATGTAATGTCTTGTAATGTATGTAAATGTATGTAATGTATGTTTGTATATTAAGTATGTATTTACAAATAAAAAAGTAGTATATGTAGTAATATCAGTTATCTGGTTTCCATAGTACAAGCTCTGCTTAGTTTGGGATCAGGTAACCGTGTGTACAAAAATGTCCCAGGATATTATTATTATTATTATTAACGTCACTACTTTTATCCCCTTTCGGGGGTAGTCAGAGGCTTGAGTGGCCATATACCACCACATTGTGGAGGTATTAACGAACTCAAAACCCACGTTTCACCAGATAGTTAGAACCCAACGTGTCAGATGGTGAACCTTGTCGCCGTGTATACAGGAACTGACTATTACCTAATCCCGAGGGATAGGTAGGTATAATAAAGTAGTATATTATTAAAGACCGGTTGTAACGGGCGAGAATAAACCACGGAATGGAAATCGGACCCAGTAACCTTGTCATGATGTGACCAGTCTTGTCATGTCTTGACCATGTCAAGGATTTATGCGAAACAAAGTATGAAGTAATTTACTCTAGAAATAAATAAGGTGACGGTGAGGGAAAACATCGTGAGGAAACCTACCTATCCCTCGGGATTAGGTAATAGTCAGTTCCTGTATACACGGCGACAAGGTTCACCACCTGTCACGTTGGGTTCTGACTATCTGGTGAAACGTGGGCTTTGGAGTTGGTTAATACCTCCACAATGTGGTGGTGTATGACCACTCAAGCCTCTGACTACCCCCGAATGGGGATAAAAGTCGTGACGTTACATTTTTTGTTACATTACAAATAAATAAGAAATGTAAAACCTTTGCAGTAAAGACCCATAAAATGAATCGATAACCGCTTAGCGCCGTGGTTCAAGCGTAGGCCGCTCGGCTTACTACTTCGGGTGGTTGCGGGTTCGATTCCCGCTAGTGGCAAATTTCGGAAATGGCCTTTTCGTAATTGCCCTAATCTGGGTGTCACTGGGACGCCCCCAGTTCATTGTATGGTGGTCGTAGTACAAGCGTTGCTTATTTTAGAACCATATAATTAGTTGGTATGTATGTCTGCCACGATATTATTACAAGCAAAGAAGCTCCGACAAAACTAAATTCGATTTCTGCGCAAACCAGTGCCAGTACGTGTCCCACTGTGCGTCTGTTTATAATTCACCCTGTGTTTCACAGCCCGCTAATGAAAGCCAGCGAACTGGAAGCACGCTGTATAGTCTGAGTCTGTGCGTGATTCCACCCCACTGGTTCGTAATTATCAAAGTACCTACCCGCAAATGTCTATACAATTAATTACCTAGTTATTGTTCAGGGTTATTTGGAGCACTAAGGGCCTCCGCAGACTTGCTACTTTTAGCATCGGCGACCGGCGATTTCGTGACGTATCGATGCTGCGTCGCGTTTCTTCGAGCGCGAACGAGCGAGACGCAGCATCAAAATCGCCGATCGCCGATGCTAAAAGTAGCAAGTCTGCGGTGGCCCTAAACGGCTAACGAGTACCTTCTACAATCTACGACTTTGTATGTACAAAATTGTAGATTGTAGGAGGTACATACATACATATTATACTCCCGCCTGTTTCCCACGGAGATAGGCAAAAACATGCTACGATCCTGACACATCACTTTGCTTCATCCACAATCATACATCTTCTCATGCACTGTCACCAGTTTAGGGTGCTACGGACTTGACCATACAGGAACAGACCATTAATCTGATCGTGGAATGTTCTCTACGACCTTGCATAATTATGACCTATTTCGCCCTAATTTCTTCCTGTTTCAGGTGGTAAAGCCAAGCTGTAGGCAATAGACTGCAGCTCATACGGGCTGGCTCGGTCGGGGTAGTACCTGTACCACCCTCTCACAAAAAAGTCGGCGTAAAGTAACTAATTTCGCTGCGTTTCGTACGATGAATGAGAGCTGGGAGCCCAAACGCCTGAATCACGAACGAATGAAAAAGATTGTCTGGGTTCGTAATAGGCCCGTTCGTAATACAAAAACACGGTTAATCCATTAACAAGGGATTACTAACAACCATTAACCGGCACCGCTCGCATGATGACAGTTTAATTGGGCTTTTAACCAATGACGTCACGCTGTGGTGTCTGGATCTTAACGGGGACACCGTCGGGACATGTAAACGACATAAATGGGGTAGTAGGTTCACCAAGACTTAATTAGTCAGTGCTAATATTAGAAGAGTGTAAATGCAAAGGTCTTGAACGTTGAACATACTTTAATAGATCAAATAATGTTAATAGTTAAATCAGTATTGCATTATCAATAAGATTCGATTTTTATATGTTTGACGCAGAGAGTAATGGAACTATTAGCTCCCTTCTTAATTGCATCTTTCATAAAAAATACGATATTTTAAATGATTATTAGGTGTTGATTATGTGGTGGTGTAAATAAAGAAAAATTAAATATCCGGTCCCATGATGGGCGCCACAAATCTCAAAGTCCCATGTTGAGCGCCAATAAGAAAACCTTTATTAGTTTCATAATCACGGTTCAACTACGCAATAAACTGCTTTACTACCAACTAATAAAGCACATTATTTATTGCAAACACTGATGTAGTCCGACGAGTAGACACGTCGGCGTCTCTTGGGGAGCGTGAACATAATCCCGCCTTACTTGGCTCGGTTCCCGGCTCGGTAGCCCACTGCACTTATATTTATTTCAATTCTTCGATATTTTTACAAAACTTTTGGTTATCTGGATGACCTTCTTGGTGGAGTGGAGTTATGTTGAAAAGTGTTTAAGATAAATAAAACTTCATCAGGTTATTTTCAAAGACACCAGAAGGGCCAGCCAAGTGGCATGAACGCTAATCGAATAGAATAGAATAAACTTCACAATGTATGGAAATGTCAAACGTCGCTATGTAAATCAACAACAAGTCGCTATGAAGATCACGCTTGAGATCACGTGACTTATGTCATTTCCATAGATGAAGCGTAGCGATTTGAATGAACGCTTGTAGACGTCAGCCACTTGTCTAGCCCTTCTGTACGGTTATGCGCTGAGGTATGTGACGCAGAGAAGTTTGTTTAAAATACAAGAATAAAGTAAGAAGTTATGACAAGAATGTCGTTTAGGTAAGGAATACGCATGAACCAAGTGGCTATGCTATTTTATAATCCTTTGATTTTTTTGTTTTTTTTATTGATATAATTTCATAGACCTTAATTAGCCATGCATAGTTTATGACCAAAACTGTAACCAAAGATTAACATGTTGACTCGGTTTATATGACTGGTATACATGTAGGCATAATAGATGATTATAAACACAAGATTATAAGTATATTTCAATAAATTTTAGAGATATCTTATAAAATGGCTCAAACCGTTATTTTAAGAGAAATAATAAAGTTTCAATTCTAAGCAATTATCTTTCAGCGACCCACGGAATGTTAACGAATTGTAGAAAGGAACCCTGACAATTATGAAGATTTTGTAGTCGGTACTTTTAGGAAACGTTACGTCTTAAGTACTTGTAAAAGAAAACTGATCGTATTTTTAAACCGACTTCAAAAAGGAGGAGGTTTCTCAATTCGACCGTATATATTTTTATTTTTAGTGTTGCCAAAATCGTCGACTAAAGACATGGAACAATGACGTATATATAATAGACACGACATACACGAACAAAACAGCACAATAAACTATACCGACATATCAATGAAGACAAGCCACGCCAGAGTTCGAAATAGATGATGAATGTACATTATAGCGTCACTAGCTAAATAATCACAGGCACAAGCCCGCGCGTGAAGGCGTGCAGCCGCAACGCTGGGTGGTGCGTGACAAAGTTGATGTCAGGCAGTTACCTTGTATCCATGTTGCCAAAATAATCCCAAGTTTTAATAGAAGCCACTACAATGAAATTGCTATAGTACCTATAGTACGAAAAAATCTGCCACCTACCAAAATAATAAGATCCTATTCAAAACAACCCCATTGTAGATGATTGTTCTCTATGATAACACAAGGAGTTGTTTAATAACATCGCAACAATGTAGTTACATCATGTTTAAAACCACCAGCCGGTTACATGAGTTACATATCACGGTCAACTGGCATCCCCAGCGTATAAATAGACGAAAAGCTAAAAATATTTCTATTGTATCATTCTAAATATAAATTGATTCATGATGAAATAAACGATGTGTAGGTAAATAATATAGATAGGGGATTTAGGGAATAGCAGCTGAAATTAAAAGAGTGCCTAATCAGGACATAATTTCCACCAAAAGTTTTATTATTGAAGAATCTCCGTGATAAATAAAAAAGTAGAAGTATTGGAAGCATGATTTAATACCCTGGCATCTGCTTAGTTTCCTAAGTCATTTGAATTTGCAATACTCACGTACGTAACGAAGAAGGAGTTATAGATATTCTACTTGTATTTTAATGAAAATAAAGAAACTTTCAATCAGCAGGGAAACACAATGATACCAATACTGCCAATTCATCAGATCACGCCAACAAGAAGAAAACTTAAAAATATTCCTGTCTTTTTCATTTACGACCATAATAAGGACGGAATCAATTACCAACGGAATCAATACCAATAGGTTATTAAAATGAGCAATAGCTTACTATTTTCTCAATTTAATTACTGCCTAACGACCTCGACTCACCAATCGAAGCAAATATCTGCAGTGTTGTTCAAACTCCACGCCAAATAATTCGGTCGAGCACGAAGCTCATAAAATGTTATGGAAACCTAACAAATCGTCAGCCGTTACACAATACGTATGGATTTTTACGCAAAGATGACGTAGAGACCGGACCGTCTGAGTCGTAAGCCGTCTTTTGGCGGCTAGCCAAGCTAGACTGACACACTGGCTGATTTAGTCCAACAAAACATTAGTTTATGGTGATAAAGAGATGACATGAAGGTTAACATTTGAAGTAATCTTAATTCCAATTTGTTAAGCACTTTCCTCTCATTTTTTACCATCAAAATTACTTATATCCTTAAATGTATACCTAGACGGATAATACTTATGTTCGTTTGTGGAAGACTATTAACTATTGTTCCGTCTCGAGTTATTTCCGGGATTTTACCAATAATTATATATTGTGTGACGTTAATATACTTGCTGAAGCTTCTAACGACGGATCTCGTGGTGTAGGTCCTATGGAAGAAAATCCTGAGGTTGCAGCTTCGCACATAAAACAATTTTATTTAATTATCTGTTAGTACATTCCTGAACATTATGAATATGTATAGGTACCTATACTTACGGTTAATTTAACAGTAATAATAGCAAGCGTAAATTTGGCTGGATACATTTCGGCCAGCATAGCAACCGTTTGAACTTTTACGTAGTAATTTATTCTTAAGTTCCTATCTATCTTTTGAATGGAGATAGTGATTCTGTCATTGCGTAGGCCTTTTTTCGAAACAACATTTCGAAGTTCGTATTTTTTATTCAAATAAATAATAAATGAATTAGGTATTAGCTCAAAACAGTCACAGCATAGGTATCAAACTCTTCAGTGTGATTGGATACTTTCACGGAACATCGTTTTGTTTCAAAAATCGTTTTCGTTTTAGTTCGGTGAAAACACGCAGCAGTTTTGGTTCTTTGTCATTGTGTTTATCACCTTTTGGTACCTACTGGTATCCTGCTTTTAGAAGACTACAGTTTGGTCCTCTCTTCTTCTTCATAGTCTTGTTCTCATTTCATACTCCTGATGACATTATGATCGTAGACATTATTTTATAACCACATACATTTTGGCGGATTCTTAAGGAAAAATTTGTTTCTACGCAAAATTTCAATGGTCGAATTTGTTTTCCGCAAAAACCCTTTTTTAACCAAAAACTTGGCACCATCGTGAGTTTTACTGCTAACGTAGGTACTTATATCATGATGACTTACTTTAAATTAGTTCTCGGTGAGCAACGAATATTCAGAAACACAAAATTATATGTGATTCACAAAATTTAATGACGAAGATATGTCTCAGAATCAAACTATTCAAATTATGCCCGTCATCGAGATTCCACGAACACGTACTTAGGTACTTAGATATTCTTTTTACAAAACAAATAAAAGCTCCTGTTCAAGCTTCTATAGAAAACAATTTCCATAGATAGCCTGGCAATTAGGGTGCGGTAAGGATCATTATGCATACCACCATTGTCATGTCCAGAAACAAAAAAAAAACACGCGATTTATCATCTGTTTCTCCTACTAAACTCCGAGGAGGTTTTAATTGTGTTTTTTTAATTCTTACGTTAGCTGATCGGTACTGGCCGGTGAATCGCGTCCATCGTCCCCGACGTCACCCCCATGAGATACACTCATACAATAAAAAATAAATCACTGTGTACACAAAATATTCCACTAAAACACCGTTAACTGGACACTATAACATTTTGTACACCGCGGTGGATCGTTGTGATAATGAAATAGCGAATGGCTGTGCTACAAATGAAATTTCCGGTTGTTTTATGAGACGAGGCGCGCTCCCGGGGCGTTCGCCATGTTGGATTGAGGGAGCGTTTCGCGCGCGCGCTAAATGCAATGCCGTGTTGCCAGGTGTTGGCCAATTGCGCAATTTAACGTTAAATTTTATTTATATTTCGTGTTGTTGGGTACTTTTCATGTAAATGAGTCATTTGGTTTTCTTTACTTGGTAAGTAATAGAGTTCTATTTTGGAAAAATACGTGAATAAAGTTACTTATAAACTGATTAGAAGTAGGTGCAGTCTGCCAATTTTTTACCTATCAATATTTTTTTATGTGACTGGTGGCATACAAGCGTACGGCCCGCCTGATATTAAGCAGTTACTATAGCCAATAGATGCTTGCAATACCAAAGGCATCGCTGGCACGTTGCCAACCTGAAGGGAAGCGCGACAGAGGGAGCGGAAAGGGGGGGTTGGTCTTCTGGCTCTCTAAAGCATCGTACGAAACGCAGCTCTAATAGCTACTTTACGCCGATCTTCTGTGAGAGGTTGGTACTACCCCGGACGAGCCAACCCGTATATGAGCTGCACTCAATTGGCTACAGCAACATCTTTACAGGATGTTGCAAAATTATCCCATTGGAAATCAAAACTATTATTCAAGTTCCCAATAGGGTAACTATTTCCCCACGCTCGCAACACCGGGACGCATGCGCGGACCGACGCCACTGCAATACGACGCTGTAACACCATGCGCCTATTTTTATTTCCTTGCGATTTGTCGCGACGCCACATCAGTCATCACAACACTCGACACGCGACGCAACATTCCTAAACTCCACGCGATGCTGATGTCCTGACGCATCAGCTCATAACGACAATTCCCTGTTCTGTGTATAGCTTACTCTTGCCTTGTACCCTTATGGGCTATAACACACCGGGACGCCATGGCGACGTCGCCAGCCACCGTAGCCAACTAATGTGTATTAAAACGTATGCCAGGTAACACACCAGGCTACGAACTGGCCACGTCGCCATCAATACAAATTGTTTGGATACGTAGCCAGGGACGTCGCCATGGTGTCCCGGTGTGTTATGGCTCTAATAGACTTTACTATCTCTGCGGCACCGCCAGCTTTTATTATATTTTCGTAGATCAAAGTTTTCAACAGGTTTGTGCCCATCTTCTCCAGTCAGCATCATTGGGCCATGTCTCGCCATAATGTCAATATCTGGCGCTAATCCTACCATCCTCCAAAGGCTTTTACTTCGCAGTGTTCATAATCATATCCATCGGTTTCCTTCCTTTCTTCGCTAATCTAATTTTGTTTTTACTGATCATAAATTTGGTATGTCTATTGACTTGACAGACAAGAACAGACTCCTCCTATCCTTTCTTTTGGTTAAATTCGTGCGGGTTCCAAGACAACTTAGCTCCCACGGGACTTGTCGAGGGCCAAACCTTGGCGTCATCGTTGGACACCATTGTCGATCCTGGCTTACAGGAGTTTCAGTGGTGGGAGTGTGTGGCGGGCCTAGTCCCATTTCACAAAAAAAAGACAAGAACAGAATAATGTTCAGGGCATAACTACTTAGTTATTCTATGTTGATATACTCACGAAGAGTATTATATAAGTACCTATTTAGCTGACGACTCTACCCTACCTACTTTGAATGTCTTCCTAATGAACAAAATGGGTCATATCCTGCCGAATGATGATATTATTATCGTCTGGACAACTGACTATAATGTCTTACAAATTATCACTAGAACACGACAGACGTCTGGAATGCCCTTCTGGTATTAAACCAACTCCCACCTTGGGGGCAAGATAAATATGTCTATATGACTCACATTATAATGTCTGTAGTAAAATTGGTTTATTTCTTGTATGGTATGGTTCTAAAGTTTTGGCTTGGTTTGTGGTAATAAGGAATAAAATTAAGCAAATGATATAATTTAATTACTGTATTTTCCTTATCTTGAAATTAACTGGGTGTACGACATCGTGCGCTTAATAAACTCTAGAATTGTCATGTCCTCTCCATTAGCAAACGATACTACAGTTTTATTTAAGACTGCGTTTTATTCCTCATCCTCATCTTCTTCGTCGGCTTCCGTGGTCGTCGGCTCCTCGATGGCAGCTTCGGTGGTCGCCGGCTCCTCGGTGGCAGCTTCGGTGGTCGCCGACTCCTCGGTGGTCGCAGGTTCCTCGGTGGCGGGAGCCTCATACTCCCAGTCGAAGTTGATTCCGGAGATTTGTTCGAACCACTCATGGTAGAAACCGGGGCGGATGAAACCTGACGGAAATAATTTACTTTATACAGAATGTTTCAAAGTACGAAGAAAATATTTGCTGGTTTGTTTGAGTATCGAAATTAAATAAAAATTTGATTGCAATTAGAACACTTCTTATTTTTTTATCCCGCCGATTTTAAAAACTGTATCATCTCAAATCTCAGCGATAATGTTTTTAAAGATTATCTTCAGCTCACTCGGCTAACTTACCTACAATCTAAAATATTATTTCGGACTTATGAAACACCTTTAGGATCCTGTGATTAACTTACCAGCTGGGAATTCGGTGTGGCATCCAGTGGCGGACACGAAGGAGGTGACTCCGATCTGGGTGATCACCCCGTCGTCATCGATGTAGTTCAGAGGACCACCACTGTCGCCCTGAAACAAGGTCAATGGATCTATTCCACTATGTTCACCAAGGTGACATCACCGGGTTCAACAAAGTGGAATATTTTCACCTCTTTTGTTCACCTCGGAATCAAATCGTTTTAAACTACCCAATTTTGCTAATGCATTCAGGATGTTCAGGGCGGTGCCTCAATGGAGTAGGCTGACTTTGACACTGACAGTTCTGTCTGAAAGCTGATGAGCTGATTATTTTTTCCCTTTTTACTGTAATAGCCTGCCCTCCATGAGTTATCTTGCGGGCCTAGACCAATTAGAGCAGACTAGTCGGACCGATTGCCATACAGTGGCGATCAGGACTGTCAGCCCAACGTGCCCACTGCCCACTGCCCACGCATCGGAAAACTCAAGTTCAAAGTTTAGCGGAAAAGGAAAGATTTTCCAGCCAGGCGGGTACCTATGCCTGGCGGGGCCGGCGGCTATGCCCATTAGTTGTTGACGGGGTCTTCTATATATGGCGATGTGCTACGTGAATATTGATATCGTGATTCAGGATTTCTATGCAGAATCGCATGTTGTACTGGAGCGTGCACTCAGCGCCATCTGTTGGTGGCGCCGTGAATGTAGCGAGGGGTCGCTAATCTCAATGTATTTTTGTTGGGTATTACCTTCGATCATTTAGAGATCGTTGAGTATTACCCATCCATCCTCACCTGGCATGTAGACTGGCTGGTGACGTTGTAATAGCTAGCGCAAATAGTGGAAGGTTGGATGATAGCGCTGCCGCCGTACCACCTCCAACATTCGTCATTCGAGGTGCCCCGGAGGAACACCCAGTTCATGTTCTCGGGTGCAGAGCCTGCGTGCGACACAAATAACTTTTGAGGATTGCTTACAAGAAATGTGTAACGTCACGACTTTTATCCCCATTCGGGGGTAGTCAGAGGCTTGAGTGGCCGTACACTACACCACCACATTGTGGAGGTATTAACCAACTCAAAGCCCACGTTTCACCTGATAGTCAGAACCCAACGTGACAGATGGTGAACCTTGTCGCCGTGTATAGAGGAACTGACTATTACCAAATCCCGAGGGATAGGTAGGTTTATCACGATGTTTTCCCTCACCAACCTCAGCCAACCGTAAATTGTGCACATAGATGAAAATTCATCCATTGGTGCATGCCCCACCGGAGATCGAACTTGGGACCTTCTGATTGCTAGCCCAACCTGATCACCCCTGAGCTACAGTCGCTTAGGATTGCTTACAGTATGATTTTTTTTCTTTCGAACGAACTTTTTTGTCGATTCTAAGGAGACGCGACGATGTCTTCGAACAAATAAGTGGAGGCAGTGTAGGTATTGCAGTCATAAATGAACCGTACCATCAGTCCAGGTGCGTCCCCACCCGCTGGCTGTGAGCTGGATGTCCTCGTAATTGCGCTCCATATCTGAAGAACGCTGGATCCTGATGGGCTGGATTAGATCTGACAACAAATAGGTTTTAAATAAACAAATGTAGCTTTTTATCCTATCAAGGGTCCCACTGCTCGGCAAACGCTTTTATTCTTCTAGGGTCCTATCTTAAGCATTTTGTGGCCATAATGACCACGTTATTGTAGACCAAAGCCTTAGGGCCTCCGCAGACTAGCTACTTTTAGCATCGGCGATCGGCGATTTTGATGGTGCGTCTCGCTCGTTCGCGCTCGAAGAAACGCGACGCAGCATCGATACGCCACAAAATCGCCGGTCGCCGATGCTAAAAGTAGCTAGTCTGCGGAGGCCCTTAGATAATTTACTGCGGTTCATACACGGTCTGCCTCGAACAGCGTTTACCACTTGAGTTGTAGGTATCAAAAGAAAAAAGCATTTATCATATTCTGACCAAGCTCTTACCATTGAAGCTAAGAGCTCTTCCGAACTCGATAAGTCCGATGTCATGAGGCTGCACCACGCCTGGTATGGCCTCGTTGTACAGCGGGTGGTTGTAGTACTTGGTGGTCTCGAAGATGGCGCCCGGCCGCGTCAAGTTGACAGTACCAGCACGGATTACCAGGGTCACACGACTGAGGAGGAGAATATAGTTGAAATCTTTGGAAGCTACCTCACGACATCCATCCATCTTTGAAAGCTACCTCAGGACGCTATCAGACGATTATTTACCACACATTACACACACACAACTAAATAGCGACTCTTGTCACGACGCAATCAAGTGAAATTCACTTATTTTTTTCTTATAAATGGGCTTGCCCATTGATAAGACCTCAATCTTGCCGCAGGGGCAAAGTTGAGGCCGACGATGGGGCGAACGCACCCAGAAGATGCCTGTTCACCTTATTTTTAAAGAGATTTGGGTTGTACCCCGAACCCTGTAACTCAGCGTTTCCCAATTGGTGGACCGCGACCCGGTACCGGGCCATCAAAATAAAACACCAGGTCCCTAACCAAGCAGCTAATCAAGCAATAACTTTTTAAATGCCCTTTGTCACTATCTATAAACGTGAAGCTGGATTTTCAATAGGTACTAGTTGACCTTTAAAATGAGTGAGTTACGTCCGCAGTGTGGTTTTTTCCTGCTGGTCTAATCAAAATTTGAATGATACAGATAATTAGTGCTCCATCTCGTGTAAATGTGCCGAAAATTTTAAATTTGTGCCTATAGCCGTTTTGGAGTTATTCACGAATATATGATCTTGCTGGCGTAACGTTACCGCAGCAGTGTGGTTTTTTCCTGCTGGTCTAATCAAAATTTGAATGATACAGATAATTAGTGCTCCATGTCGTGTAAATGTGCCGAAAATTTTAAATTTGTGCCCCCTAAGTTTTCAGAGTTATTTCAAATCTTGCTGGCGTAACGTTTTGCGAATTCCAGTATCTCAAAAACTGTTTGGCACACAATCATGATTTTTCGTACACACATTAGTGTTAATTTGTGCTCATTTCTGACAGTTTCATATTTCAATAAATCAGAAAGGTTCGGGTGTTATAATATTTTTCCTAAAAAAACTAAAATAGCTCGTAGCTCTTAAACTGGGAAACCTAGAAACCAAATGTTAGATCTAGCTTGTATTTCTTATGGATCCTAAGCATTTCTATAATGATCGTAAGCCTACTCCAAGGAATTTACGATTTATTACGATTTTATTGCCATCTCGCGGTGAAATAATTTAAACCCTAAATACACGAGTTTCGTATGTTCCGATTACTTTTATTAATATACAAAAATTAGTGCCCTACTTCAAATATACGTGTACGAAATATCAGCTCTGTAAACCTTATAATTAAAATATTATTAATAAATAACCATCACGAAGCGCTTTCGGTGGTTAACTGACGGAATTGGAATGTATAGAAACAAGCGAACGCTCCGTACTTCAAGCCATCCTATTTCAATTGACAGCGTTGTAATGAGTACAGACGCGTACATAATACTTTGGAGTGTATTTATAAACTATTAAATAAGGTAAATAAATGTATAATCACAGGGTATGCTGAATTTAAATATGTAGGTACCTTCCTTAATATTACTTTTATGTTTCGTGTAGCTAAATGAGCTTTAACTAATAACACACAACAACAGTAAAAGTATCTTCTTTTATATATTTCTAGAGATACAAAATCGACGCTTATAAACAGCAATACGACTCTGAAAAATAATATCCATTCTTTAAATCGAAATCATTCACCATCATTGAGATATAAAACGAATGAACACTTATAAATATTAGTATTTTCAACAATTATAAACAAACAAAACATTACTTCATTGACACAACATCAAAATATAAAAATAATGTAGGTACTTACATTAAACAAAAAAAATATCTTGATATTAGAAATAATAAAAAAACTTATGGTAGTAGCACAGTACAAACAGTGAGCGGACGAAGGGGTCTAGACAGGGGGCAAGGGTAGGAAGTCGAGTTTAACCATTGCAAAGAAAATATAAAAATAAATATTACTCATTCACTTTTCTACAGAACTGTTAGCACACAGCCAATTTATTGTATACATTTAAGATGGTAGGCAGTATGTATCGGGCGGCCGCATTTTTCAACTCATTTTATTTGGTCGGTTAACCATTGAAAGTTTGTAATGGTGTTTTTTATTAATTATTTTATAATTATAAGGTTAACAGAGCTGATATTTCGTACACTTATATTTGAAGTAGGGCACTAATTTTTGTATATTAATAAAAGTAATCGGAACATAAGAAACTCGTGTATTTAGGGTTTAAATAATGTCACCGCGAGATAGCAATAAAATCATAATAAATCGTAAATTCCTTGGAGTAGGCTTACGATCATTATAAAAATGCTTAGGATCAATAAGAAATACAAGCTAGCACTAACATTTGGTTTCTAGGTTTCCCAATTTAAGAGCTAGGAGCTATTTTAGTTTTTTTGGGAAAAATATTATAACACCCGAACCTTTCTGATTTATTGAAATATGAAACTGTCACAAATGGGCACAAATTAACACTAATGTGTGTACGAAAAATCATGATTGTGTGCCAAACAGTTTTTGAGATACAGGAATTCGCAAAACGTTACGCCAGCAAGATTTGAAATAACTCTGAAACCTTAGGGGGCACAAATTTAAAAATTTCGGCACATTTACACGACATGGAGCACTAATTATCTGTATCATTCAAATTTTGATTAGACCAGCAGGAAAAAACCACACTGCTGCGGTAACGTTACGCCAGCAAGATCATATATTCGTGAATAACTCCAAAACGGCTATAGGCACAAATTTAAAATGTTCGGCACATTTACACGAGATGGAGCACTAATTATCTGTATCGTTCAAATTTTGATTAGACCAGCAGGAAAAAACCACACTGCGGACGTAACTCACTCCTTTAAAATGACCAATGATGAAATATACTTGAAACCGACTTGAAGTGGAACCAGACCTCAGGATAAAACTTTCATCATTTGCGGTGGACTTGGATTTTTTGGTAAAAAATATCGAGTGGGTGGGTCACAAAGGGGGCAGTATGAAAATTACCGGGCCATGGCAGAACAATGTTTGGGAAACACTGGTGTAACTCATCTTTTAAAAAAAGGAATGCTCCGGGTTCATAATGGGCCCTCTGGATATACCATCATCATTAACACTAGTAAAGAACTTACGTTGCGGTGCAGTGAGCAGCAGTGAGACCCCATTCAGAATGGATGATGGTCGCCCCGCATGCGTTCACGTTCCCGGCGGGGTTCACCATGCGCAGGGACAGCTGGTACGGTCTCTGGCCAGGCTCCGCCTCCCATCCTGACACTATGCGGGAGTTTTGTTCTGAAACAGTCACCAAACATTCGTAGTTAAAAATATAGGTAAGTATCATTGATGTATTATTTTGGCAGATATGGTACGTCCTAACATTGCAATCACCAGACTTGTACTCAGCGCAGTCAGCGCACTAGTCACTACCTACATGCAGCGAAAGAACCATGGGAAAATTTGTATGGAGCCTGTGCTAAATTAAATACTCAACAGTAATAAAATCCAAGCCTTTTGAACGCTTTTGGGGTTTGGATTTGGTTGGCTTTGGGTTAGGTTTCGGTTAGGTTAGGGTTAGGTTTGGGTTAGTTTTGGGTTAGGTTTGAGTTATTTTTGGGTTAGGCTTAGATTAGGTTTGAGTAAGGTTTGGGTCAGGTTTGGTTTAGGTTTTCCTTCCTATTCTCTTTGTTTAAAACGGGAGTTGTCGAGTTAGGTTAGGTTAGTATAATTTTACAGTTATACACTTACCCCTAACATCTTCAGGAAATGAGAAGCGGGAATCGGCATGAGCCTGTAAGAAAAATAAGTTCCATGACGAGTCATACAACGGTTCTGTGTTCAATCATCACGACGGAATCGATGTAAGGTTAGTCAGAGACATTCAAATGAAGCAGGTTTTGGGACACCTTCCTTACACAAAAATTATAATATTATTTTAGCAGATATTGTTCATTATAATTCATATTCAAGGTCAATTAAAATAACAATTGATTAAATAACTAAATGATAACAAAGTTACGATAACCGTGTCATAGTTAGTAACGTATCGCTCCCGATAAGAATTAATTAGGTATGGGTTTAATTAGGTTAATTCACTTAATTATAGTTTTTCGGAAAAAAGGGTTTACCAAAATATGTCGAGGGCCTCATAGATTTATGAAAGTTTCGCGCGTTCGCCCTTGCGCAAACCAATAAATAAAATTAATCTGTGAAGGATTAGGAACACAGAATATCAAATTTCGTTCGTTCTTAATTTCTTACTATAGAAATGTGTCAAAATTCGAAACCCGAACTAAGCAAAAAGTAAATTAAAAACCGGCCAAGTGCGTGTTGGACTCGCACATAAAGGGTTCCGTAGCACCGTAGAATAAAAACCTTTGTTGTTATAGCGGCAACGGAAATACACATTCTGTGAATTTCAACTCTCTACCTATTACGGTTCGTGAGATACAGCACGCTGACAGATGGACGGACAGACAGACGAAGAGACGGACAGCGGAGTCTTAGTAATAGGGTTCCGTTGGCACCCTTTGGATACGAAACCCTAAAAAGCGTGCGCCCCAAGGCGTAATGGCCCCATTACTTTTTAAAACATTCTGCCGAGTGCCTGTGTGAATATGCCACAGAGTACCACTGCTGCACTAGTAGCACAGCCGGCTGTGACAAGACCAAACGAGATTTTGTCTCATTCTCTCTTATGCATTAAGTAAGAGAAAGAGCGACGCGACTCGGTATGACATAACGCGTGACAAGTCTTGCCTTGGCGCGTTTGCCAGCCCTGCGGGGCTAAAGTCGCCTTTTACCGCCTCCTCTCGCTTTATATACCTTAAAACTAAAAACTAATAAATATTTACCAATGTTCCAATAGCTAACACGAAGACGGTCACACTCCAACCCAACATTCTGAACAGCACCAACTAAGTAAATAAATTAAAAATGGTTCTTAACTTATATCTGGTCACGGCCGCGGATTAAATGATAAACAAAGAGTGATTAATTGATAATACTAATCACGTAATCCTGGTTTCGTCAGTGATAGGAAATTTTGGTTTTAAATCGGGTGAAACTGATTATAAAATCTGATTAGACATCAAATATGATGTCAAAAGTTAATAATATACTTTAATTAATGAATTATTTTAGCAGATAAGGTAACACCTAGAATCGCAATCACATACTTGTGCTACATGCAGCGAAAATCACATATATTGCACTCGCAATTCGACACACCAGTAAATGATCCAGTAATGATCCAGTATCCGCACACAGCGCTACAAATCATCATTCATAATGCGCACAGCCAAGGAGTGGAACACCCTGCCTGCGTCTGTTTTTCAGAGTGCATACAACCCAAATCTCTTTAAAAGTAGGGTGAACAGGCATCTTCTGGGTGCGCTCGCTCCACCGTCAACCTCATCTCTGCCCCTACGGCAAGATTGAGGTCAAGAGCAAGCCCATTTTAAATAATAATAAAAAAATGAGCCGTCGACATTATTTTCCGCAAGCGTCTGAGTGGTACTGTGTTTCTGGACCCCATTTAGTGGGACAAACTATTTTGGATAGTATAGTCTCCCTCTTTCATTGTAATGTCTTTGATAATATACCTACCATGACGCATGTTATCCCCAAAGGGGTAGGCATTAGCAAACAAATATAAGATTATAAACAGTTGAATGATAAACCGTTTCCTGCGATAATAAACGATATGAGAGCTTTATATAATAATTAATTCCCTTGAGAAGTTTATAAGCCTACTGCATAGCAAAAACTCGACAAGCACAAAATCGTCTAAACGGAAAAGACCTACCGCAGTCAACGTCAAAAGTAACTGGAGAACTAACTCATGATTGCCGTTTATTCCACATCATGATGACTGATAAAAACAGTTGTAGGTACCTAGCGTATTAGGGCCTACCCAGCTTTCAGCCTAGGTTCCTGATTTACCCCCAGCAGGGCTAGTATGCACGCCAATACAAGACTTTTGTCACGCATTATATCGCACCGAGTCGCTCTCCTCTTACTTAATGTATAGGAGAATGTGACAAAATTAATTCTTCTCGCGTTTTGTCTTGTCACGGCCGGCTGTGCTACCAATAATATTTATGATCAGTGAATTTATTCTAGTAAAAGATAGCAATATGGGGCCCAAGAACGGCACCCGTTACCTCATGATTGAGAAAGAACATGCAACCATTGACAAGACAGTTGGGAAAAAAAACGACAGAAATCAATGACTGAAATCATTTATTTATTCAACATTTCGTAATTTAATTCAGGGTTTCGGCAGACGACGAACAAAATACCTTTTATCCCGTCCATTGACGCGTGCAACAAGAAAACTTTGCTTGTCAACCTACATATGCATCAATGTATAATAAATCAGCTTTGTGTCCGTCTGCTCGCCGTCTAGGTTACCATGAAGCATTATTAGGATCTACATCAAGTTTAGGATCCTTTTCATCAGCTCTCGGTGCGGAGCGGCCCCAGTCGAAGTCGACACCAGTCACTTGACGGATCCAGTCGTGGTAGTAACCAGGGCGGATGAAACCTGTAGAGTATAATATTATTAGGTACAAAAGGTATAACAAACTTATCCTATAGGTAGGTAGTATGAAGGCAAGTCCTCGGCTGTCCTCTGTGACTAAGGTGTCAGACAAACGTATCTCTTTTAGGAAGGTTAAGATATTTTTATAATTTGGCCCAAGTTCTTTCGACTTAATCGTGTTTATATTCCTGTTTGTCCCAGACAGAGCAGGGTGGTTACTTTGAAAAACGAAACGAAAGCTTCGGCTGACGGATCGGGCGATTGCCTACTCCGAAAGTATTACGGATCCAAAGTACGGATTCGATTTACGATCAAAACCATGTCAAACGCTGAAATCGTAAATGTCAAATAACTTTCAGAGTAGGATCCACGAAAGAAGAAACGACAAATCACAATAATTGAATCCGTACTTCGGACGATCCGCCAGCCGAAGCCTTTCGTTTCGTTTTTCAAAGTAACCCCCAGGGCGACAGACCGGAATAATTATTTATTTCAAAGTTATGTTTTTAGTTCCATCTAGCACCGCCTCATACTCTTTATTGCCAAGTAAGAAGAGTTCAAAGCGGTAGATTGATGAAGACACCTTCTCTAGGCTTACCTCCAGGGAATCCAACGTGGCAGCCGAATTGAGAGACAAAAGATCCGATGCCCACTTGAGAAACGGTACCGTCAACGTCCACAGTCGTCAGCGGCACACCACCATCGCCCTGAGAACAAAACTTTATTTATCTTGCTTCTTCACATTGTAACGTAATAATGAAAGTGTTCCAGTTGGTGCGTAGTGTCATTGCCCTTCACGGAAATCTCTCAAGACCGCTCTCTCAAGTAATGCTGGGTGGTATTTTATTTACCAGGCATGATTAGGGACGCAGGGTAATCAAGGGATCATCGCTATCTTGGAACGTTAGTGCCACCAGCTTATATCTGGCCCGGTAGCCAAAAGAGGAACTATTCGCAATATATAAAATGTACTAGCTTCCGCCCGTGACTTCGTCCGCGCATAATTTATCCCGCGGGAACATACTATCGGGATAAAACTTATCCTATGTGTTAATCCAGGTTATAAACTATCTCTGTGCCAAATTTCATCGCGATCCGTTCAGCCGTTCTGGCGTGATTGAGTAACAAACATCCATCCATCCATCCGTCTATCTATCTATCCATCCATCCATCCATCCGTCTATCTATCTATCCATCCATCCATCCAAACTTTCACATTTATAATATTAGTGGGATGGGATACTTTCATACGACGGACCTTGGAAAAGAACATACTTACTTAGGCTACTTTTTGTTGCGAAAATAAAACCTGAAGGGGTTGAAATAGGGGATGAAAGTTTGTATGGGAGACTTATAATTTCTCAACCTCTGACCTTTAATATTCACATGCCCTTTGGCGGGCTAAATAGATGTAAAGTCACAAGAGATAAATAACACCTATTGTACTCTATTTAACGTGAATAAAATATCATTTCATTTCATTTCATTTCAAGCTTAGGGATATAAAAATGAGATAGATGAAAGCTCAGAGAAAAAAAAAAATAGGCTACTCAAAGTAATATTTGACAGTCGTGTATCAACAGTCGACACTAGCGACGCATGACCCTTCCAGGAGACGCTCTGCTGTCCTCACCGAGCATATAGACTGGCTGGTGACGTTGTAAGGCCCGGCGCAGATGGTGGTCGGCCGCACCAGGTAGTTGGAATTAAACAGCAGCATGCACATGAAGTTCGACACTCCGAGCAAGTGCACCCAGTTGAGGTTCTCGGCCACTGGCCCTGGATTAAACACAATGTTGTAAAGGTACCACATTTTTATGGACCTGTGCCCTAACAAAAGATATTCATTAGGGTTCCGTACCCAGGGTGCCAACGGGACGCTATTACTAAGCCTACTCTGTCTGTCTGTCAGCGGGCTGTAGGTATCTCACGAGCCGTAATAGGTAGAATGTTCACAGAATGTGTATTTCTGATGCCCCTACAACAACAAATACTAAAAATAAAAGAAAATTCAAAAATAAAGGGGGTCCCCATACAAGAAACTTGATATTTTTGACGTTTTATTCTACGGTGGTACGGAACCCTTTATGTGCGAGTCCGACGCGCACTTGGCCGGTTTTTTTTCTTTGTGTGACTATGGTGCCAATCAGTATGGCCTGCCTAATATTAAGCAGTTACAGTTATAGATGCTTGCAAAACCAAAGGCCAGGTCCAAACAAAAGGGTTGGCGTCTACCAGAGAAACCTTAATAACAGAGTAGGTTGAATACCGTCATTCGAGGTGATTCCCCATCCACTGGTAGTCATCTTAACGGCTGTGTAGTCCTGGTCCTTGTCGGCGGATCGCTGCAGCCTGATTGGCTGGATAAAGTCTGTGGAATTACGATAAAAATAATTACACGTTCTCTAAAGCTGGGTCCAGACATGTTCTTTTCCCCGTTCCGTACCTCCGTATCGTAACGCCGTCGCGACCCAAGAACGCTAGTTTGGACGTATGTTCGTACGGTACGGTGGTACGGCGTCTCGATACGGTTACAGGTACGCGCCGATCCATCGCGAGTCGGTTTTTTCGTTCCGTTTCAAAGGCGATACGGTACCTCGTGTACCAGTCTGGACGTGATCGCGGCATGCGCAGGTCGTGCCTCATATCACTCCCCAAATAACGATTTTGAAAAATTGAGTGGAATGACGATAATATTGTGAAGAGGCTGGCTATTTTACTATGCGTCCAGAGTTCTTGGACCGCGATGGCGTTACGATACGGAGGTACAGAACGGGGAAAAGAACATATCTGGACCCAGCTTAATGCTCCGGCAAAGATCTTCAAGAGTGGTAGATACTACAGCAAATGTGTTTGGCGCGATGGCGCAGTGGTACGAGTGTAGGCCGCTCGGCTCACTGCATCGGGTGGTTGCGGGTTCGATTCCTGTTAGGGGCAAATTTCGGAACTGGCCTTTTCGTAATTTGCCCTGGTGTGGCTGTCACTGGGATCGCCATCAGTTCATTGTATGGTACCCATAATACAAGTTTTTCTTAGTTTGGGACCATACAGTTGGTGTGTAATAGCGTTGAAAATTACGAAATATACATTTTGTTTTTTCCAATATTTGTATCTTTCTATTTGCCAGTAAAAGTCCCGTCAAAATCAGTCAAGCCGTTTCGGAAATTAGTCGGAGTGAGTGAGTCAGGACTTTGATTCTTATATATATTTAGATTCATGCGAAATACACCGTAAAATACAAAATAATATACTGTAAAATACATGTAAAAAAACCTTAAACTTGCGGAAGATTCAACCGAAGATCCGCAAGGAAAGTTTCTGTATTTAAGGGCCTCCGCAGACTAGCTACTTTTAGCATCGGCGATCGGCGATTTTGATGCTGCGTCTCGCTCGTTCGCGCTCGAAGAAACGCGACGCAGCATCGATACGTCACAAAATCGCCGGTCGCCGATGCTAAAAGTAGCTGGTCTGCGGAGGCCCTAATTGAAAAATACAGGGGCGTTTGAAAGATACATGTATTTTACATGTCATTTTCAACGGCCTTACTATCAAAAGCGAGCTCCCTATTGAACTGTATGAGGCTGATGTCATCGGGCTGCGTGATGGGCTGCAGCGCGTCGATGTAATCCGGATGCGTGTAGTACGCGTTGGTCTCGAAGGAGACGCGCGGCCGGTTCATGTTCACCATGCCGGCGCGGATCATTAGCACCGTGCGTCTGCGCAGAACATCTTCTATACAGCATCATTATTTGTGCACCCAAAACCTGACATTCGTTTCTTCAGAATCATTAGAAGTCAATATTTAGGCGTACGGTAGGTACGTTTGACGTCAAGCAGTTACCATAGCCTATAGATGCTTACTAGGTTAGGAGGGAGGTGGGTCTTCCAGCTCTTTCACTCATCGTACGAAACGCAACTGATATAGCTCTTTACGCCGGTTTCCTGAGAGAGGGGTACTACCCCGGTCGAGCCAGCCCATATAAGAGCTGCAGTCAATTGGCTACAGCTTGGCTGTACCACCGTTAAGCCAGTCACTCACTAGGGGACCCTAGTAGCATTACAACGTACGTCTTCGTCATAAAGGCGTACGTTACCGTCACTGACCCTAAATTGAGCTCAGATTGACGTCTTTTTTTCGTCGCCGACCTTAATTCCTACTGGGCACTTCACTAGGGGGTTTCACTAGGTGACAAATTCGAGAGACATGTCGCGAGCAGTCGCGGGACATTTACGTGCGACTGTCCCGCGACAATGTCGAGGATAGTTGCGGAACACACAGTGACACTCGTTCTTACCCCACCTAGAATTCGTGTCAGACGACAAGGCCGCGGGACAAATGTCTCCTAAGGGGCCATCCATAAAGTACGTCACACGAATTTCGTTATTTTTTTACCCCTTCCCCCTTGTCACAGCTGGTCACATTTGTGAGACTCCCCCCTCCCTAGTGTGACGTCACATATTGTTTTAAATTTTCGGAAATTTTCAAAATTTTTCGTTAACAGTTCTATTTTAATACTTAGATATATTTGATTTTTAAATGCGACGTCACAAAACTTAGGACCCCTCCCAGCCCTTGTCACACAATGTCATATTTCGTCGGCCCCCTCCCCCTTTACGTGTGACGTAATTTATGGATGTCCCCTAATGAATACGCGGCTATACTTACTGAGCAGTGCATCTAGCTGAAGTAAGCCCCCAACTCCTGTGGATGATGGAGCCGCCGCAGCTGGTGATATCGCCGAAGATGCTCACGCCACGGAGGTACAGCATGTACGGAAACTGGCCCTCAGTCGCCTCCCATCCCGACAAGATGCGGGTCTCTGACACAAGAAGAAGAAGACCACGTAATAATAATATTATTATTAGCCCTTTTAACGTCCCACTCATGGGCACGGGCCTCCTCTCAGTGCGAGGGGGATTCAAGTTATAATCCACCACGACGACGGAATAAGGATTTCACCACGTTAAAAAAATAAAAGTTATTTGCACATACCTGGTCTTGGTTCAGGAATTGCTTGGGAAACATCGGCGGCAGATGCCTAAAAATTACAAAAGTTACGTTTTCAAACCAAATTTTCTGAAAACACTAAAGAGCCTCAATGACCTCTTATTACGATTAAATTGCAGAAGTAAAAGGAATCGCTCCGTTATTTCGTACCACGGCCTCTATGAAGAAGAAAAGTGTGGTCTACTACGTAAAAAAAAAATTCATCAGCCAACTGTGTGGTCCCAAACTAAGTAACGCTTGTACTAATAGTATTAGTCTAATACTGGGTGGGACGATCCCACTAACACTCACACCGGGGCAAATTTAGAAAAGGCCGTTTCCGAAATTTTCCCTGCCGGGAATCGAACCCGCAACCAACAGATGCAAGACATACATCAGACAGATAGCTCGGGGAGTTAGACTAATAAGGTACTAAATTCCTACTTATTACTAGAAGGATAAGTAGTAAAGATAGTCTGCACTAACAATACGTCATGCCTTTTTTTAACGTTGGAAAACCCTTTATGGGTCCTCTTCCGCCTTGAGGTGACTATCCATGCCTCAGCGTAATAATACTATAGTAGAATGTAGGAAAATAATTGATTATGTACATACCGATATCCCAGCGACAAACGCTATTAAAACGACCGCACCCCGCATAATTGTAATGTCTATTAGGTAATTAGCAATACGGATGGTAATTGGAGATTATTAACTGATAACCGGCCTGTTATCGGACATGTTAATCTCGTATAATTCGAAGGTATGAAATGTAAAGTTAATTAGTTCGATAATATTCAATTACTGGTATTTTCCAGCGACTATGGTACTGCCTGTTCACATTGCGTTGCTGTTTTGAAATTGTACCCATTGGAATTATTGCTGGCTCTTCTCAATGAAAGCAGTAACATTACGAACCGGTGGTAACATTAAAATATTTATGTTGACTATTAATAATTAATAATATTAATGAAACGTGAATGTTATCTATGAATAATATAAGTGTACCCTATCACGCGTGTCGTGTATTGCCCGGAGGGGTTAAGGCAGCACTATAGTGCACTATAGTAGTATATTATTATCCACATTTACTTGAAAATTATTTGGATCATAATGTAGACTTAAGGCAACATTATTATAAGTGATTGAGATTGACACACAATTCCAAAGGAAACCTATTAGGAAAAGAATAATCGTACACTGGCTAAATGCATAAAGTGATATCGCTCGCATCACAACGAAATAAAAAAACTAAATCTGTCAGACAAATGTCAAACAATGACACTTGAAATTATTTTTTGACAGCTGTTTCATTCATGTTTTTCTGTTTGCAATCGTCGTCACACGTTTTTCTAAAAATTCTAATTTGAATCGAATTTAACAATTCACGCAATCATTAGACATCAATTATTTCGTAAAAATGAGTGCATGGCCGGAAGTATTGACTGCAAAGTCTGAAAATCGTCATGAAATCAAATTGGCGGGGGCTGCAATTTCGAAGCGTATTTCAGAAGGCGGTTTAGACAAATATTTGTTCGAATTAACCAATATAAACCTGTTGAATATCAGCGAAACGTGCCTCACCGCGATTCCTAATGATATAAAACGTTTGACGAACCTACAATCTTTACTTTTGTACGGTAACAAAATTGAAGAATTCAACGAAAACATAACCTCTCTGAAAAAGTTAAAAGTATTGGATTTGTCGAGAAATCAAATAAAAAATATCCCAGATAGCTTGAACAACATGAAAGAGCTGACCAGTATTAATTTTAGTTCAAATGAGATCGAGGAAATGCCGAAGTTCACTGACTTTCCAAATCTAATAATTGTAGATATATCTAATAATAAATTGACTAGCTTTCTGGACGTCGAAGATGCTAATCTACCTCATTTAACTGATCTGAAGCTCAAAGGGAATGCTATCGAGGAATTGCCGAACCACATAGCTAAGAATTTGCCCTCAATGAAGAATTTTGACATGGGTGATAATAAGTTGAAAACAGTGCCTGGTGAATTGGCTAATATGGCGAAATTGAAAGGTAAGCAACCTATATTATGATGTGGTATTGTTATTATCAATACTATTACATTGGGACCAACATACCATTCCCAAAATTTTGTGCACTATAGCCAACGTCTGCTCACCTATTAATGGTGCGTTCCATTCACTGTTAATTTTGTTATTTTCGTCCACAAAAACTGTTAAAAACGATAATAATGATCACTTTCAGTACAAGTTGGTGCGATTGGAACGAGATTTGTGATCGAAAATAACGAAATTAACAAAATTAACAGTGAATGGAACGCACCATAATATAGGTATGATGGTACAATCTTGCTAATTCAGTACATGATATTTACTGACTGAACTGAAGACTTTCTGACATTATAAATGTAGGTCCATACTTATTTCATAACATTTTATTAACATTACTCATACCATGTAGGTATCTACTGACACATTAGTAATTTAACGAAATATGAAATAATTTACTAACACATTATATTTAATTCCAGAATTAAACCTCAAAGGCAACAAGTTCACGGACAAACGGTTCATGAAGCTCGTTGACCAGTCCCGTACCACAAAACAAGTTGTTGACTACGTCCGTGAGCATTGTCCTAAGATGGACCAAGCAGCCCAGCCTGCGGGCAAAACCAAGGGCAAGAAAGGCAAGAAAGAGGAGCCACAGGCAGAAGAAACTGATAATGACCTGTGCCACTCAATGAAAATACTCCACGTTGAAGACGATACACGAAGAGTAAAGATTATTGAGTCTCAAGTCAGCGTCGTCCGTCCGTACATACTCTGTTGTATTGTGAATAACTTAAATTTTGATGAGACATCTTTCAAGAAGTTCATACAGCTGCAGACGAAACTGCATGACAGTGTGTGCGATAAGAGAAACGTTGCGACTATCGCTACGCATGACTTGGATAAAATAGCTCCAGGTTAGTATTATTTAATTATTTATTACTGACCATGTCATATTAGCTGCCTTATGGCCGGCGCAGACTGGGGACGGCAGGGCATGGCATTTAAAATGTTATCAATCGAATTCAATACTTATCCAATTGAAATAAGGTCTATATTTCAATGCTCGGTGATTGACATCGGAGCATTTTCTCTTGCTCCGATGTGGATCATGGGCATGGCATTTGCTTTTGCCTTCCCCAGTCTGCATCGGCCATTATCTTCATATACTTGCCTACACTATTCACGACACACCCCCAATGTTTGCGGTTGGTATGACATGCCCCTATGCCAAAATGCTTATGGCCTCGGTCTAGTGTTCCTTATGTGCAAGCATGTTCACATTTAAGATTATTTTAGAGTGTGTTCATAATAATAAAGCCTTTATTCTAGGAGTATACAGAAACAGAATTACAGTACAACTTATAAAATATTTTTTTTTTTTTTTTTTTTTTTTTTTAAAAGGAATCAGTAACTGTTCTGTCTTCTCTCCTAGCTTGTCCTGAGACATAGGCCTCCTCCAGAGTCCTCCAGTGTGCCCTATCTTTAGCGAGTCTGGTCCAGAGTGCGCCAGCTACTGCTTTTATATCAGTTACCCAACGTTTTATGGGTCTTCCCCGTTTCCTTTTTCCTGTTCTAGGATACCAATATTGAATATACCAAGAGTGTGTTCATAGGTTGATTTAATAATTATTCAGTTTAATGCCCGTGTGCCGTGTGTTTACCTCCTCCCGCGCCAAAAGTGGCTGAAAAACATATTAGCGGATGAATAAGCAAATTACCTCCGTATGTGGCGTAACTTGGGCGTAACGGACCGAATAGTCGCCAGGAAATTCACAACCAGACATGGCTGCTAGCCAAATGTCGCTTACTGCGCGCGAATTCTTGAATTATGAAAATGCTGATATACGAGTCGGATTAATAATTCAGTGGAGTAAAATGACAGCTTTTTATGTCAAACGTAAAATTAATTTAATCCATTCATCATGAATAATTTTTATGATTTTTTTTTTATGATTCCAGTTCAAAGTAATTCAATTTTATTTACTAAAGAATAACAAAAACATGATCACTCATAAAACATAGATTCAATTAAAATATTAATTCACTGTTATAGCTGTCATTTTACTCCACTGAATTATTAATCAGACTTTAGGCCAGTGTGTGGCTACTGTATACATTATTACATAATATTTCCATTACCCAGGTGACCTAGTCTACACAGCCAAAGCCCCACAAGCCCTGAAACTGACTCCGCTGTCGAGGATCCGTCCGTACACCGGTGAACAGCTGTTCCAGCAGCTCGCCGCTGAGGCAGAGGCACTGAGAAAGGAGAAGAAGAGGAATGTGTACTCTGGGATACACAAGTAAGCATACTTATAAGGTTCTCATTTCCACCATAAAATAAAAAAAATACTGGAAAGGCAATCACTAAATAGGCCACTCAGTGCCCAGCCAATTCAGATGCAGTATTAGTAGTACAAAATATGCCTTAGCACTTATTAGTAATTGATGCGAATGAGCAGTGGCGGCGTAGCATGCGTCGGGGATACCCTTTGTATCAAGTTATGGGCGTGGAATAGCCAACTATTCCATTTTATTTTGTTGTCTCTGACTCTTACTGAGAGCAAGCCAGTTCCCATAGAGTTATGATACTCCTTTAAATGTGTCTTTATCTCATTGCAGATACTTGTATTTATTGGAAGGCAAGCCTGTCTACCCTTGCTTGGCTGACTCCAGTGGAAAAGTGATCAGTTTCCCGCCAATCACTAATTCGGAGGACACTAAGGTACTGCTCTTTAATTTTTATGAACACCTTTTTGTGACAGTCTAAAGTATTTTTCGCCAGAGGTTTATCTGTGGTTTTATCATTCAGAAGTGTCTATTAAGTGAAAGTGTCTTTATTTCGTCAGATGTCCCAAACCAGCAAGTCGATGCTGTTGGAAGTGACGTCACACGCGTCGCTCAATGCTTGCAAGACCGTGATGAACAAGACTCTGCAAGAGTGCCTGCTGCTGGGGATAGGAGGCAACCCTGAGGAAACGGGGCAGGCATTCCACACGCTCACTGTGCAACAGGTGAAATAGTAAAAAAAAATTAAGATTCGCCATTTTTATAATAATAGCCATTTATTTCAGGCAACGATAGCCCATATTATTAATACCTTAAAGACTAACATAAATATTATATTACAACTTTAATTTAAGAATATATCCAATCTGTCCGTCCGTCCGTCCGTCCGCCTGTCCGCCTGTTCGTCCGCCTGTCCGCCTGTTCGTCCGTCTATCTATCCGTGCATTCGACCTAGTTCGTAGCCGTAGTGCGGCTTGAAACCTTTGAGAAATGTTAGCTGATTCGCACCTATGTTCAGTACTAAGCTTCTTGGAGTGTCAACCTTTTTATTTTTTTCTTCAGGTAAAAGTCGTAGACACTGAAGGCAATTTGAAGAGCGTGTACCCATCGCGAACAGATTGCGTTTACGAAGGCACCAACATCAAAGTACTCCGCCAGCCTAAGAAGTAGACCTGCCTACTTCCTTCTACATATTGAATGCCTGGAAATCAAAGGATTTTGTTGGGCCACATTGAAATAAATTTGCTTCGCCAATGTGTGAAATCTGGCCCGATTATAATACTAGTTTTGACAGCTGTGGTGAAAAAAAAAAAAAAAACTATTGTTTTAGCTTGTTTTTTTTTTACAATCGTTCGTTACTTTCCTTGAGAAAGAATGTAATGTTTGTGTTTTATGTATCTTTTTTGTATCCGGATCTCCGGATCTCAGGCATTGACCACGTGATATAGGTACCAATATCACGTATTCTTCATACATTTTCCAACGTACATAACAACTTTTTTATTTTATTTTTATTAATAGTTTGGGTGTAAAAAATAAATATTGCATGCTTTAATTAAACTGTAAGCATTGTTTTCTTCTTAAAAAATTGTCTGTGATGATTACCCACAATACCTGTCTTGATGTAAAACATCCGTGGAACCGTTGTAACTAAGTAAGAAAAGGTTTTGTTAACATGTTTTTTTTTTCTTGTATTAAAGTATTTTTGTATCATAATGCTTGTTTTTTTAAAGAGCAGCGTATATAAAAGACTGATACAAAATATATTCGTAGTTTAATTTCGTACCTTGCGAAAATCACACTGCTTACCATATGAAGTATTTGGTAGTGTCCGACCGAAGATTCGGTTTCGGTTTCGGCCAGTTTCGGCTCAAAAATCTAGTTTCGGCACCAGTTTCGGTTTCGGCAGAAAACCCACCGAACCTTTCGGCCGCGCCGAAACTCTGCGTTTGTGAATTATCGCGCGTCACTCGGTTGATTTCGGAAGAGTTCGTGTCTCGCGTTGCATCGCCATCGTCAGCTGTCAGATCGCCGGTCGGTCCGGCGTGATTGTTTTGTGAGTTTAGTGTTATTTCTCGCTTTATTGAGCATTGAAGTTCTTTCCGTTGAGTTATTCACTCGGATTTATGAATGATGAGAATTAAGTATGTAAAAGAAAGAGGTTATAGTATGGTATATTTGATTCACACATTCATCATTTATTTATTACTTATGTTACGGTACATTTGTTTTAGGTTATTGTTGTTGGATGAGGTTTTAAATTACCCAAACAACTACCAGCTATGATTTAGCTGTGTGTGACCTTCAGATACATCATTTTTCATTGGTAAATTTGCTGTTGTCCGTATATTTTTTTGAGAATCGATCTGAACGTGACATACCTGTCTACTTAAGCAGAAAATGAAAACGGGGGTTTAATATATTACAATTACGATTGCCACCCTAAATTATAAAAAAATATGAAAATCCCACAAAAACCCTAAATTACCAACTGCAATTAAAATTTAAAATTATCTCAATTAATGTTAAATTTAGTCTTAAACATGTTGTGATTATAAACACAATCTAAATACTCAAATAATTAGGTTCTTTTTTATAATGTAAGTGTTGATTATTGTCAAATTTTTGTTCCAAGAAGTGTTAACATGATTGTTATTTTGTGTTTATTTTAATCAGAGAAGTAATAATAAAAAAATAATAATAATATTATTATTATTAATAATTATATTTTCACATATAGCACGTTTTTTTATACTTGTCCTATTTGGTAAGCAAAGGTGGCGTCCAGCGGGGCGATTGCGTAAATTTTTTGTCAATGTTTCAATTGGTTTCGTTCACCCTGTGTCAATTATATACGAAACCAATTGAAACATTGACAAAAAATTACGCAATCGCCCCGCTGGACGCTTTCTTTGCTTAGCAAATAGGACAAGTACAAAAAAACGTACTATACTTCAATTATTGTTTTTTATTTCATTTAACACTTTCTAACATTTCTAACTGTCAATATAAGGGTATAAAATAAGCCAAATTTCAGTAAACAAAAGATTTTTAACTTGTCTGAAAAAGGTTCGGTTTCGGTTTCGGTTTCGGCCGAACCTAAAACAGATGCCGAAGATTCGGTTTCGGTTTCGGCAGAAAATCCTGTTTCGGTCGGACACTAGTATTTGGCGTAACGATAGGTAAAGTTTATTTATAGCCAAAAAGGCTGCCAGATTGTAAAATTGGATACACATTGTATAAATTGGTTATCTGGTGTATGTTGGCGTCCATAAATTACGTGAGGTGATTTTTGAGATTTTTCGAACCCCCTCCCCCCTTGGTGAGATTTTGCTCGACCTCCTCCCTCCCCCTCTTATCTCACGTGAGATTTTTCAAAAGCTATATTCTAGAGGAGAAACATGTTTTACTTAATTTAACAAAAAAAAAGTTAAGTTTAGTTTAAAAAAAAAAACTTAATTTAACCCAGTTTTCTTGCAAATTTACACTGATTCTTGCGGTAAAAAAAATACGTGAGATTTGCTGAGACCCCCCCTCTCCCCCACGTCAGATTTGGTGAGATTTTGCTCGACCCCCTCCCCCCCATAAATGCCTCACGTAATTTATGTGTATAGTAGATTGCTGTTTATAAATGGATACTACACTAATAATGTAGATGACAAGCAGATGTTAGTTTTATTAGTTTAAAATTAATTCATGGGAATATGGGGAAATCGCGCACGCTCTCTAATATCAACATTGATCACAATCGCTTCAGCTAACTTTCTTCTTCCCAGGTTAATATATTCACGAAGTAAATTATGACAGATATTCTGTGGAAAAACTGTTAAAACTTTACTTTAAATTATTTAGTTTTTTACTATTCAATCAAAGTAAGTCAACAGAAAAATGTTTTTGTTATATCCAAGTTCTTGACATTTTTGATTTTGTATAATTTCGGTTGGCGCTACTGGCAGCCCTTGACCTTAGTGACAACTGACAGGGCTTTTTGGCGGGAAGTGGAAAGTCATGTTGTGATTTTTGTTTTAATTTCCAAAACTTGTGTTTTCGTGTATTATAATGTGTAATATTGGTGGAATATTAACCATTATATGGTCATAAATGTGCGTGAGTGTGGGCAATTGGAACAAAAGTGATGAAACATGATTTTCGGCTTCTCACATGAAGTCTAGTAATTTGTCAGTAAAGTATCCGCCACTTTACTGATAGGGTTTGGGGGGGTAGAAATAAGGTAGTTATAAGGTAGATTTAAGGTAGTTATAAGGTAGAATTAAGAAAAAAATGTAATAAAAGTATACTGATGTTAGGCTCCAAAGGGCTAGTTCCCAGGGGCCGTAAAACTAATCTTATAAAAAAAAAAAAAGTGACAACTGACAGTGACACCTGTGGTGACTGGAGGGTTAATCAAAACAAGTTTGTTCAAGTTTTATTTCTTGCTTGTGAATATTTTATTTCAATGGTCTGATAATAAATTATTAAAAATGCGGCGCAGCCTCGCGCCGAGCCAGGTTGGCTCAGGCGAGAATGTTTTCAGAAGCCCAATTCTGGAATCGAAGCAGCGCAAAAGGCGGGAGTGTACAAAGATACCGCTCGCGCAAAAATCAGCTTCTCAGACTTTATCTACTTCTGAACACGAGAATTTGATAAAGCAGATACTGAATAAGCCTTTCAAAGTGCCTATACCTAACTACGTATCATCGTATTGTGGTAAAAGTTTGGGTTTGAAGCGGACGCAGGTTAGGAGGGCACTACACGATCCTGACGAGCCGAACGCCTTGGTACTGTACCGGCCGCCTTATATTCCTGAACATGAGAAGATGAAAATGAAGCCTGAAGATATAAAAGTTGCAGTGGTAGTGGATCCAGTCTTGGGTAACGTACTTCGTCCTCACCAAAGGGAGGGCGTCAAATTCATGTACGACTGTGTCACTGGCCACCAAATAGAGAATGCTTACGGGTGCATAATGGCTGATGAAATGGGTTTAGGAAAAACTCTACAGTGTATCACCTTACTTTGGACCCTTTTAAGGCAAGGGCCAGAGTGTAAACCTACTATTTGTAAAGCTATAATAGTTTGTCCTAGTAGTCTGGTCAAGAATTGGTACAATGAGATCCATAAGTGGCTCGCACAGAGGATTAATGCCTTAGCAATGGATGGAGGGTCTAAAGCCGATATCACACTGAAGTTGCAGCAGTTTATGAACACTTACTCCACTACTAGGGTTGCTACACCGGTGCTAATAATTTCATATGAAACATTCAGGATTTACTCAAATATACTGCACTCATCTGAAGTTGGCTTGGTTTTATGTGATGAAGGACATAGATTGAAGAATAGTGAGAACCAAACATACCAGGCTCTTATGGGTTTGAAAGCTAAAAAGAGGATATTGATCTCAGGAACACCAATACAAAATGATTTGACAGAATATTTCAGTTTAGTGCATTTTGTCAATGAAGGTATACTTGGCACTGGACAGGAGTTCAAGAAACGGTATGAAAATCCAATCCTCCGAGGCCAAGATGCATTGGCCACTCCACAAGAGAGAGAAAGAGCACAAGAATGCCTACAAACACTCACATCAATAGTCAATAAGTGTATGATAAGAAGGACAAGTAGTTTGTTGACAAAATACTTGCCAGTGAAGTTTGAACAAGTCATCTGTGTGAAGATGACACCCCTTCAGACTCAGATATACAAGAACTTCATTAACTCTGATGCAATTCGCAACAAGTTCAGTGGAACAGGTGAAAAGAGCAACACCCTGAGTGCTTTATCTAGTATAACTACCCTCAAAAAACTTTGTAATCACCCAGACTTAGTTTATGACAAGATTGTAGAAAGATCTGAAGGTTTTGAGAAGGCTTTGAGTTTGTTGCCAAACAATTATGATACTAAAGACATTAAGCCAGAGTTGTCTGGGAAACTTATGATCCTGGATTGTATTTTAGCCAACCTTAAGACCAACACAGATGACAAAATTGTTCTTGTGTCCAATTACACTCAAACATTGGACGTATTTGAGAAATTATGTAGAAAGAGATCTTATCAGTATGTAAGACTTGATGGCTCCATGACAATCAAAAAGCGTGCTAAAGTAGTTGAAAGTTTTAACAATAAAGATTCTAAAGAATGGATATTTATGCTCAGTTCCAAAGCTGGCGGCTGTGGATTGAATTTGATAGGTGCAAATCGTTTAATCATGTTTGATCCAGATTGGAATCCTGCTAATGATGATCAGGCTATGGCGCGAGTGTGGCGCGACGGTCAGAAGAAACCCTGTTACATATACAGGCTTCTAGCAACAGGAACCATTGAGGAAAAGATCTTCCAGAGGCAAGCCCACAAGAAGGCTTTGAGTGACACAGTAGTGGACCAAAATGAGGAATCTTTGAGGCATTTCACTTCTGACGATTTAAAAGATCTGTTTAGACTAGAAGAGAATACATTATCAGATACACACAGCAAGTTCAAATGCCGTAGGTGTGTCAACAATATTCAAGTTACATTGCCTCCAGAAAATTCTGATTGCACATCAGATTTGTCCAATTGGTATCACTGTGCAGATAAGAAGAGCCTTGCTGATTTAGTACTGAAACAATGCTGGGATTTGGCAAAGAGTATTTCTTTTGTGTTCCACCACAGGTCTGCTCAGACTGAAGCTCAAAAGACAAGTGAGGAAGAAAAAGAAAATTTGCCGAAAGCGAAAAGACAGAAGGTTGAAATAGATGAGGATTATTCAGAGCCTGATGATAGTGGTGATGAAGATTATAAGTAATTATGTACCTTAAGTTTTGTTATTTTTTGTGTTTGCTGCTGAGCTGCAAAATTATGTTGATTGTAAATATTTATTTTAGTTTCAAGTCACTAGATTATGTTAATACTTATTGCATACAATGTACAGTGATTATTATGTAAATGATTTGTCCATTTTTGTGAGGACATTTGCTCTGAAGGAGATTTATTTTAGAAAAAGTAAAGAAAACAATGTTGTAACATGATTGTAACATAGAAATATATTTTCTTAATGATTAAATACCTTATTGTTATTACTTATAAAAATGTTAAACACTAATTAACCAAGATATTTAACTGGAGCAGCTAAGTTTGAGTCCGTATGACCAGCTCGGCGGTTGCGACGAATACCCGCGTTTCTCCGCTTCTTCATTCACTTCGAATGGGTTTCTGAATATCTTCAGTAGAAATCTCACCTAAAATAATAATAAGCTTATTTTTAATGGGATCTGGATATCCTGTGACTAGTTAAATCCAAGCGAACCATGATTCATAACCTATTATTAAAAAAAACAATACCGGTATTTATTATATCCTTTTCCTGAGCCTTGCTCAGAGGAGCTAATAGTACATTACTGCCGCGGTCTCTAATGAGTGTGTTGTTGACCGCGTTGTTGATGGCCGAAAGCGGGGCGCAGCGCAGCTCCAGGCCTTCACAGCGCGGTCAGCATTGCAACCCTTGATGGACAAGCTAAAATAAAGGCCGAGACCAAAGGTCCCAGCCGCAGCAGCGCTATAAGGGCCTTTATAGCGCGGCCAGCAAGGGTTGCAATGATGACCAAGCTTGAAGGCCGAGAGCGTAGCGAAGCTTAGCTTGAGGCCATTATAGCGTGGTCAGCAGTATACTCATTAGAGACCAAGGCTTGTATAGTGCGTTACTCAAAAATGCGACTATTAGTTTAAATACCAACCAACCAACCACCCAACCACACACTCACCATCCATCTCCATACATCTGCATCCATCTCCATCCATCTCCATCCAACTCCATCCATCTCACTCCAACTCCATCCATCTCCATCCAACTCCATCCATCACCATCCACCACCAACTAACCAACTCGTTTTAACCAGCCAATCAGATTATACCTACTTATACCTGTTTGTAATGTTTCCATGGCAAAGGCACGATCGTAATGAAATATTATGTCCCTATTACAGTTCGTAATAGGGAAGTAATATTATTACACTCCGCTGGCTTTGGCAGAACGACAAACTCGACTTTGCTCGAAGAAGGTTTGCGAAATAATGACAACATTATAAACTTTTTTGAGTAAAATAATCTTACCTTTTCAAAGTCATTTTTTTCAGCATCCGCAATAGCGTCTTGCAATATCCAATTTCTAGGTATGTACACGGGGTTCACCTTCAACATGCGCGCGCGCCTGTCTTCTTCGGTCACTATAAACAAATAAGGTACAGTAGAGTACAGTTTAGTCTACTGCTGAAAACAGGCAACCCCAAACGACTTGTAACAGATCATGGACCTTTGTAACTTGGTGCGTCCAAATGCCTCGCATGCCTCGCACGAGCACTCATATTATGACATTATGACTCATATTAACAAATGAATCTCAAAGTTGAGATCGATCTTAAGATGCTGATTTTGACAGATGTTCCATACATTAAACGTCAAAACTTGCATCTTTAGATCAATCTCAACTTTGAAACGCATTTATGAATACGAGGCTAGGTCTATGCGTTCCGACGTCAAAACTGAGAGCTGGGACCCAGCCACTAGCTTGCATTACCGGCTTCCAGAGCCTCGAGCCTCTCAACAATTGTCCATTGCAAAACCACTGTTTTATAATATTATATCCTCGTGAATTCTCCATTCATCATCATTTCAGCCAAAGACGTCCACTGTTGGACATAGGCCTCCCCCAAGGTTTTCCATAACGACCGGTCCTGTGCCACTTGCATCCAGCGGTTTCCCGCGACCTTCACTAGGTCGTCAGTCCATCTTGTGGGGGGCCTACCCACGCTGCGTCTTCCGTTACGTGGTCGCCACTCAAGAACCTTTCTGCCCCATCGGCCATCAGTTCTTCGGGCTATGTGCCCCGCCCACTGCCACTTCAGCCTGCTAATTCGCAGGGATATGTCGGTGACCTTGTTTTGCCTACGTATCTCCTCATTTCTGATTCGATCTCGTAGAGAAACTCCGAGCATCGCCCTCTCCATAGCTCTCCGAGTGACCTTGAGCCTTCTTATGAGGCCCACAGTCAGTGACCACGTTTCACCAATTCTCCATTATAAATCGTAAATTCTTGGCAGTCGACATAATGTCGGCCATCTGTGAGCATTCATCTGGCCAACAACATGGCGACCGCTAGAATTTAAGATTTATTATGAATAATTGAATAAGTTAATATAAGAGAAGGTTTCGCAATGGACAATTGTTAAGAGACTAGGCCCAGGAACGCCTCAAGACTGGTCCACCTTTGATTATCCAAGAGTACTGTCGACTCGTCACCATTTTAGAACCTTTAGCGGCAACAGCAGAGTTAATAGTATGATGCGTACCATTTTCCAATCCCAATCTCTCTTGATAGCTCTTCACCCATTTCTCCCAATTAGAAGTCTCGCCAAGCTTGTTCAAAGACCATTTAGTTTCAAGCACTGATTTGTCTAGGAACTGTTCAGGGTTGACCTGTGAACAAATCCATTAATTTTACATAATCGCCAGGTCTCAAGGGAGATTTCCAACTAACGATTAAATAAGACTTCCTACAATTATCTGCAAGTGAACTTACCTCAGCTAATTGCCTGAAAGTTCCCGTGAAATCTGCCATTTTGTCTTGCATTAAATTCAGAAGGTCTTGTACTAGCTTTTCATCGCCATCCTTGATATCGTTCAGACCAAGTTTTTGAAGATACGTTTGCCTATAATAAGAATGACATACTTTAATAACAGATATAAATAAATATCGCCAGACAAATAAATGAATGGTCCCAAACTTTGTACTATGTACCGTACAATGTACTGCGGTCAATCCCAGTGACATTTAAACCATATAGATCCAGAGAGGTAGTAATACTACTTACAAAACTTTCTTCCTCACATACTCCTCTAGCGTGCTTCTTACTGCTTGAATCTTTTGCTTCTGTTCCTCAGTCAGTATCGGTTCCAAAGACTGAGCGAACTTCTCCAAATTCCATAAAATAATCTGCAAGGATATAAGAAATAATCTATGCCATTTCAATAAATACTTTCACTGATACATTTACCGCCAGTTTACAATGATTTTACAATTGATTTGTAATGCCTGTGTAAATCCATCATAACATTCTATAAAGGGGGTTCCAAGTTCAGGAATACACCGTATTCTGTACTTACATCTGGTTGTTGGTTGAACGCATATCTTCCCATATCGTCGGAAGAGTTTGGAACATAGTGGTGGTAATAATGGTCAATGAACCCATAAGGTCCGTAGTCTATGGTCACTCCCATTAGACTCACATTGTCTGTGTTCAGCACGCCGTGCGTGAAGCCAAAACCTGGAATAAAGAAAGCAAAGGCTATAAATGAAACTATTTACATTCACAATTAATATACCTCTGGGCCCAGAAATGAGTGCTTTTTACGACATTTTTTGCTAAAAATGTTATACGAGGCTAGTCGACCTTCTTATGCATAACATAAGGCACACATCCATTTTGGCAAATTTCTAATAATGTTGGATAAAGCTGGACGACGTTTGCCACTTACCATCAGGTGGACCGTTTGTCCATGTACCTTTCTAGGCTAAAATAAACATGTATGCACTTAGGGATCAGCCCAAAGTAAGAGAAAAACGGATCAAGCTGAATAGAAAACCCCTTATGTTAAGGATACAGGAATAAACGATGTCAGTGGGGTTTGTATTGGCTGCGTAGAGATGGCTCGAGTGACTGCAGTCAGCGCTTGTATAGAGGCGCCCGAAGATATAAGAACATGCGGTTTCTCTTATATTTACCTTGCCAAGTGGCCACCATGTCCAAATTTCTGTGCGCCACCACCCTGTACCATTGCACGTATTTGTCTTCATCGCTGCCCCCCATTTCGGGAAAGTGATTCTATAAAAATAATAATATTTTTTTGTGCCATAAAAAAGTGCGATTATTAAAAATTCAACCTCTAAAGGCCATCGCAGACATGCTACTTTTAGCATCGGCGATCGGCGATTTTGTGACTGCATCGCGTTTTGGCGACTCTTTGCGTTGGATCGCAATAACAAAATCGCGCGATTTTGCGACTGGTCGCTGCATTTAGCTTCTAATAAGCGACTAAATCGTCGATCGCCGATGCCAAAAGTAGCATGTTTGGGATAAAAGGGGATAAAAAATAATAATATAATAATAAATAGGGGATGAAAGTTTATATGGAAGTTCGTCATGAATACTTAATTATGGTACCTTTATAATAAACTCGACTAGCGTCTTCATAGTGTGGGGTTCCTTCCGCTTGTCGAGTATCTCGAGTGATCCGATGCGGTACCACGCGCTCGCGACCCGCATCACCACCGCGGCGCGCTCCAATACCGACCGGCCGCTGTACGTCTTATCCCGATATACCTTGTGATCGTCGCTTACTGGAACATAAAATAAATATCTCAACGCACCTATTTGCTGATAAACCAATAATGATATAATAAGAAAGGCAGATAAGTTACCTGCTAAGTTATCGACTAAAGGTGTTAAGAAATGGTACCAATACCGCACGCTCACTTGCGGTCAGCGGCGTCGGACTGAAGTACTTGCGTACGTAGTAATATTATATTAACCACAAATTAAAATCAACAATGTGCGTAATTACGTGCAAATATTACAATGCCAGCAGTGTTTAAAGTGCCACTTACAACCCGCGGATGACCTATCTATTTACAATTCGGTTTAATATCATTGCGACTCACGCGGATTATTTAATTACGCAAAACAAAATATTCGCGGATATATAGGTTGTTCCACCTATTTAAAAAACAACTGAGCCCGTTTTAAAAGATTTTTCTATGCCACTAATTTGAAAAACTATAGAAATGTGTGTATCTTACCCACCAGAGCGGCAGCCCTAGTGGTAGGTATTCCGAGGAAGTGGCACGCCTCAGATGCGACCATCTCCCGGATGGAGGAGCGCAGGACCGCGCGGCCGTCGCCGAAGCGCGAGTATGGCGTCTCCCCCGAGCCCTTCAGCTGGGGCTGCCAGCACTCGCCTTTGCTGTGCCCAAAACCAGCGAAAATACCCTTTATTTCGGTTTTATTTCCTCGGTTTGCCACCAAAGACAATTAAAATATTCACTTTTTTTTTACGACATACTACCAGGTATAGGTATACCACAAGCGCGGTACCGCGCCTTAGGTATGCGCGGTGAGTTGGGAGGTGGGACGGCGAGAGCGATGACGGGTGGGGGAGTGGGATGGCGAGAGCGATGAGCGCCCCCGTCTCGCCGCTCGCGTACCTAAGGCGCGGTACCGCACTTGCGATATACCTATACCATATGCTCAATGCATAAGTTGCAAGAAAGCATTATCACATACTTAAGTACGATTCACACCGAGCGCAGCGGCGCGCATGTATATAATGTGATAAAGAAAATTGAAGTATCTACAGTAATTAAGATTCATAATTCCATGGTCCATGGAACTTATGCATAGTGCGTGGAAGACAAGTGGCATGCCCAGTGACTCTTTGCGAGGAACGTAAGTTAGGAGTTATTGAAATAATAATAATTTGAGTAGTATGTGAGGGTAGAAAATTATTACCTGTTGACATATTCCCCGAGAATATGAGCTCTGCCATCCCCAAGTTGATCTGCCCAGAAGCCAAATTGAAAGCCGCCATATCTGTATATTATAATGATTTTAAATTACTACATTTTGTTTTTTTTTTAATGGGACTGAGGTGGCAAACAAGCGTTCTTACCACCTGATGTAGCCTATAGATGCTTGTAACCTCATTATCCTTTCAGTATTGATTAAACAATGATTAATTACCTGTGTGAAACAGTCAAGCCTCCTTCAGGTAGGTACTTGCCAGCGACGAAGTCAATAAACTCATCCGTCTCAGCAACTGCCGGGTCCAAGTCTAGGAGCTCTGTGAGAACATTGTCTGAAGCACACACCAGACGAACATTACCAATCAGAGGCTCTGTTGGCACCTGAAAATGTGGTTTATAAGTAGAAAATGAAATATCATCATTATTAAAAAACCTTAATAGTAAAAGTAGATTATTATAAATAAAATAGGTTGGTACCTACTTAGTATAAAAGTTATTAAACACTTACACACAGTACTTATTAATAGAGTTTTGATCAGTCTTTTAAAGGATCCAAAACAGTTATTGCTAAAATTATTATTTATTTATACTTTTGATATCAAGTCTTGGTCAATTTATAAAGTAGTTTGCTCCTACCTTAGAAAACACAGCATCTTTCACAGCCATAGGCACATTATACTCAGAGTTTTCATCAATAGGCAGCTCCGCGTAACTCGGAGGGTCGCGGAACTTCCACTCTTTGAAATTATTCGATTTCATTTTGCTGTATACTACTTGTTTTTCTTCGTTCATAAGCGCCGCTAGGACGCAGAAAGCTCTCTTCATTCGAAGCGATAGCGAATATATTATACTTTATACCAAATTTATCAATCGTGATGTAATTCAGCTTAATTGTTGCAAATTCATTGTAGAATTTTTGCATACAAGTATTAACAAGTGTTTAATAATTGTAGAATTGACTATTGGCAGCCGTTGAAATATAAGACTAATTCCCTTAACCATAAAGACTATTTTGCAATGAGATAAAATACAAATAGAAACTCGAAAACATTGAGATTGGGATAGAAATAGCAATGTCATGATGACATTTAAGTTTTTAAATAGTGATGTGATGTCTATCTGGCGATGGCCGATTAGGGCGTTTAGTCATATAAAAGATGCCCCCACAGAAGTGCACATTTGGTCGGGCGGACCGCATCGTATTGCAATAAATCAGCCAATCACTTCGCGTTAGGTACTCTAGTATGCCAAATGCAAAGGTATTTTAGAAAGTAAAGGTATTTTAGATGCATTCAACAGTTTATTTTAATCGACAAAACATTTTAACTCGAGCAGCTGACTTTCAGGGCATATGCCCACTGCGGTGGTTGGGCCGAAAACCCGCGTCTCTCCGCCTCAGGCTGCATCTCATATGGATTTTTGAACACCTCCAAAAGGAAACGGACCTGTTTAAATATTTACATTATAGGACCTTATCTACACCTGCGGCACGTTATGATGGCCGGTTTGACATGTGGTAGGGGGAAAGCATGAACCTTATTATAACGGAATTACGGTTTTCGCATTCACTTTATGACATTCTTATTTTTTTTAATGGCCATTCTTATTCCGTTATAATAAGGTTCATTTTCTTTCCCCCCCCCCACATGTCAAACCGGCCACCGTAAAATGCCGCTACTGCACAATAGGAACAAATCGTAGTCCCTATAATTCATAGAATATAACCTTTTCATAGTTATCTTGTTCGGCATCAACGACTGCCTCGTGGAGCAGCCAGTTGCGAGGCACGTACATCGGATTCACACTCAACATGCGCCGGCGCCTCTCATCCTCAAATAAGCCTAGAGAGCTTGCGTCCACTGTAAAATACGTTTTTTAAAAGGAACCATAAAAATATAAATGTTCACAAAGATAGCAGTTCTTAAAAAGAATACAGGTATGCTTTTAAGTTCAAGGTAAAAATGTCTAACCGGCTTCCTTGTCAAGCCTCTCGCGGTACTGATCGAGCCAGCAGCCCCATGAAGAGTGTGAGGACAGACGCTTCAAAGACCATTTCTCACATAACTTGATCTCACTCACCATCTCACATGGCTCTAACTAAAGAGCAAGTAGAAATATTGTTAACAACTGTGTATTCAATTAAAACGACATTCTGAGTATATGCAATACGACTGCCAAAATTTTCCTCTGGACCAGAAAAATGTTGGTGTACACCTCTGGCCACATTTTTAGGAATAAGTAATAAAAGAATCAAGGAAATCTCTCCCAGATATGTTAAATTCCATAAGTGTTAAATAAAAAGGAGACTCACTTCGGCAAGTTGCCTAAAGGAGGCAGTAAAATCAGCCCCTGTTTGTTGCATCATATCTAGCAATTTTTCTACCAGCTGCTCGTCGCCAAACCTTTCTTCTTTCAAACCTATCTTCATCAGGAAAGTCTCCCTAAATATTGTTATTATGTCAATTATTGTGAATTGCAAAAAGCATTAACAAATCGTAATATGGAATAACGAGATGTCTTATTCCAATAACTTTATACATCTAAGCAACTTGGCAGTTTGGTAGTAAAAAAATTAAAACCAATGACTTACCAGTGTGTCTATTGTAGCAAATCAAATGACAATTACAACTTTGAACTAGTAGAGTAGCCTATTTTTCATTAGGTAGCCGGTAGGTACTAACAAAATTTTATTCTTGCAGTAGGTGTCCAAAGTCTTCAATATATGCGACATGTGCACTTGTTGCGAGGATGTCAGGACTGGCTTGAGAGCATTCGCCAGCTGTCCTATGTTCCATACAACGACCTGTGGATCTTCAAGGATACATAACCACAAACTTGGCAGGCTGAAAATCTTATAAGTATGAAATGGGTAGGTATAATAATGCGATAAAGCTGTAGTATCCTGCTTATACTTACCTGATAATAACTAAGAATCATTCATGCAAGTTAAAGCTTTCTCTTAAATCAGCGTTGCAAGGATGTTTGCAAGCATTGTTGGGAACCAAATGAATATGAAATTGTGATATAATTTGAGCATAAATATCAGTAAAAAAACTATTTAAGTAATACTAGTAGTTATTCCTCACGTCAGGCTGCTTCGCGAGTGCGTAGCGTCCTTCCCCGTCGGAGCAGTTGGACACGAAGCCCCCATCGTAAGAGTCCACGAAACCGAAAGGCCCGTAATCCATCGTCAGACCGAGGAGGCTCATGTTGTCGGTGTTTAGGAGGCCGTGGGTGAAGCCGAAGCCTGTATAGGTTATCTTACAATTACTGCTGTTTATCATTATTAAGTATACGTTTTCCCCTGACTTCTGGAGACATTATTGTTACTTGAAAATAAGAATAATCGCGGCGGATGGCTGATGAAGTTACCTTGCCATTTAGCAACCAGATCCAAAGTCTTGTGAGCCACTTCAGAGAACATTCTGATGAAACGGTTCTCATCCGTCAATTGGATATCGGGAAAATACTCCTGTGAAAATAAACAAATATGTACATAGCATCTTCTAAGTATTGCGAAGAGATTAAACGTGTACGGAAATTGGAACAATATTGGGCATTGCAAGAACATTAAAATGTACCTTGATGATAAAATCTGATAGCTGCCTTAAGACAGCAATCTCTCCACTTCGGGACAGGATTTCCAGAGAACCAAAGCGGAACCAGTTGGGAGATAATCGCAACAGGACTGCAGCGCGCTCGCGACGGGGGCAGCCGTTGTAATAAATATCTCTGACAACTACCTCGTCACCCACTGCAAACGAAGATAATTTGGTGGATATGCTGACTAAACTTAACGAAGTGCTAAAACCTGAAGATCTTAAGATTAACAAAACTTTTCGGAAATACTTAATACTTACTGAACACTTTGGAAACCACTGTTACAATTTTATATAAATAATTACTGAATGGGCTTAATTTACCAACTAATCCCATAGCCCTAGTGGTAGGTATGCCCAGGAAGTAGCAGGCCTCGCTAGCTATCATCTCCCGGATGGAAGAGCGGAGAACCGCGCGACCATCGTGCACCCGAGCATAGGGCGTTTGTCCTGAACCCTTTAGTTGTACCTGCCATCTCTCTCCATGTCTAAGATGAAGAAAACAGCAGATATTTTTACAAATCCTTAATAAAATTTGGAAGTCTTGTGATTTTTTGGGATCTAAAGCATAAATTGATTAGTTATTCTCACCCATTGACGTATTCCCCAAGAATATGAGCTCTACCATCTCCTAACTGACCGACCCACAAGCCGAATTGGTGTCCACCATACCTTGAAGAGAAGAAAAATATTATATTCATTCCATTAATTTGGCCCAATAAATCAAAGGATCTTACACAATGACGTATTCTACCTATATTACGTCCTTACCTGTGTGCCACGGGCAAGGCTCCATACGGTAACTTCCTGCCAGCAATGAACTCCGCAAACTCGTCCCGGGTCGCTATCTCGGGATCCATGTCCAGTATGTTGACCAGGGCATCTTCTGACGAACACACTAGCCTTATGTTGCGTTCCAAAGGTCGAGGGGTAACCTAGCAGATGGAGTTCACAGTTAACTAAATATTTTCGGTTGGTACAACATTTTATGTTGATCTGAGGTAGGCACTTAAAATACATAATATTTACTTTCTTACCTCTGAAAACACCACATTTCGTATATTCGATTTGATTTGATCAGGATTTTCATCAATCGGTAGTAAGATATACTTAGGGTATTGACTGAATCTCCACTCAGTTAAATTTATTTTCAGTGGAGCAGTCTCCCCTTCCATTTTCATATCTTTACGTTCAACTTCTTTCATAAATAGCAAGCCAAGAAAATATAACCACTAAAAAACTTAAAATACAAGTCGTTGTCCTGTCTTATTTGACGCATGTTGTTTTTCTCTATGTAAAAATAACGTCAATATATTTTTCCTTTTCCGTAATCATGGAGGTATAAGAATTGTTAATACCTCAATGTCCGTAATTTCTCGTAAATTCTCTTTGATAGCCAAATAAATTATACCTAAGTTCTTGGTTACAGTATGTAGGTAGGTACTAAGCAAGAGTGAGATGCCTTCGTTCGAGACTGAAGCAGAAGTACAATATACTGCTACAATTACACAAGACGTTGAAAAATTAATGTTCCTAGCAACATAGGTAGGTATTCGGTAGGTATTTTGGTTCCTCTCTAGCCTTAGATTAATGGTGCGTTCCATTCACTGTTAATTTTGTTATTTTCGTCCACAAAAAGTGTTAAAAACGATAATAATGATCACTTTCAGTACAAGTTGGAGCGAGTGAAACGAGATTTGTGATCGAAAATAACGAAAATTACAAAATTAACAGTGAGTGGAACGCACCATACGAATGTATCTGTAGATTTGACAAGCGCGTACACCCGTAAGGGACAAAATATGTATAATCCTGCTAAATTACGCTTAACCCTAATGTCTATGGAACGTGATCTGACGTATACAACTTCTAAATTTGGTTGGGTGATGCTTTGTTTGGCTCATACTGGACCAAAGACCTACCAAAAGTATGAGCCCAACAAACTTAGGGCGATACGCAGAAAGTGACTAAAGATAGTACGTCTATCCCTTTCACTCTTAGGATATCGGGCGTAAGCATGTCTCGCTCAAGCACGGTATTATTATTACCGTGTCATCTCTATTGATCCTTTCTCTATGTCTCTAGCCACCGGGTCAGATAAAGGACCCACGAACGTAAATACATACCTGGACTGTTCACTACTGCACAAAAAACGAGCCGAGCGAGAGGCCCCAGTTGGGACCGTGTCCCTCTCACTCCGAGTTGCCATGCCAAAATAATATTATCGTTGGGTAGTGATTGGTGGTTTTTAAATCAAGCAAATTAATTAATTTATTATTTATCGTGACTATTGTTTTATCATATAAGCAATGGTCACGATAAGTACTAAATTAATTTATTTGCTTGATTTAAAAACTAACAATCACTACCCAACGATAATATTATTTTGGCATGGCAACTCGAAATGACAGGGACACGGTCCCAACTAGGGCCTCTTGCTCGGCTCGTTTTTCTGTCTTAAGAATTGTCAAGGTATAATAGACCTTAAGGCAGCAGAATAAAGTTGAATTTCTTCTTAACCAAAAACTCAAGTGATAAATCCTTCATTATACATCCGTGCCAAAGACCTACCAAAAGTATGAGCCCAACAAACTTAGGGCGATACGCAGAAAGTGACAAAAGATAGTACGTCTATCCCTTTCACTCTTAGGATATCGGGCGTAAGCATGTCTCGCTCAAGCACGGTATTATTATTACCGTGTCATCTCTATTGATCCTTTCTCTATGTATCTAGCCACCGGGTCAGATAAAGGACCTTACTCACGCACGGTCCATCTTGCTGAATATGTGGGCCGGTGTGCCGCCGTCAACATTACGAACGATGCGTGGTGATGCACGATGAAAGAAACCACGGCCAACGATAGGCGATAGGTACGAAAATGCATAAATTATTCTATGAAATTGGTTGATTTTGACGTTTCGCCTTCATTTACAATGAAGGAATTTTAAACTTCTTCTAATTTACACTAGGTAGGTACCTACGCTTTCCGATACACATTGCAACCAACAAATAAATGATGGCCCGAATCACAGAGTACTATAATATATTGTGAATAGAGTGCCACCTCGCGGAATTTTTTGACGCTAATTTCTCTAATCATTAAAGTTAGTTGTAGCGGATTTTTTACCAGATGGCGCTTATATATATACATATATATATAGATATAGTATATAGGTATATAATAAATATGTATAGCTATAAATCGCCTATAGATTCGTACTAGATAAAACTAGGTGTAACTGGCTACTGCCACTAACTAATCACGACTTAGTTAAACCGTTTAAAATAAGTATTATTTTAAAAAAAACACCATTCTTTAGGTAATAGTATGATATTATTACCTATTGATGGTGTTTTATTTTAAACGGTTAAAATATATAGTGACTAGTTAGTGACAATGGCCAGTTACACCTAGTTTTACCATATATGTATTAGGAAATAAGATATGCAAATATTATGGTTTTCAGTTTCACAAATATATTATAATAGCAATGACATAAAATACATTATTACCTATGTCAAAAAATGTTACATGAAACAAAACTGTAATACTTTGCGATATCTGCCATGCGATGCTAAAAAAAAATTAAAATAGGTACATTAAAAAAAAATCTATTTATTTGATTTACATTGGCGATGCTCATTATAATATTCCTGGGCGTATAATTTGATTTTATTTCAGAAAACAATATCTTTGCACACGGCGTTATAAAATGTTTAGACATTACACGATAAAATTTTGGACTTTTGTACACCGATAATGGAAGAACTTTTTCTTCAGTGCTGAAACGTCGTCTTCCAGAGGGGTTCTTTTAGACTGGTAATATTGCATGTTCGTAAAAACTTGCAGCTGGTGTCAATTGGGTCATAGCTGTTTGGAAATCAGATTTAACGAAAAGTTTGTCAGCACGTTCAAGCCTTGACTTTATGTTCTTTGAGCATTTTCTAAGTCAGCAGACCTGCCTTCTTTTTTAGTTTTCTTTCATGCTGCCTTTGTCGATTTCAAACCTGAAAAGAAATGTAGTCAGATTATGTTTATGTTTTAGGGCATAGGATTAAACTATTATTGTCAAAAATTTCATTGTCATGTCAAATTCAAATAATATTAATATTAGCCCTTTTAATAATAAAAAAAAAGTTTATTTCAGACGTTATTGTCCATATTTTTTGGTTAGTAGTTACATATTATAATACAACTTAAACAACTATGTTAGTATGACATTAATGTTCAACTCCTGGGCACAGGCCTCCACTCAATGCGAGGGGATTCAGTCATAATCTACCACGCTAGCCCAGTGCGGGATGACTTCACATATTTTTCGAAAAATTCCTCACGGTGTTTGCCTTCACTTTAAGTAAGTAATAATCATATTAAAGTAATGATTCGCACATAGATTTCTAAATATCCAGACGTGCGAGCCGTGGTTTGAAACCTGGACCATAAGCCTACAAGACGCGTGCTTAACCAATTGGCTATCACTGCTCCTTGAAAATAGATAACCAACTTAAAAATAGTCAACCAAAAAGGAAAGCGTGATTGCAGGTTGATTGAAGTGGATTAACATTATAGCAGCTTACCTTTTGCTATTCGGGGTTTCCTTGATGGTAAACAATAATTCTGTTCGAACAAAATGTTTATAAGACGCTTTAGAAGATTCATCTGAAAAAGGTTGAAATTACTATTTTATTATAAATTTCGTAAAAGCTATTAATAATATTACAAATAAATAAAAAACGGAGCATTTTAATGCATACTTTTCACATGTTCAAATTAGAGGCATAGAGAGAATAATATAACCATTATGGTTACATCATGCTAATCTTTTTCCAGGTATGTTCAGTATAAAATAGTAAACAATAGGACCTACCTAATTCAAAGTTGACAGATGAAGACCCTTGCAGTTGATCTAGCAGCTGACTCCGATGTGGTGCTTGCCAATGCACAAGATTTTTGCATAGGACGGGCTGAAATTATAAACATTAATATTAAGCATATTTTTCTTCATCCTATTATCACATTTAGTATCTAGATCAGTTTAGATCCATTAGGGCAAAGTGGCATATGACCACGGGCCACAGCTATCCTCTAGATGAGAATATTTTCTTGTTCATACTTTTTAGAGCTTGATTTTTCAGTAGCCGGGTTTTAGTTTTTGAAATTACATTTTATTTAAATTATTTTGGAGTTATAGGTAACAATATATACATTTTTTAAATGTGATAATTAAGCTCTTTCATTTGACATCCAACTCGGCTTAATGATATTTTTTCCATTCATAACATTATGTCCTCTAGAGGGCGCTATATGAAATTTTATGTGGCGTCTTGATCGTCCGTTGATTATAGTCTATGCGGACGATCAAGACAATTTTAACGATGCCTCATTTGTCAAATTATAATACATAAGTAAGTAAGTTTGGAAGTTGATGAACATACATACATACCGGTCAAAATCATAACCCACCGCCGTAGTCGGGTAACAAATCATCAGTATGTTAAATCGTATCTAAATCGTAAACGTCGGCGTTTTATTGGTGGTAGAGCCAAGCTGTAGCCAATCGACTGCAGCTCGTAGGCTGGCTCGATCTGTGTAGTACCACCCTCTCACAGAAGATCGGCGTAAAGCAGCTATTACAGCTGCGTTTCGTACGATGAGTAAGGGAGCCAGAAACCGAACCCCCCTACTACCCTTTCTTCCGTCCCACTCCCCTTCAGGTCGGCAATGTGCGAGCAATACCTTCGGTATGGTATTGCAAGCATCTATAGGCTACGGTAACTGCTTAACATCAGGCGGAGCGATGGCTTTTTTGCCACCTGTACTATAAAAAAAACAACAACATACCTGAGGTAGTCTGATCATTATTATAGTCTCTAGGCTGATCCAACACATGTTCTGGCATGGTGCGTGTTGAGGCAGTTGGTTGGCTTTGATTTTGCACACCGGTGATATCAACTGAAAAGCAAATACTATACTATAATCTACTATAGAATACTATATTCTACCAACTGTTATTATATCTTATAATTGGACCTGTTTAACAAATAAATGCTAATTAAAAAATGCATTATTTTTAATAAATAAATAATAATAAATAAAATATCCTGGGACATTATTTTTACTCACGGCTACCTGATCCCAATCTAAGCAGAGCTTGTCCTATGGAACCCAGATAAATGATATTACTACATATACTACTTTTTGTTTGTAAATACATACTTAATATACATAATTACACCCAGACTCGGGACATGCAGACATGTTCATGCACACAAATGCATGTCCCGGGTGGGAATCGAACCTACGACCTGCAGCGTGAAAGGCGGAATCTACACCAACCACGCCAACGGGCCCATCGAAAACAGATAATCACATCCCAACTGTTTTTCCGAAAGGGTAGGCAGGGATGCATTGTTGTATAGGCAGATATCCCTTATTATAACACAGTTCTACTGAATACCTATGTAGGAAACTAAACATACTTGATGTGGACTCATCCAACACATGTTCTGGAACGGTGCTTGTTGATGCTTGTTGATTTTGAACACCAGTGATATCACCTGAAAAGCAAGCAAATAATATAATTACTTATAGCCAGTAAAAAACTGTAAAAATAAAACAGCCTTAGCCTCATAAATAATCACACACATCACGGAGGGGGTGACCCGTGCTATTGAATACCCACATTTGCCAATGGATAATTAGGTTCCAATTGACAAGCCTGATACCATTTACTTAACACACTTACATATAGGCTGTAATATAATGATTTACAGATTATTTTAATAAAAACATATACACTAAGTAATAATACATACCACGCAGAAAGAGTAACGATACAGCCAAGGCATTCAAACAGTTTCTCCGTTTCCTGTCCTTATCAGTGAAATGTCTATCACACATCCTCGCCTCCAGTAACGACTTTTACCCAAGCTCTAAACTGCTCAAGAAGCTTTTCATGGTTGGAAAAACATGACATGGATCCTCTGAAAAAAAAACAAGTGCATGTTTAGTGCAATTTAGAACAGATAGGGAGGGGTTTTTTACTGAGGGTACCATTGACTTAATTGCTGTGTTCAGATGTAAAGAACATAATTTTATTGTATCTACGACGACGTGTGGGTAGGTTAAGTAGGTACTAGATACCTACCTCCGAACTATGTGTAGGTAATGTATTGGTTTGTTGAACCTTTTTGTTGTTGTAGATAAGTGAATCATTCAGGTACTTACTAGTGGGGATGCATCCCAAAACACAACGCCTGGGCATTGTAATGGTAAAAAACAATAAATAGCGTATTTTTCACAAATCACAACACCGATTGTATTTGGTTTCCGGGAGTAAACTTCACAGAGAGGTGAGAGGAGAACTCAGCTTGACTCTAACGCGCTTTCTAGAGCTTAATAACCAGATGAAATACAAAAAGAGCACAAAATTGAAAAAATAACTACAAATATGCGCATTCGCCGAAAATAGTAACCACTTCGTAAACTTTAAAATCGGACATATTTGACATTGATGAAATGTTACCAGTTCCAAAATATAAATTATTTTTTAAAATTTTATTATTATTCTTATTATATAATTGAAATAAAAACAAAGAAACAATTATTATATACTATGTACAATATATAACATATTATTTACAAAAAATGTACAACATTTTTAATTATTTTATATCGGCACCATCTAGTTCGCCGTTATAGAAACAAGCGGATTTTAGGTCGGCGATTCTGTTAACAGATAGAGCTACTTTCTTCGTGAAAAAATGAAGCCATAGGGTTTCTTCTAGACTGTCCCCCCCCTGGCCCGAATGTTGGAGAGCCGGCGGCGGTAACCGACGCTTGAACATACCATTTTGTATCGCTTCTCGTTAGCCAAGGTATAGCAAGCAAGTAGCAAGGTGGATCGTGAAGTTTGGTGTGAGTGTGATATCGCCCGCAAAAAATAATCCGACTACGCTGCTACTAGGTACTACAGCAAAGCTTAAATTATTGCAGTAGGTAGGTAGGTATACAGTCTAGCTAGTCTTGGATAGTCAAATATCTAAAGGCAGGCAAGTTTCTTAATATTTTACTCCTTTCCTTCCTTCTTGCATCTCCTCTCCTCATAGCAGAACGAATATGAACATCTCTTCCCTCTAGTACTTTCGAGATATAAAAATATAAACAAAACATAATATGAGTTGAAGTCGGCGAGCAATTGGCACGGCACGCATAATTTTAAAATTTCTAGTTTTCACACGTGACGGTCAAGGTCACGTTAGTGCTACTAAATTGTATCAACTTTACTTTTCACAAAGCTTGTCCGGAAACAAAGATAATAACATTTTGTCGGATTATACGTCACAACACGTCCGGTGTGAAATTCGTCAGTTCGGTCGGCGACCGCAATTTCACTTTCGAGAGCTTAGCTTTCTCATTTTGTCACTTTCGAAAAAAATTCATTACTTGTGTGAAGCAAACCCGTTTCTGATTGTAGTAAATTCCAGTGAGAGGTGTAGTACAATATCGTGGACTGTGCATGGTTGTTTCGTGTCACAATACATGGATTTTCATCAAAAAATATGGTTTACACGGAGGGATATTTGAAGGAGAAGCTGACCCAGGAATTGGACGCCGTTCACGTCGTAAGTACATCTGTCAAAATTATATTGACCTACCTGTGTCGCGTTGTAAAAATATTTAATTCATGAATGAAAATTATTGCGTGTAGTGTCGTTTGAATGTATTGAATCGCTGCAATGACGAAAAGGGCCGATCCGGATAAGTTTATCGTGACCAAAGAGGCGTTACTTCCCGGTGTGGTGTTCGCATTGCTGGTGAGATGGTGCGTGGCCGGTTATCCTTACTCTGGTTACAAGAAACCGCCGATGTACGGTGATTTCGAGGCGCAGAGACACTGGCAGGAGATCACCGTGCACACGCCACTCATTACGTGGTATCATAACACCACGCAGAACGATCTGCAATACTGGGGATTGGACTATCCCCCGCTAACGGCGTACCATAGCTTCCTCATGGGGCTCGTGGCGGACTGGCTCGACCCGGAGTCGGTTCGCCTTTTTGCGTCGAGAGGTTATGAAAAAGACACGCATAAAACCTTCATGAGGTGGACTGTATTCCTCTGTGATGTATACTTCTATGTGACTGCAGTGCTATGTCTATGCATAGATGTAGAAAGACTCAAGCATAGAGAGTGGAAGAGTGTATTTAAAAGGACAGACATATCCACAATACTGTTTTTATTGTATCCGGGCATAATATTAATAGATCATGGTCATTTTCAGTACAATTGTGTGTCTTTGGGGTTATTTTTATGGTCCACATTCTTTATAATAGCCATAGAGAATGATGTTTTGGCTACAATATTCTTTGTTCTCGCTTTGAATTACAAGCAGATGGAATTGTATCATGCTTTGCCATTTTTCTTCTATTTGTTAAAGAAATGTTTTATGAACCTACCTCTGTACAAAGGGAGGACATCTCACATTGTACATAGATTCAATAAGCTCGCTACCGCAGTTGTATCATGCTTTATACTAGTCTGGTTTCCATTTTTGAAGTCATGGGATAACATATCCCAACTTGTTCATAGATTGTTTCCATTAAAAAGAGGCATCTTCGAAGATAAAGTTTCAAATATGTGGTGTTTTGTCAATGTTTTTGTTAAATTGAAAACGGTTTATACTAACGAGGAGATGGCTCAAATGTGTCTGCTGATTACAGCAATGGCCGCCATACCCTCATGCTTAGACCTATTCTTCAGGATAAATAGAAAAAAGTTTGTACTGTCCCTTATCAATGTTTCACTAGCTTTCTTTTTATTTTCGTTCCAAGTTCATGAAAAAACAATATTATTGGTTGCGATACCGGTTGCTATGCACTTTCATGAAGACCCGTTCATGTGTTTCTGGTTCCTACTGGTGTCCACATTCAGCATGCTTCCGTTATTACTAAAAGATGGTCTACTAATACCTTTTATTGCAACAAATATCATATACATATCATTCTATAGTATTTGTTTGAGGCTTGCTCAGCCGAGTGCAGGGTTTCTGTCATTTTTCAATGCAAATCGTGTTTACCAGACGTTACAGCCTGATAAAAAAGACAAATCTATGTTGTTAAGCTTATTAAGTATCTATTTCTTCTTCTCCGTAGTATTTATGATACTGTTGACGGGTGCCTCAGTGGTGCTGGAGCCTCCTCCGAAGTTCCCAGACCTCTTTCCGTTGTTGGTATCTGTATATTCATTCTCACACTTCCTATTATTCTTTTTCTATTTCTATTATCAGCAGTTTTCTCTGCCTACGTACATTCCAGTTAAGAAGCAGAAAATGAATTAAATAGGTGCTGATGAACTTACATAGAAATAATAAATGGAGTAATGGCTGGCGATTTAATGATTTGTGCTAAGAACTTATTCCTTTAAGCAAAGCTTAAGATTCATATTTTTTGCATATTAAATTTATTAAATTACTTGGGTATCTAATTAATTTAAATGGGTGTTATTATATATACATTTGTTGTGAACTATTTACATAAATATGTATTTCGTGTTTAGATATTAATTGTCTATCCTATAAGTATGTACAATATTACAAAATGTAGATAGGTACCCACATAGATATAGAAGAATTTGTACCCAAATAAAGAGTTGAAGAATTTGTAGATTTCATTGAAATGTGTTTTGTTTGAGGCTCCAACCAAAACGAAGGTAAGTAGTTCCATCAGTTCTTTAAATTACCATTGACACCATAATAGTCATTAACTTGGTGTAGCTGGCGCCATAATGCGATAAGCATAATGGAAAATGTATGGAGATATGACGTCAGTTAGCTCATGTACCTAACATTATGTCATGAATAGGCGATAAGCAATAAGCCAATAAGCTATCACCGAGTTAAAAGGAACACTGGACAATTGTCTATGGTAGCTATAATGACCGGTCTACTTAAATCCATCATCTGAGGAGAGATATCTTACGGTTGAATATTCTAAAGGTTACTCAAATATTTAAGTCCCACTTAATAGTTTGTGATGTCTGTCATTTTTTGTAGTGCGCATCTAAGGGCCTGTTTCAGAATCGTCAGGTACTAATCCACCAAGCAAACTAGACACTCTGGTATAAATATCATATGATAATAAGTTTAACAGATATTAAAAACCGGCCAAGTGCGTGTCGGACTCGCACATAAAGGTTTCCGTACCACCGTAGAATATAAAGAAATATCATCAAAAATGGTGTTATTGAGAGTCACACGTTGAAGTCTTTTGTATGGAAACCGACCATAAGTCAAAAATATTAAGTTTTTTGTATGGGACCCCTTTATTTTTAAATTTTAATTTAATTTTAGTATTTGTTGTTGTAGCGGCAGCAGAATACATATTCTGTGAAAGTTTCAACTCTCTTCCTATTACGGTTCCTGAGATACAGTCCGCTGACAGATGGACAGACGGACAGCGTAGGCTTAGTAATAGGGTTCCATTGGCACCCTTTGGGTACGGAACCCTAAAACTGTCAAAACGCCTTATTTATTTGGTGAATAAAAGATGTCTGACGATGCTGAAACAGGACTTTGGCTAAGCAGGTCTCTTTGTGTTGCTTTCGAGTATTCGACAAGTAGGTAAGTCAATCAAATTAAATAAAGCAACGTGAATTTAGATAATGTCTTGAACTCATGTCAGAGTTTTGTGAGAAGGTAGTTAAGTACCTAGTTTAGTTCCTAACAACATTATAAGAAATTGACCTTCAGATAGTTTATCAAAATGTCAACCTGAAAGGTGAATGACATAGGTATTATTACCTAACTACGAGAAACATATTCGTCGCTGAACTCTGCACAAGAGTAGTGCGACCATTAATTTGGTAGGTAATAGAAATGATAGCAAGTGATTGATGGGCCGCAATTTGATTAATCCGGAGGTACTAAGGCCCGTAAAAGTAAATGCATCTCAAATTTGAGATCAATCTTAAGAACACGTTTTGACGTTTAAATGTAACATCTGTCAAAAACAGCATCTCAAGTTCGATGTCAATCTTAAGATCGATTTATCAATACGGGCCTAAGTCAGCACAGTACAGACCTCCTGCAAAAATCCTCGTGTTTTGAATATCCCTATACATAGATTCAAGAAAATTCCTTGTCCCATCGTATCCTTCGGCAGATATCAAGAAAAAATGTATGATGACGGATTCCGCATCCAAATTATGATGATCTATCATAAAGAGACTGCGGAGGCAAAAAAGCGTACGGCCCGCCTGATGTTAAGCAGTTACCGTAGCCTTTAGATGCTTACAATACCAAAAGGCATTGCTCGCACATTGCCGACCTGAAGGGGACTGGGATGGAGGGAGGGGGAGGCGGGGTGGGCTTACGGCTCTCTCACTCATCGAACGAAACGCAGCTGTAATAGCTGCTTTACGCCGATCTTCTGTGAGAGGGTGGTACTACCCCGGTCGAGCCAGCCCGTTTATGAGCTGCAGTCAATTCAGTCATTAGTGTTGTGCCCCCATTACTCGCTCGAAGAAAGTGACCTTAAAACTTAAAATCACACTCAGAATTACAAATTTTATCGCTCTCAATCTCAAAGCGAGCCGATTATAAAGCCTTCAGATATGCTTCCTTTCTCTTAGGTATTCACTTTGGACATATAATGTGTGTGGTCATTGCAAATTGGCATAATCAAGGCTAATATCTATCCACAGGATGTAAATTCACACCTACGCAATACATAGGACATATTTATTAGGAACAGTGGAATAAGAGGTCTTGTTAATTTAAATTACTTGTCTCTAAGTCTCAAACGCTTTATTTGGACTGTTGAACTGGCCTACACGACTTCTCTAACTCTTAACCCTCTGACTGTATAAGACATCAAATGTCATAAATTACCTAGTTTCTTTTTTTTCTATCGTGGTTGAAAGAAAGAAAAGAAAGAAAGAAAGAAAAACTTTATTACGGTAAGCCGAAATAAAATAAATAAATAAAAAAAACAAAGAAAATAAGTAACTTAACAGATTGTGCTCACCGCAAACGGACCCAATTCAGCATGTGCTGGTTGACAAGAACCAGCGCTGGTCTTCCATTGGGCCCGTTTGGCGACTTCACGGGCACAAACCTTTAAAACAACTTAATACTAAAAAATGATGTTGATGATGTTGTTGTGATGTTGATGATTGCGGCTCCTCTAAAGTACTCGCGACTCAGTAACCATAGCTACACTCAATGAGATTATATACTACTAGAGTACTAGTCTCGTACAAAAAGTTCTCATAAATACGTAGCTACTCGCGAGTTTAAAGACGTAGCTTGGCAACCGATACATACGCCAAAGAAAACTATGTTTGTTTCGTTTCTTCTGCCGTCAAACTAATTGCGTCAAAAAGAGACAAGACATTGTCAATGGGAAAACGGCCAGTGTGGTCAGGGTTCAGATTTTTTTTCCCAGATTGAATGAATTAATGAATGTATTGAATGAATTATTTGGATACTAATTTCTTTAGATCTAACATGATCTATTGAAATTTTATTATTGTTCAAGTTATTCCGATAAACTTTCAATAGATCATGTTAGATTTAAAGAAATTGACAAGGGTCACTGCAAGGAAGAATAAATATTTCGATGTGTTAACGTAAATATTTTATTTAAAGACTACCTATTTACAAATGAAATCGATACATAATTAAAAACTAAAACCCGACTACTGAAAAATCACGCTCTAAAAAGTATGAAACAAGAAAATATTCTCATCTTGAGGATTATTATTTAAGTATCTTTCCTTAGAAATTTCTGGCAAAAGATTTTCGATAACTGTATTTGCCTCGTCTTTAACAGAATCTGGGGTCAACATTTCAGAATCACTTCAACTCATTTTTAATAAGATATTAGTCTTACTCGGATCAAATAAACACTACTTTCCGAGTATCAGAAATGAAATCAACAACTTTGAAGAAAGGAGCTCATTCGATAAATACACGGAATAAGCACAAGCTATCCGTCGTTGTAACTCGTCTCAATAACAGCGTCATGTCAAAGTGTAGCGTGTCTTGCCTTGCTTATTTCAGAGGGCAGCACACTGGAGCTATTGTTTACCAAAATACATTGTATTATAATAAGTAAAGGGCGATATAAATAAAGCAATGTAAAAAAGACAAGTTTCTTGCCGGATCTTCTCTGTTAAGGTCGCGTTTCCGATCCGGTGGTAGAATTTAAGGAAAAAAAAGTAAAATGATAATTTGTAAGTGCCCCCGTAAGCCTAAACAAAATAAACATTTTAATTTGATTTGCAGCGTGTGAAACCGTTATCGTTCCATCTCCATATGTGTGAACTTCCTGATAAAATTTCAAACGTAATTATTGATCCCAAGACACTTTCCTTTCATTTAATTTACCATGTTTGTTAAAGAGATTTGGTCCTTATGATTGATCTTACCGACTGATGCCATAAAAGAACAGGATGTTATTTTTTGGTTGAATCTTATCGCTATCTAAAAAATGTTTAGAACATATCACGGTTGTTGTAGTTGGGGTCCAGTCCGTTTCTTTACGTAAAAGTCGTATATTGCGTGTCCACTCCTCCCTACGCTTTTGATCTTTAGGTACTCTGAAAAACGAATAGGAAATCATTATAACTAGTACTGCACTTAGTACTGACTATTTTATGATGATTATTACTCATTATATAGAAATAATATAAATTATTAATAATACTTTGACTAACTCGCACATACGGTCGTCTTTCCATCTTTCATTCACTAAATTCCCAACAGTGTGGGAAAATTAAAATCGTTTTCTGGCATCACTGATTGCAAGAACAATTTATGATAAATTTATTTAGTTTTTAATGCGTTTTTGGATACCCTGAATAAAATTAAGCAAACTTACTTGTGAAAAGTAACACCATTTGCTTTATCGTCCTTTTCGGACCGCGACATACACTTTTTAACTTACATTTCACCATTTTGGAAATTTTATTTGTACGTTGCGAATATGTTCGCGCTCACTGACGTCAAGCTGGCAACTGATGTCGGATATGTTTGAAGACATATAATAAGTGGCCACGCTTCGGCGCCGTATACTGCGTATCTAGTGTAACTTAATAAATCATTGGCTACACTTCTTAACAAAATTTTAGGACAGTCCAAAGGTGTACCGTCGGAATTTTGGCCAGTTCGTGGCACCTGCGCACTGTCATCGATTTAACCCACAAACGGTCGGTATGCGCGCGGTGTGCCGTTTTCACTGCGTTGCATAATTTGACGCATGATTTCACTGGGCATGCGCGACGAACAGTGATGTCATGATTTACTCGACAGCCCATCAATCGTTGATGCGACGAATTTGGTAGTCTAATGTGTTGATTGCAAATGATCTTCATTTTCGTAGACGAGGTTGTAATGTACGTACATGTATGGGGTAATGATGAAAATGGCCGTAGATAAATGGTTACAAATATACGTTACAGTTAATAGGTGTATAGTAGGAACATCACTGTTTTCAGTTTTGCAATTGCTCTCCATGACGTAGTACCTACGCAGTGAAGCGGCCTTGCAGTCAGCATTGAACTATTGATGGCTGGAGAAAGAAGGAAAAATACACATTGGAAAGTCCAACGAAACGCAATTAAAACCATTAAAGTATTATTCAAACCTGTTGCACCGATCGTTGTGTTCGCAGAAATAAGAATTTCGAGCTGGTAATATGTCATAGAAGATAAGCCTACCATGCTCTACTGATCGGAAAGCTGGAAATACAGTCGATTATTTATATATCTACTCGATGTTGCTTGAGCCAAATAAATCGAGTTGCACCACTTCACTAATACGGGACATGCCGTGTCTGTGTTTGCGCAGATCACGCACATGCCATTAAACGATGCGCTTGCGTCGCCGCACGCTAGCCAGGTTAATGAGGGAGGGGGCACATAGTGAATTACTGATATTAGGCCTAACGTTGTATTTAAATGTATCCTTCGCGACTTTGCAGTAACCTATGCGCTGATAAATAGTTGGGCTGATTGGACAATTTTAATTCTAGTAGGTATATCACTCACTGTGCCTATAAAGAAAGAAACCAAGACCATAGTAAAAATATATAGTGTTTGAGCAATTTAGTCCCATGGAGACTATAGTTCGCGACAGGTCGAGATGACATTCGGGTTATGAGCTTTTTGCCGAATAAAATCCGAAACAAAATTAACAGGACCCAATAAACAATTAAAATCGCCCACAAAATTATTAAATTAAATGATTCTGTTGCGTTGCGGGTCCTAGTAATTTCGATTCGGATTTTATTCTGCAAAAAGCTCATAACCAGAATGTTATCTCGACCTGTCGCGAACTATACATTACCTATACGCCTTATCCAAATACATTGTTAAGAGTCTAAATACTTAACTATGCCAGAAGGACAGTGTAACGCACAGACGTCAATCGCATTTGCCTTTTAAATAAACATACACAAAGAGCAATAACGTTGAATTAAAATGCTCGCCATGATAGTGGACTAACCATATTCAGGGCTTGATCTGACTATCGACCTAGTCTTATGCTACATCCAAAAAACATTTGCATGCGCGTTTTGTCTACCATTTGTAGAGTTTATGAAAATGTTATTCTCATTATAGATGCAACTTTGTCTGAACTGCCTGTACTTTTCTTTGTTTGACATTTAGACTGATACCTACGCATATCTTTGGAGTCATCAGAAGTTATTCTTGGGTACATGACATGGCAGTTGCGTAAACCTATGACAAAAGATAGTTGACAAGATCTTTCTTGGATTTGTCATTTTATATCCCAAAATCCCCAGTCAGTTCTTTAAACTATATTTACACAATGACATCTTGATAGTTACGATGTCTCACCACATCCAGTGTGTCTACATACTTTGATTATTCACGCTTCAGATGGCACGTATGACCACATGGGTCTGCTGTTCAGAATTCCCCATGAAAATTGTGTGAAGTTCAATTATGCCATACTTGCGTCACAGTCTCATTACCAAGAAACAATATCGCACTACGATCACGATACAATGGCAGTCATATCTGGGACTCCCAGGAATGTTTTTGACTCACGATAGACGAATTAGTATCCAGAACAATGGACTTGATGCGTAATTTGTGTCTCCATATGCACCTACGTGAGTTGTTTAAAAATAACCCCACACTGTGGTCCCTTTCTTGCTTGTAGCGTTTGAAGAAGATGGAAGCTGTTTTAAATTAAGCTGCTACAAGTGGTCCATTTATAATATGAAAACGATAAAGTTTCGATGCTTGAATTTTACTGGTTCTTTTACATGGCGCCTGTTTACTAAAGGAGATTCAATGTTTTTGTTTTAAAAGTGATGCACAGTGTCAGTCGTCGTATAATTTTTAATGCAAAGGCACCCCTATCGCACTTCTATGGATGAACGCAATGATATTATATTAAAAATATATATTATTATAAATTATAAATATATATTATAAATATAAATATATTTATATTATTTCCATCTTGCACCCATTTCAAGTGGTGCTTCCAGCCATTGTTACACTTAACTATTACTTAGCTCATGTGCAGATTGTCGATGTCCTGACTTCACACAAAATTCCTGCCTTTACAGTCTTAAATCTTAAACCTGATGCTTATGTACTGCATATGTACTGTATGTCGGTATTGGTATTTTGACATGACAGAGCATAAACATCAGAGATGAACGTCTTCAATTAGATGAGTCATGAACTTCAGATTTTCGAATTGAGCAACTCTGAGTTTGGTCTGATTGCCTGTCTATATTTATAATTCCTGTATGCTGGAGAGGTTTATGAGGTAGCAATTTTAATATGAAATTGTCGAGTTCCTTAATTAATTCAGGAACTGAATTTCATATGTCTCCCTGCTTCTTTGGTATCTTCCTATTTCTTTTCGCTTCGTAAACAATTTGGTTTGCGTACTCACACATGCTTTGACAAAATGAATCACTTGTAAATCATACAACTTATTAATACTATGGTACCTAAACCGCAATATTTCCTGGTGTTTTTAGAATATCGGTGACCACAACGTGACAGAAATATGTAAATTTAAAACTTGCCTTACTTAATGGAAACACATGCGGTAATGCCGGCGTTCTGACGTGTTTTCTTGGCGATTCTCATTGTCAGAATTTTAATGGACTTATTGTTTGTCTTCATTAGAATTTTCAGATGTAATACTCAAATTAAACCTAGTAGGTTGGGAGACCCATTTCAATAATCTTTCTTTATAGACTAGAGTTTAATTTATATAACTACAGGATATCGTGCCGGAAGCTTTTGAATTTGATTTGATATTGCAGTGTTCGGCAATATATCATTACAAATAACCACGTGTATTACAGGTTTAAACTCCGCCGTTACCCGTGCGCTACTGATTGCTGAGTAGTTCATTAAAAGGTCACGCGAGATAAAATTAAAAGAAAGGAACTATATGCCCGCTACATGGTAACGTGAATGTATTAATACAATCTCTTTGAGAACAAAAAAGATAATAGTGCGTATGTAGAGTTTAATCCACAGATAAACAGTGTATGACTCTTGACCTTTATGCCGTACATACTTAAGATAAAAAATCGTACACAGCTTTTATTTTGTCCGGTATAACAATTGGCATTAACTTTGCACTTAGCTGTACTGAAAATAGTAATTTGGAAATGACAGCTGACAAATTATACTCTTCTGAACCGCCGAAACTCTTGCGGAATATCTTCATGCATTGCATTTTGCATCACACATTAATAAGCAGTTCTAACACAGATTCAGATGACGTCAGACGTTAACTGTTCGAAATGATCTGCATTTTGCATCACTAACAAATTACATTACATCTAGACCTGAGGGCCTACTCTTTTACAAACGAAAACGAAATTTCGGACGAAATTCGCGTATTTCCTACTACGTTTCTCATTGATTCCGACATTTCTTACGAACGAAAATTGATTGACGTTTAGAATCGACGACGATGAAGACGTCAAACAGTTTTCGTTTGTAAAAGAGTAGGGCCTCTGATCTATAAAGACGATGAGAGGCTATTGCGTATAATAAGATACACATAAGATACACACTTTAGAAAATAAATAATAGTAATAATACCCATACCCGTTACCCATTTGTGTCCCACTGTTGGGCAAAGGCCTCCTTTTACATCTTCCACTCCTACCTTCCATTGGCTATGCAAGACCAATCCCTCGCAAAGGTGTCCAGTTCACGCCATCTCCGTCTGGGCCTGCCGCGTGCCCGTCCTTCATATTGTAGGATCCAGTCGGTGGGGGTTTTGACCCAAAAGGTGTTAGGCATGCGGCAGACACGGCAAGCTCAGTCGCTTTTAAGAAAGTCTCGCGGTAAAATCTATTCTATGCCATTTCAAACATCGTTTAAGAGAGTGCCTAATTGCAGTATTATAGTCTGTCATGTTGATCAGCGTTCTGCTACCTATTAATGCTCACTACTATCTAGTCTAGATCTTTGTATGTAAACTTTCACGTGATCTCCGATATGACATAAGATAAAACGCCAGTTGCAGGAAATAGATGTTAATTTTCCTCCTGTGTGACTAAGCTGTGTACATCAATTCTGAAGTGCTAATTAATTCTTGGTAATTAGAGTACAACTAGTGGTGGTTCTAAACTTGATAAATGACTGTAGCGATTAAGTTGTTTGACCAGCTATGCGTAGGGCAGCAGGAAACGTCTGTTACCAGCACAACAAACAATCGGTTACTGGTCTGACAGTCCGTTAGTGTGTTGGTGAACACAGCCGTGTGCTATTAGCTGATTTATTACAGTGTTGGAAGATGGAAACACACTTCACAGAAATGGTCATTGCGGATGTTAACGTGCCCACTTTTTTCTCCGGAAATGTTAATTTCATACGGAACCGCCCATTCCATAAAGTTTTTTTGTTAATTCCGGCGACATTCGCTCGCAAGGTCGACTTTTCAGCCTTTCGTAAGATGGTCATGTCATGTTGCTGGGGTTATTCCCTATGTTTCGACATTCCGTTGTCTGAAAATGCCAATGTTTCATCATTCGCGTTTGTTGTGAAATGTTCTTTTTACAGGTTGCCAAAATATTGTGGTTGTGTCTTAACCACAAAGTTGTACGTTAATAGCAATATATCACATTTTGATAATAATGTATCTGCTGTAGAAATTGTATCATTAAAAGGAGATGTTTCGTTGTCGATTAACGATGGCATGACATGTCAAGACGTGAAGACGTGAATCAAGTCTTTTGTCATATTGCCAGCTTGCATAAAAATGCAATTTGTTCCACTTGCACACAACAGTTCCAGTTATGCTAAAGTGCACACATCATCACCGCTATTATATTAAATTTGTCCCGCGAGACAATGCAACGTCTTTCAAGCCGTTGCTAAACCACACTGCGGTTTACCCAACCGACAGTTAATAAGGTTTTATGGATATTATCTTAACGATTTCTTACGGCACGTGTATAAATAATAAGTCATTGCTGACGATTATGCAAACGGATGACAATGATTTATTGATCCTGATTGATTGATCCTTTCTTTGGTGGTGTGTGGCTAATAAAGGTTTTAAAAGTTTAGTTCAATTGCGTCCAAATACTCATGTTACGACATTATATCTATGCGTTCTGACGTCGAAACTGAGTGCTCGGGCGCAGCATGCGCATGATGTAGACGCAGCAAGTAATGATTATTCAATAATGTTTTTGCATCATGTAAGTATACCACCTTGTGGTGAAATGTGCTGACCTAATATTAATTTATGATCTTTTGTTACACCACGTTTCAAGCAAATCAATTTGATTTCATTTCAAGATTGTACGTTTAAAGCCAGTTTGCGAATGTTTCCAAACATTGTTAAAAACAATAAAACCTCGGACTTATTACTAAGTAACTGTAAGTTTCGGCTCTTTTTATCTTTTCTGCGAACCTAACTTCAGGTCCTCAAGTTGCAGATTCAGTGGCTCTTAATTTATTACTTTCTTTTACTTATTACCTGATATCACATGCGCTCCAAGTAACAGGGGACCTACCAGATTTTCCTGTACCTTTTCCACACCCTATTTGCTAATAGGATTATCTGGTTTGGTTAGTTAAATCGACAAGTCTATAGCGTCGATGCGAGATTCCTTGTTGCATTTAGTATTGTGTACTTGCCAATCTCGTGTTCGTTCATTCATTCTGATTGAATGACTGCAGCGAGATCTTCTGAATAGCAATGAACTGTAATTGGAATAGGCAATGTTTCCGTGTCCATATAAGTATAGGAAGTATGTCAGTAGGAATAGTCCTAGAACGCACCTTTCTTGGGTTGGGCTTCCGGCTCTCTCACTCATCGTACGAAACGCAGTTGTACTATCTTACGTTGATTTCCTGTGAGAGGGTGGAACTAACCCGGTCGAGCCAGCACGAAGGTATATGAGCTGCAGTCAATTGGGTACAGCTTAATTGATTCTACCACCATATAATCACCATCTGTTGTTTTTTGTGTAGTTTATTGAAGTTTCCATTCCTCATCATCATTATTATCGGTCATTCTTTCCTAATACCTTCTTGTCTTCATACCTAAATAATTAATGGCGGCAATTACGTATTATATATTTTAAAGTTCTGTTTGCGAAAAGGCATGCTTTTAAAATTGCGTGCAAGCGATGTTAAAATCAAGGACCATTGCAGCGTTTCGAAAGTCGACATAGTGGTGTGAGAAATTTTTGATATTTGACGTAGACGAATGTTGCTTGTAATAACATTAAGTACATGAAACGATTCTTTTCCCTTATTTAAATGTTAATACAGCTCTTTATTAAGTTTTGTTTAAGTCAAAGATGTTGTCTTTAGATGGGACTACCGCGCTTATTTTGGCGACATGATTGCAAGGTAACTACCCGATATCCGCTTAGTCACGCAGCACCCAGGGTCGCAGATGCACGCGTGCGCGCATCAATGATCTCTTTCTAACAGGTTTGGCGTATATGGCTTGTATGTATTGATGTAAGTTTGTACAGTTTATTGTGCTGTTTTAGAACTCTAATGTTCGTGTAAGTCGAAATGTCATTGGTTAAATTAGTAGCAAATAATTCCTTGTCCTCTTATTTTTACTCGCTAAACAATAAAATCATGTGGTTTGTCGTCACATTCTAGCTTTAGGCCATGGCTCGCTCGAGGCGTTATGTCAGCATTCGCAAAAACACGTGTCACAAGTGTAAAACGAAGGTCATTGACATCTTGCCAATTTTCATAAAAATATTTAGTACATTCAATATGTTACCTTCGTTATCCAATCGTATTCTCATTATTACGTAGTGCAACTGGAGAATTTTAGTACTTACCTACAACCTTTACTATTTAAGTTTCTTGTTGCGCGAAATGGGCGGGGCGAGATATGAATATTGCCTGCAAACGAGAAGTTTTTGAAACTGATCAGGCGATAACTTTGCTGATTGTACATTAGTATTTCTAAACAATAATCGATATATTCAAGATGAAGTCAAGATGTTTAAATTAACCTTCAAATTATTGTTGTTAATGTTTTTATTATACAACATTCTAACATCTTACTTCATACTAAAGTCTCAAGTATAAATCAGGTCAGTGTCTTTGATCGCTCGTAGCGTTATCGTCATTGACAAAAATGTATTACTCGTAATTCCTATCAGCCCCACTGATCTTGGCAATAACCGCGCCTTATCTATTCGTCGCACGAGGCCTTGGTCGCTTCACGTAAAAATATGTATTTTATGTAACGTGCACATTGATGTATTATTTTAGCAGATAGTACCTCCTAACAAAGCAATGAAGACTTGTGCTCAGCGTACCACTAAATGCAGCGAATTCGCACATCTGTTATCGAACTCGCAATCCGACAACTTAGACAGTACAAGCAGCTAACGAGGCATTTTTGGAGGCCTTCCTCTTAGACGAGTGGAGTAAAATTTTTGACAAAAATATCACCATATTTATTGAACCCTCATCTTTAAATTTTAAGCAGGAAAAAAGTGCTACATGCTCATTTACTATGTGAAAAAAATACATTTAATACATTTTGATGCGTGTTATTCACCAGAAGATCAGCCGTATTGGCAATACCGACATGTGTTCAACATTATTTTCAAGAGAAACTGAATCGTACTGTGTCCATGGACTCTGTTTAGTAGGGCATACCATTGTAGACAGTCATGTCTCCCTCCTTTTTCATGTCTTTGAATGTGCACACGCTTTTCATCTCCGAATTCAGTGACACAGAGCGTGTTTTCTGCCCTTTCATTGGATTTTTAAATAATGTATAACGTATGTATAACGTCACGACATTTATCCCCATTCGGGGGTAGTCAGAGGCTTGAGTGGCCATACACCACCACATTGTGGAGGTAATAACCAACTCAAAGCCCACGTTTCACCGGATAGTCAGAACCAAACGTGACAGGTGGTGAACCTTGTCGCCGTGTAATACAGGAACTGAGTATTACCTAATCCCGAGGGATAGGTAGGTTTCCTCACGATGTTTTCCCTCACCGTCAGCGAACTGTAAATTATGCACATAGATAAAAATTCATCCATTGGTGCATGCCCCACCGGGGATCGAACCTGGGACCTTCTGATTGTTAGCCCAACCTGTTCACCCCTAGGCTACAGTCGCTTTTTAAATAAGTAATTGCATAATTCTTAATTTCGACAGGATTTTCTTTCGCATAACAAGTCGTCGTCATCATCAACAGTGCCTACCTGTTCAATCCAAATATAATATTTACGCAACTTGTCGATCAGGTTATACGCTTGTTTAGTCAGCTGTTGATGTAATTACCGCTTTTTTGACAAAAAGTTTTTGTACAAACAGACGGCTTTGCGGTGTCTCTATGTAATTAGCTTCTACAGTAAACATAGCAGACCAATTTAGGCCCTTTTTTATTAAGTTTTTAGTAATAATCCAGACAGCCCAAATGAAACTGGTACAATAGATAGATAGATAGATAGATAGATAACTCTTTATTAATCCATCACTAGAAAAATAAACATTAATAAATAATTACACAATTTACACAGAAAGCAACAACGACAACAATCAGCAACGTAAAGGCTGAACATTGTCAATTTTTCAAATCGGTATCTCTCTTTATTTTACAAACGTTGGTGAACATTGCCAAAATCAAAGTATTTTAATTAGGTTTAGATCAAGATAAATTATGGACTTAATGCGAAATTAAAGTGTGCAAGCGATTTGTAAAACTGAGAATGTGCAGGGACTTATGTTGCTGACCGTTCCTATTGAGAATTTTATGTGCTGTTATGATGCGTGTTTATTTATTCAAATATTGGCCTTCGATTCAAGTCAATGCTAACTTCTCCACTCTACGGGAGTCGATCGGTAGAGATCATGCGTACGTATTAGAGGTCTTGAATGAATTGACGATTAATTTATACGAAATTGCATAATGTATTTGCATGTGTCATTGGTCGTTGGTTACTGATCGATGTAAAGAATTATTTGAAAGTTACCTGCGTATTTTTGTTTGTGCCCACAGTTCTTTGTAACACAAATAACAAATTATCAAATTACAAATCACAAATTACAAATCACGAATCACAAGTTATTCCCCACTGTTCTTCGTACCTTTGATTGATTCCTGAGCAGGGGCGTAGCTAGCGCCGTTTCAGCCGTATCTATGATACGGGGCCCACGGGCTAAAGGGGCCCCGAACGTGTGTGAAAATTCTTTAATTATATCATATATTATAATATTTATGATGTATTATATTACGCACGTGTGTATCTTACTATTTCATTTTATTAATTATATATAGGTATTTTGTTATTTATTTACTATTGGGTAGTCAGTGACACGTATGACCCACTGAGGAGGATTTGGCTGAAAATCAGCGCTGGGGGAGTCTCGTTCCTCTCCAGCACATGCTGAGCCAATACCTTTTCGGCACAGTTCGCGCTGACCCTTTTATTTCTGTCACCTATGTTTATGTTTTGTTTCTTGTTGCGATTAGTGTCGAATAAATCTTTTTTCTTTCTTTCTTTCTTTTCTTTACGCTTCTTTTGTGAAAAATCTTTACCCATCATTTGGGCCCCCTTACAAATTTTGATATAGGGCCCGTCCGTCTAAGGCAAGCTACGTCACTGTTCCTGAGCCCATCGTGTTGTTTGTAATAGTTGTTTGGATAAGTAATGCAACTTGCCCAGTCCTAAGGCTGTTTACATCTGCAACCAAATACCCAAGAAAGGTAAAATCCAAAGAATGTTGACCACAATCTATCGGATGACGCACAACGGAGTGACATATTATCAAAAGAGCTCGCATTAATACTTTAGAAAGTAAACATAATAAAACGTGTTCGGCAACTTACAAATGCCAATGTCACGTTTACACAGCAGTGTAAACAAAGACGCAAAGTCGTAGTGTCAATAATACGCGGACGCTAAAATGAGCTGTTATTGCGTAATGGACGACAAACAAACAACACTAGGCCGATGCGATGCAAGCATGCAAGGTCCTTACAAATTATACCGAGTTATGGCCGGCGCAGACTGGGGACGGCAGGGCATGGCATTTTATTTTTATCAATCGAATTCAAAACTTATCCAATTGAAATATAGACCTTATTTGGATAAGATAAGTATTGAATTCGATTGATAAAAATTAAAATGCCATGCCCTGCCGTCCCCAGTCTGCGCCGGCCATTATGAAACGGCTACGACATCTTTGCCTTTGTTTTACGAATGTATTTTGATGTAATCTGTGGATGAATGAACGTAGTCTATAGGCATAGGAATCCGCGCAATCAAGAATAATCTAATATCGGACGCATACCTGAACTATAGTGGGATCTACACCTTCCGATCCTATCATATCCGATAGGATCCGTTAGGAAGACTGCCATACACACTATCCAATTTCATCCGATGATTATAATCGAATCGGATGGTGTAGTGCGTGCTTAAAAATACGTAGGTCAGAATAAGTACTTATTGCAATTCTATTTTTGTGGCACATTCATTATTCATTAGGTAAGTGTAAAAACGATTCCTAACGCGGCCACCAGTCAATAATTACTGACGTTAAACTGGTCAGCGACAAACCGCTAATATTTGCTATTTTATAATGTTGTAAACCACAAACACTTCAACCACAAACACTAATGTATGTACTTATTATTTTACGTCTTCTGGTTTTTCGACATACTCTTCAGTATTTAGATGCTCGGTTTAATAACCGAGTATCTAAATAACCTAAACTAAACCCAAACTAAATATGTACCTGCCTACTTAATAGTAGGCAGGTACATATTTAGTCAAAAAATAAATACACATCCACGTCAAGGAACATCAAATACAACACTTCAATAATACAAACCGGCCAAGTGAGTGTCGCACATAGAGGGTTCCGTACCACCGTCGAATAAAAACGTCAAAAATATCAAGTTTCCTGTATGGGGACCCGCTTTATTTTTAAATTTTATTTTATTTTTAGTATTGTAGCGGCAACAGAAATACACATTCTGTGAAAATTTCAACTCTATATATTACGGTTCGTGAGATACAGCCCGCTGACAGACGGACGGACAGACGGACAGCGTAGGCTTAGTAATAGGGTCCCGTTGGCACCCTTTGGGTACGGAACCCTAAAAATACCACCTTGAACAAAGCCGATAAAAATTTCGTAAGTTATTTTAATATTTAAATTATGAATAGGTTAGGTGAAGAAACATTCATCTACTAGTTTTTTTATTATTAAGTATGTACTTATCTAACTAAATGTACTTATTAATTTTTGTGACTGTTAACACACGGTCTAGCACTTTTCTTTGTTTTATGCGTAAGTACCTAAAGTCTGTTTCAATCAGAAAAAAAAACTTTGTAAACAAAGAAACGTCAAAGTGCTTAAATAGTTTTAGTGATGTGCCTATTGTATACTATAACGAATATGAACGAATGAGTGAATGGATTATTTTCATTCGATGGAATAAACTTGATTAGAAGGTATCGGTTTCTTTACGTCAACTTATAGAAATATAGTTATGAAATGAAATCAATAACCTATGCATAATAAAACATATTATAAATTTAATATTAGTATAGGGCTTTTCTTAGATTTTAACTATTGTTATGCATTAAAATATAGTGTGTACATAATTACAATTAACAAAAGAACTAATTTATTAGAATCATCAGTACGTATGATGCCGACAGTCGAGATAAATACGGGCTGGACAATAAATCAACAAAATAATAAACAAAAAAGGTAATTTTTACTATGATTATAACTACGCTCGTGGCACACGAGGCCATAAAACGTTGCTGGAGTAGGGAATATTACGCGCTCCCTTGCACTTACGGATCTTATGGGCGGGCCAATAAGTACAAAGGAGCGCGCAATATGCTCAAGTTTTATGGCCCAAAATTGTTTAAAAAAAAATCCTAATAACACTGACTATAGGCCTCATAAGAAGGCTCAAGGTCACTCAGAGAGCTATGGAGAGGGCTATGCTCGGAGTTTCTATACGAGATCGAATCAGATATGAGGAGATACGTAGACAAACCAAGGTCACTGACATAGCCCTGCGAATTAGTAGGCTGAAGTGGCAGTGGGCGGGGCACATAGCCCGAAGAACTGATGGCCGATGGGGCAGAAAGGTTCTTGAGTGGCGACCACGTACCGGAACACGCAGCGTGGGTAGGCTCCCCACAAGGTGGACCGACGACCTAGTGAAGGTTGCGGGAAACCGCTGGATGCAAGTGGCACAGGACCGGTCGTTGTGGAAAACTTTGGGGAGGCCTATGTCCATCAGTGGACTCTTTTGGCTGAAATTATGATGATGACCTAATAAAATCAAATTTATCTCTATGGGCCTCTACGTGATGGACCCATGTCCTCATGCAAGCCTTCCAAAGGTCCAGGTTTAGCCCGAGTGCTCAAAATAGAGAAACATAATAATAATTATTTATTTCAAGTTAAAAACTCAATATACAGTCAAAAAGACATTTAAGTAAAATAAATTTGAGATTAAAATATAGTGTAAAGTGCAAATTGCACTCGTTGTACATAGAAGTAGAAACAAATCGGTAAGAAATAAAAATTAAAGGAATTTTCTTAATTTCTGTTTTTAAAACTACCTGAAAATGCAGTGGGCATATTGGCATAATGGCCTAGAATTCCTTTGCCTTTACACTTTTTTGAATCTGTTTTTCATTCATTCAATATGGTACAAATCGGCACTTCACTAAAGCATTGGAAAAAAAAACAACAAACTTATTACAATTTTATAAGTTCTTTAATTTTTACGTGTTTTAGTTGAAATTACAATCTAAAACGAGTGTAATATGAAGGCGACAGTATTTCCGAAGATTCCCACATCAGAATTTAATGTAGTGAAAACGAAATAAGTGTGATATCGACGATTTTGTGTCGAGTCATGGTTTGTTTACAAAGTTTTTTTTTCTGATTGAAACAGACTTTATGTGTCATTATCAAGTAATTAAGTAGGTAAGTAACTAAAGTTAAATTAAATATGAAAATGATTTAAATTATTTTTATCAATTCGATAAATATGACCACGTGTATCGTTGTCGTCACGTGGCCGTATCTTGCTTGAAAACTAAATTTAACTATGGAAGTAATAAATCGAAGGGTGTGAACATTATAATAAAAATCATTCAAAGTAGGTATAAGTATCTTTAACATATCTACAGTTTTCCTACGGCCCACGAACGCAAACAAGGATGTTTGATCGTTTTCCGTGCGTGCGCGCACTTTCCTGCCCACTTGTTTTATGTTACTCGACACACGATTGGTGCCCAGTCAGATAACGATAAGAATCACAGTTTCGCGTAGCTCAGTCAATCAGTACAGTATTATATTGATGAAATGATGGAATCACAAGATGAAATACACATATTACCTTGCCTTGCATAGACATTGCGACCTTGCATTCCATTTATTATTAAGTTTTTTTTTTTATAAAACCATTACAGTTCAAAGTAAACCACCAACCTATCCTACTAGCTATAGTCTGATTATTAATTAGACGAAGTAAACTGACAGCTGAAAATGCCACTGTTCTATGAATTTGAACCTTATTTGTTCTATTTATATCGAAAAGTGACATAAGCACCTGTCAGTTTACTTCGTCTAATTAAAAATGAGACTATAGTCGTATTCGATAACAAAACTGTATTCACACATTTTTTTTTATTATGCTACTTTTCCCTCCGAACAGCACTGACTGTCACTGTGGGTCGTGCTGTAAAGTCCTAAGTGGTTTTAATGCTAGACAGAACGTCCTCACACGCGACTCATCTGGGTGATTTACTGGCGAGCCAACAAGACGCCCACAATCACGCACCGGTCACTCGGCCGCATCCGCGATATCGCGCGGCAAGTCAAGTCAGTCGCCGGACTTGGCATCGCGGTTGGTGCACGCCGGTGCACAAAGCCGAACGCGAGTTAAAAAAAAAATACGCACGTAATTTTTTTGTGACTGTGGTTTTGTTTTTATTGTGTTTTTTTTATTATCGGGTACGTTCGATTTATGTTAATTTTATTTTTCGTTTATTGAAGTGTTCGTGTTTATGTTTTATGTCAAATAATTTTATGCGTTCTTTACGTATTTCTTTACTCAAGGCTTACGGCCAATAAATTAATAACCTAAGGTCATTAAAATATTCATTCAGATGTTTTGTAATAGTGTTCTATGTAAGTAAATGTAAAAGGTAATTAATGGGAATGCAATTAACCTATAACTCCTAGGAGCGATTTAGAGGAGGTCTGAACGTAGTTACGTACATAGACCGATAATCGTGATGATTATTATGATAATACATCTCTTGTTTAACACATTAGGTACAATAAATAATCGACTATCTATTAATTCGTTAGTTACACAGGATGGATTTTTGAGACGGGGCAGTAAGGGCAACTACTTGAACCGTTATAGTTACAGGAAAACGTTCGTAGGAGATCATCCATAATTTTTTGAGATATTCTGAACAGCATTCACAGATTTTGGAAAAAATGTACGGTCATCGAGAAAAATGCTAAAATACCAAAATATTTTTTTTCTTCCCATCGATCCCATTTCATGTAGGGATCACAAGACTATCGGACCACTTCAGTACTAGAAATGACAGAAATCGCCAAAAACTTTTTGTACTGAAAAACGATTAATCAACTCTAAATATTTTTTGTTGCCAAACTATCCTACTTCTTACTGTGATTAAAAGACTCAAAAGGCGAACTGGGGTTTGAGTACAGAAACTAGGGTAAGTTATACGGTTAAGTTTTGCCCGCTGCATAAGGTGCCCGCGTGTCAACGCTGTCCTACCGTAGTTTCTGTACTCAAACTGCAGTTGGCCTCAAAGAGTCTTTTCATCACAGTAAAAAATAGGGTCGTTTGGCAACAAAAAATATTTCGAGTTGATTAATCGATTTCAGTACAAAATGTATGGGAAAGGTTTTTGGCAATTTTTGTAATTTCTAGTACTCAAACGTTAAATGGTCCGATTAGTTTTATAGGGTAACGGCACCCAATATTGGCACCACCCCCAATTATTTGCATTATCTTTAAAAAATAAGAAAACGAAACTCCGAAATAGTGTTTTTTTGTTAAAAGTCATAAATTTCACAGTTTTTCTATCTATAACTGGAAATTTGCCCCATAAACATCAATGTAGCTGGTCAAAATCTAAAGTTTGTTTCATGTATAGATTTATGACGCAAAATTTTGCGATTTTCTTAAGGGAAATAGTTTCGTTATAGTTATAATTCCTGTTGTGTTTTTTAACTTATGATAAATGTTATGAATTAACACGCATCTACAACGGTTTTCCAAACATTTCCAGTACATTTTGCTATCCGTTTGATAATATTTTGGATCTTATTGGATTGCCAATAATTGGATCCAAATTTTGCCCGGAACCCAATTATTGGCGTGAGGTGCCAATAAATGGGGTTGGTAAATGTTTTACGAGCCCTATTTATTGGCACGGGTCTAGTATATAACAGCAAAGCAAGGAAAGTGTAAAAATAATCAAATTCCCTCTAGAAAAGTTTCAAATCGTTATAAATGGTTTGCACATTAAAATATTATTTGCAAACTTTAAATTTGGGTAAATTGGCAAATTCGGCTTTGTCAAATTTAGAAAATTTTACATATTTTACAAATCTTAGTAGAAATCTTAGATATATTAGAAATCTTACATTCTTACAAATCTTCAAATTGTATAAATTTTGTTAAAATTATCATTTTATTAAGTGTTAAATAATTACTTTGCTTGCTTTTTGATGATCCTAGCTAAAGATTTTTGAGTTAAAGTTGGTATGCAGAAACCTTTGCCGCGGAGGCCCCTTTGACTGCGAGGCCGTAGACGGTGGCCAAAGTTGCCCGCGTCTTATGTCGCTTCTGTCTGGACTCCGTTATACACCATTGTCGATTTAAGATCGACAGGGGCTACCCTGTGATCCTGGACTTACTTGATCCCTGAATTTCACGTCTACCACTTACATTCGTGGAAAGTTCCTTGCGGTGTATAAGTATGTATCTACTAGATTACTCAAGTACTGGTTAGAGTGTAGCCTTAGGGGCGCAATTAGGTTTAGGTCTAGGTTTAGGTTTGTGTATAAGGGTGGGGGATAAGGACACAGGTCGACTTTGACCTCGAATGACCTTTGACCTTTAACCCAGATTGACCTTTGACCTCAAGTAACCTATGATAGCGAATGTCATTTGCGAGTTTCATTATTTCTTATGCATAATATACATACTAAGTTTTAAGGCAATCGGATAAAAAAAGACCTTCACGCCCGAAAATTACCCCCTTAGGGGTTGATTCCAGGAATTATTTTTCTATGGGACCAATCCGGAGATGCGATCTACCGATCAACAAAAGAATCTTTCAAATCGGTTCATAAATGCCGGAGATATCGGTGAACATACATAAAACACCATTTTTTGAAGTCGGTTGATAATCAATTTATCTCGCGATTGTCTTGTCACGGTCAGCTGTGCTAGTGCCGCTAACAGCTAATGTTTATTAGGCCATCGCCTACGATCGCCATTATAACCTATTTCAGAGCATGTTTTCAGTTCAGTCCGATTTATATTCCTGTAAACTAGTGATTTCTATCCGGGCCAACAATCCTATTAAACTAGTAATTCAACTGGTAAGACTCCGATAGGTGTGTCTTGCACAAATTTTTATCAAACAACATCTACACAGCTCACAAAAAAATCGCTTACCTAAGCTTAAACCACATCCCAGAAACCTGCCTAAGTAGTTCATAGCAGGGTTGTTGATGATGCATATTTTCAACATGTCAGCGGCGGCATGTTGGAGGCGCTCATAGCCAGTTGCAACCACTGATCGGTAAACGATCGGAGGTTAAGCAACGCTTGGCAAGGTCAGGTAGAGATGGGTGACCATTTAGTGGCATTTGAACTGAGCGTCTCTGTGCTTCGGAGGGCACGTAAAAAGTCGGTCCCGGTTGTTGTCTTCTAGGCGGCAGTCGTTAAGCCTTGTCAGAGGCCTTCGGGCGGCTTGAACAACTCTGACAATAAGTTGGCCACTAACCATACGATAAGAAGAAGAACATGTCAGCTGAAGCCAAGAATTGCTTTGATGATGAATTTGATATAATCATCTGCTACGCAGGAAGCCGGTGAATGCTAGTCAGGAAGGGCCTATGTCAAGTAGGAAGCAAGAACTTGGTAAAAGACTATCCAGCAAGGATGATTTGATTATGGACTTGATGTTATAACTATTACTACTGTTTCAACTAAGAAATCTTATCTAATTCAATTCCTTCCGACATTTGATGCCTTCATCGTTGAGGATCCACCGATTGAGAACAAGATTTATAAACAAAATGACCATTCAATTCACATCGTTTATTTCTTACCGTCTGATGAGGAAAATAACCACATTGCTGCTGTTTGCGTTTACTTTCCGCCAACTATTATGATGTTTTGTGTACACAAATTAGTGATCTCCCGAGACCTGGTGGTACCTATAACATACCTGTCACGACTTGTGCTTAACGTATATTTTCAATTTATAGAATCGGACTGGAAATTATCAAATACTTAAACACGAATTTCAGATTAACACTGGGTTATTAAGTAAAGTAAAGTGTGTAAGTGGTAGTACAGTAGTAGATACAAGTCTCATAGAAAATAAGCCAAGTCTCGAATCGACATGTCTCAGATTTGTTAGTAAGGGGGGTTACTCTAGGAAGGGATACAATTATGCTAAATGGTCACGATTTCTAATTTAGGGTGATAAAAAAGAAAACCGACTTAATACTCCTAGAGCACTAAAAGATCAGTAAATACGACCTCAAAGCCACGAAAAAAAACCAGTCATAACGTGATTCTACCATTCTACCATTGAGGACTCGGCAATCTTGAACATTTCTAGCAGGAAGTAAAATTTGCAACCCTTAATGAGCCACTTCAATCGAATGGTCAATGTCTGCCCCAATTTGCCAGCATCCTTGAGGAGGAGTGCAGAGCAATTGTGGTCAATTCGCATCAATTTCTCCCGACCTGCCCGCCAATCAATGTCACGGCAATGCATAGTGCACGCGTATTGTGTTCCAGAAATATCTTAAGTGAAACATATAAAATCTAAAATGCAGGGTATGGTTGAAGACGATTTATTTTTTTACACAAAACTGACTTAACTGTGTTCTTGAGGGACGACGATTTTATTTCTCGGCGTCTTCGTTCTTGATGTCGTATGCTTTTGATTTTGACTCTTGAACTGTGTCTTTCTTCGAATCTGCTAACCCTACACGGAAAAATAGCTTTGGACCTCAGAAAGGACCGCTGTCGTAATGTCATAAAAATACATTTATTTTGTGATTCATATGTATAACGAATTTTTTGACGTTGTCCACAGGAAGTGACGGACGAGAGCGACGGCTGCGGCGCAAAGTTCTCAGTGCTGATCGTTTCTGACAAGTTCCAAGGGAAAGCACTCCTTGCCAGGCACAGGTAGGTCCTATTACCTTAATAGATACTACGGAAATAGTAGGGAGAGTCTTGATTGGGTTTTATCGACCAAATGACGATATTAAGGCAGATAAAACACTCAATCGGTTGGTCCGAGACATACTAAACAGATTAACACATTGAAACGTCCACTTCTTACACTTACAGAAGAACTGCATAAGTGAGTGCTAAGCCCATAACGACAAACATACCACGTTAGTTTACACACGCAGAAAAATTTGCCGTGATAGGGTTTTTTTTTCTGGGACTCGGACTAGGCAAGCCAAACAACCACCGCTGTCTGTTACTCTTGTAAGCCAGGATGGACAATGGTGTCCAACGATGACCAAGGTTTGACCCTCGACGAGTCCCGGGGAAAAGCTAAGCTGACTACACGCTTAATTAAATTAAATTAATTCAATCAAAATAAAGCATAGGACGTGTTAGGGTTATGCACTTTTTGGAAACATCTTACCTGACATATTGCGGGGATGTCCCAAACAGTATATTGAAGTCCTAAAATCATGTTTTATTCTTCACACCCACTGGCACTGTCGTAGCTTGAACTTCGAACATTATATCACTATTGTATGTATGTATGATTGCATAAATGGAGTGATTCATAGCGTTAAACCACCTGCTATTTACATGTAAATTGATAAGGTTTTATGAAGTCATTTATTAATATAAATATGTTAAATGGGTTTTGTGGAGTATTATGAACACTGATATTTCCGATTGCTATGCGATTATTTTAAAAATTACTATTAATAGTAGCTGTATGATATTCTGGTCACGATTTGCATCAACTCAAAAAAGACATCATAAACCCTTCTCGAAACTATTAATACTCACAAGGTTATACTATCACAGTGTCCTACGTGCCCAAAGACACACGCTCATTCCATAATGATGTCTTTGTTACCGATATCGATATTGTATTAGACGTTACATGACCATGGAAAGGTCGCAGTCTACATGTGTGCAAAAAACGATGGAAAACTTGGATTGCCGCCAAGTTTTCATACTAGAATGGAGTTAAAACATCACTTCTAAAAATTAATAACTCGAGGATTGGAAGAACGAGTGAGAGACTGATTAAGTGGACGTTAATCGTGTGATGGACGGACGACTGACCAAAAACTTTGGAGTCTAGCTTCAAAATATTTGGGACTAACTTATAAATTTTCATTCTAGGCTCAAGCGCTTCTTAAGTCATATTTGTGGATTGGATACTATTGTTCTGGTGGTTTAGGAACTTGTACTGTGTGATTTTAATGGCTGGTTTTTCTTAACTTTATCATGTAATTTACATAATACAGGTCTACTTTTGTCTCCAAATATTAATAATATTAAACTATAGAGCTTCACCTTAATGTACCTCTCAAGAGTAATGCTCGGGATACACGGCGACACACGACACTCACCTTTTTTACGGAATAGTAAAAGATGAAACCACCATGAAACATTTATAATTGAATGTTTGGGGTCCACACTTATGCAGTTCTCGTAAGGTTAATTTTTCTAGATAGTCGTTGTTCCAAATTCTGTTCTTATCTTTTAGAGTGTCTTTAAGAACCCTTCTGAGTTCACATTCCTGGTATTGATGAATCAATTTGTCTCGATCTGATAATCAGTAGAACGCAGATAGCTACAACAATTCTATTCATGCTTATCAATACATGATCTCTGACACCCGTGACGCAAACGAACCTCCCTACATAAAAAAAAATACAAATATATCCAGGTCGAAAGTCAATATATGCGTGAAAAAACCCTCCAAGCAACTTAGGAGTCGATAAGGAACAATGCAGTTTTTGTGTTCTCAAAGATTGGTATCTTGTAACGTCCCCGTTTAACTAACAATCGAGCTATTATGATTAATGCGGTATAATAATTGCTCCCGCAGATTGGTGAATACAGTACTCCAGGAAGAGTTGAAGAGTATACACGCTTTCACGCAAAAAACACTAACAGTAGAACAGTGGGAGAAACAGAAATCTTGAAATGTAATTTCGCAATAATAATGAAATAGAACCAACACAATTTAGTTTTATTGGCACACCTTGGGATTGGAAAGATGATGAACGGAATCAATTTGTACACTGTCAGTGTGTCGGCGCCTGGTAAGGTGATCCTCCACGGGGAGCATTCAGTGGTGTACGGGAAGACCGCTGTGGCTGTTAGTCTTGGACTACGGAGCTCGATCGTGATCAGGGTAAATATTTAAATCCTATTTTAATGTTTGGTGGTTGGTTCTAATATCTTGGGTGAGGAGCAAGGTATGTTTCTTTTCATCAGCCTTTATTTTTCATTCTTATCGGTTTTATTTGTCAAACGCAACTCAAGAGAGCTGAGAGCAAAATTTTAACGCGCCAAACAATAAATTACACAACAGCGTCTGAAACACAAAATTGGAACGCTAATTTAATTAGAATTAGTACTTAATGTTTTTGTTTGGTGCATACTTTGTTATTTATGCTATAGACAATTTTTTAACAGCTATCGAACTTAGCAATAAAGATATTCATAATTTACGTATCCTATCATTACAGGAAGTAAACTGCCTAGGGGAGCCTACAATCAAAATCCACCTGCCATGCGTGGGTTTAGAGGAGACCATACCCCTAGAACCAACAGTTCAAAGCCTGTTCCAACCCAAACTAGCTCCAGGGATCACCGGCAAATTCTCCTGGAGGATACCAGACAAGCTTGATCATGAGACACACTTGAGAAGAGTTGATGAATTCCTGCATTTGATACAGCCGAACTTTGATTCACTTCAGAGTAACAGAAAGAACTCTCTAAGAAGTTTCCTGTACGTGTTTTCTGGTATATTTGGGAGTACGAATCTTCCCGTCAGAGCTTTGGAGATATCCCTAGGTTCGGAGTTGACGATAGGAGCCGGCACAGGCAGTTCGGCCTCGTTCGCCGTGTGCTTGGCAGGGGCCTTGATACAATTGTTAAAATGTAAGAGTTCGTCGGGCTATGACGCGTTCTACGACCAGACCAGTGAAGACTTCAGTATGACAGAGAGGGAGATAATATCGGAGTGGGCGTATAATTGCGAGAGGATAATGCATGGCACGCCTTCTGGTGAGTTATAGTATTTACACAAAATACCTATTGAATATTATAAGTTGATACAGTTTTTTATCCTATAGAAGGTAATCATGTGACTGCATCCACAGTAAGATGTTGCGTAGTACAGTAGGAACCTTCTATTTTCTGCTATCCTGGTACGTTTTACCCTAGTGTTTACCGATTCTCATTATTTATGGCCCATCAGTAGATAGCTAAAGACCCTTGGTGCACTCCGAGGACGGACACAACGCAATTAGTTCATCCTGTATCGCTCTAACCACGAATGAACTTGACGGTTCCACTGAATTCTAATAATCGCACCGCCGCCGCCGCCGGTTGCGTATATCTCTCATCACACATGTTTACCTTTCACTCGCTTGCTCCAACACTACCTCTGACGTTACTCTGACGTCACAACCCTGAACCCTGTTTGCTATACTCGTTTACCTATTTACTAACCTTGCGTTATTGGTAATGCCGGATTTCAACCGCGAGTCCTAGTTTGTCGCATATTAATCCGGTGGAGGTTGAACTGTTGGTCAAAACTTTATGTAATTCTGTTGCAACATTGGGTTTGACCGGATATTAATAGCGTTGTTACATACCGCTAAGGGTAGGAGTTGGTTGCAGGCGGCAATTGCGGCGACGGCAGTTGTCGCTGTCAGTTGCATACAAAATTGTCACGATGACATGTGCCGCGACGGCACGACGCCACTCAATTCTATGGGATCGACGTCTGCCGCCTGCCGTCGGCCGTCTGCCGCCCGCAACCAACTCTCACCATAAAAAATCAGTCAATCTGAAAGTTCAGTAGGTGAGTCTAGTAAAGAGGAAGAGAAATGGATTTGTAGCGAGAGTATTCAATGGTATCGAAACGGATTCAGTTCACCAAAAGTGTTCGTGTTGTCCTTCGCCATTTGAATCATTACGCATCGTTCCTCTTGTTATATCATTAACTGTCTTCCCTGTGACAAGCTTATACTAATCTGAGTAAGGTTAACTAAGCTTGGATAATGAGGGCAAAAATATATACTTACCAGATGTCGCTTGATTGGACTGGCTGTCGTTATCTGTCAGTTCATATCATTTCACTTCTGTCAGTGTCACTACACACGCCAAAGTGGCGCCGCCCTGCGGCCTCTTCTGCCCTCAATTCCGTTTGTAAAATTGGGAGTTCCCGATTCCGAGATTCTAAAACCCGGTTCATATTCCACCCACTGTTACTCCGACGTGAGCCCATTCCTTACTCAAATATTTAGCGTAGGGGGCTCACGGGGTTACAATAAGTAACCTTAATGAAGCTAGTAACTTTGCGGATTCTCTTGACATAATTGTCCATCCATCCATCAGTCGGAAGAAGTCCATTGCTGGACATAAATCACCAAGGACTTCCACACATAACCAACTACCTATATACAAGTTGGCTTATTATTACGCACTTGGCCAATGATTATCTCCGCTCGGCCGTGGCTAACTACCGTTTAAATGATTCCTTATCTAAATCGTAACGATAATACTAAATGTACATTTAAATTATAACACCAGAACTATTTATAAGCGGTTATTCAAATTAAGTAAGTATGTTATGGTAGTTTTGTGAGTTTTTTAATTATAACTGTTGTTTTATATTTTATTTACATATTCTCTTGCGAAATATGCACAAATGATCTCGGTCTGTCATTATGTCATATGACATAATTTTAGTGCTAACCATTGACTTACGAAAGCGAGAAGACAAGTGACCAATCCAAAATTGACAGCACCACAAAATGCAGTCCGGGGTCTCAATACAACTCAGTCGCGCGCGGATCATTAATTACAACGGACGGACGGACAAAATTTCTTAAATTAATGTTGCTAACTATTAGCGTTTATTACCAATCCTTTGGGAAGGACTAAATGGAATTTCAATCATTTTATGTGTATTATATAATTAATAATCTGGCTTTCAATAATAGCACAACAGATCAATCAAGTGACGCAATCGGAAAGCGACCCGCTATTTTCTCCGTCCCAAATAATGTACCATCGTGGTTACATAATGGTAGCTGACCTACATGTTGTAACAAACCGGTCTAATTATTATGCCTTAATGGCTGTCGATAGTTGATAGTATACTCGTTTCGGGTTCAAGGTACTTGCACCGACATTCACAAATTTAACCTCAGATCAGAAAATAACTATGAGGTCTCTGCGTTCAACCGCACAAACGAGTTTTCAAACTTAATACGCCCGTTTCTTGTTACGATCCAAAATTACTCTTTTCTCCTATTATGATCCACTTTGGACATATAACTAGAAACAATAACTACTAGTAACTTTCCGTAGAAAATATAATTTTATTTCACGTTTATTTATAAAGGAGAAAGTTGTTTCCGTCATCAGACACACTTATCAGACCTTTCTTCTATACGCATCATGACAGTACACTTAACTTTCCACTTATGATTTTAAAAAGTTAACTTGACGCTCTGGTAACCCTTACCACAGAAAATAATACATAAATCCTTTGCTAGAAACAGGGATAGAATCATAGCTATATGAAGATATGAGATGCATTGTCATCTAACTGCAATTTCCTATAGCCTCATCTCTCTACATCGGACGTCAGATTCGGTCATGAGTTAAGACAGACATTCCAAATGGTTGAACAGATTGGGACATCCACTTTCTAACAAAAGTTAATGGAGAAAATGTATAGTAAGGTAGCGAGCTCATGGGTGCAAACTTGTTTTAATTCCTTTTAGGGCCGTAAGATCAATTATAGTTTATCGATCGTGAAGTGTTTAAACTATCGATTCTACATGGAAGACAGGAGTTTAAACGTTTCCGTGGTTTAGGCTACAATAGATCTTACGGTGGATTTCGTATCGTAAAGGCGAAAGGAAGCAGTGCTATTCTGACCCAGGTATAAACAGAGTGAAAAATACCTGTACCTACTTTTATTGGTGTCAATTGGTAATTCAGCTACAGTACCGAAGGTCTTCCATGCATGACTATTACGCGTCACGCTCGCTTGTCGCTAGCGACTCCGTAAAACACTTATTTATATGGCAAATTATACTGAGTGCTATCGGCAATTCGAAAGACTAACAAACTGCCATGTACATATAGACTGTATTTTACCTTAGCTGTCGTATTTAGAACAGATAATTCCTCACACGTTATAACGTTAAAAAATAACTTAATTAATTGTTTAAAATGACGAATTCTATTAAAGAGAATAAGAAGATAATTGCTAAGATATTTAGGTTCTGTTTCAGAATCGTCGTTACTTTTATCCACCAAATAAAATTGACGTTTTGAGAGATATTCCATGGAAAAACTGACAAAACTTCAAATTTATTTGGTGATTTAAGTTATCTGACTATTGTGAAATAGGGCCTAAACTAAATACGACAGGTAAGGAAAAATACAGGTTATGCGAATCGTCGCGGTGCGCGCGCAGCGGTCGCACGCGCATGCCCTCAGTTAATTCACCAATGGCCGATAGAAAGCCGACCTTGGCATACATACTGATTGCTGACCGACGCACATACATCATTTGATGACTTCTAGTATAGCGAACTAGGTCACCCTTTCTTTTTGTCATTAAAATTAGTAGTAGGGTCTTGGTTAGAGATGTGCCGAGTACAGCCTGACTCGAGTACTTAGTAAGTACTCGGGTACTCGAGTACTCAGATTATAGAACTCGAGTACCCGGTACTCGAATACGGGTTCCGAGTACTTGCTGTAACAGTTGTAGTTTTTTAGAAAATACGTTATAAATCGGGGCTCTCGCCAAAATTTTCGCCATTTTCTCCAATTTTCACGAGTGCAAGTACAACGCAGTAATTAAATGTGAAGCTCGGACGTTTGAGTGGTTAAAAATACATAATACAAAAGTACTCGAGTCCTATTAAGTACTCGAGTACTCATTACAAGTATTCGAGTACCTGTCCGAGTCCTCTGACTCGAGTACTTACTCGATTCTTTTTTTAACGAGTACCAGAATACTCGAATACCAAAAATAGCGTACTCGGCACATCACTAGTCTTGGTAGAGTCACGCTTTTACATGAAGGCTAGTTACCTGGTGGAATTACTTTTAATCCCGCGACCTCAACCAGGTCGTCGGTAGGCGTGACGATCTTTTTTTTTATAGCCGTTATACGTCCCACTCGTGGGCAAAGGCCTCCCCTTTGCTTCTCCATTTATTCAAATATTTATTGTGTAAACGCTTCATGTAGGTACATAAGGACGTCCTACGTTAGCCCATAAACCACGTATTACTGTAGGTATGTTATGGATGATTTATAAGCAAACATGTATTAAGAATACACACGTACTTAACGTGCATAAATTATGTATTGAAAGCCTTTTAATGTGGATGACAAGTACTTATACATATGTACCTATTATAACACAACTTGACAGCTGTTTTTCTTGAAGAGTGCACTATTTGCGTTCACATTATCACTACTGGTACAAAGGCCCAGTATAGGGCGAATGTGTGTCATTTTAATCGGCACCCTTAAGGGGCCATCCATTAATTACGTCACACAAATTTTATGATTTTTAGACCCCTCCCCCCCTTGTCACAGCTGGTCACATTTGCGAGACTCACCCCTCACTGTGTGACGTCACATATTTTTTAATTTTCAGAAATTTTCAAAATTTTTCGTTAAAAATTCAAATTTCGGATTTAATACTTAGATATATTAGATTTTTCAATGTGACGTCACAAAACTTAGGACCCCCCCACCCTCTTGTCACACAATGTCACATTTCGTCGACCCCCTCCCCCCCTTTACGTGTGACGTAATTAATGGATGGCCCCTAAGGGCTAAGTACTAAGGCTCAAAACGGTGAATTAACGCAAAATTGTTTATGAATCCGTTGGGCCATGTGCATTATAAAATGATACCACATTAAACTTCAGCGTGGGTAGGCGGTGTATAGGGATAAGGTGGACCGACGACCTAGAGAAGGTCGCGGGAAACCGCTGCATGCAAGTGCCACAGGACGGTCGTTGTGGAAAACCTTGGGGGAGGCATATGTCCAATAGTGGACGTCTTTTGACTGATATAATGATGATGAAACTACAGATCGTCAGGAGTCAAATGTGTTCGGTAATTTATCTTACCCGCGTTGCTTATGTATAAATATCCTGGGACATCATTTTTACACACGGCTACCTGATCCCAAACTAAGCAGAGCTTGTACTATGGAAACCAGATAACTGATATTACTACATATACTACTTTTTGTTTGTAAATACATACATAATTACACCCAGACTCGGGACATGCAGACATGATCATGTACACAAATTCATGTCCCGGGTAGGAATCGAACCTACGAACTGCAGCGTAAAAGTCGGAAGCTATACCACCTGAACTGAGCGTCTCCGTGCTTCGGAGGGCACGTAAAAGTTGGTCTTGGTTTTCGTCATCTAGGCAGCAGTCGTTAAGCCTTGTCAGAGGCCTTCGGGCGGCTTGAACAACTCTGACACTAGGTTGGCCACTAACCATACGATAAGAAGAAGAAATACACCAACCACGCAAACGGCCCGTCGAATATGTCTGGAAGAAAGACCTAACAATATCAACTTTTGTCCTTAGGCATAGACAACGCCACCTGCACCTTCGGCTCGCTAGTCTCATTCAAGAAAGGCACGAAGCCTCGGCATTTGGACATCAAGATGGACCTCAGAGTCTTGCTGGTGGACTCGCGAGTCTCCCGCGAGACTCGCTCCCTGGTCGTGAAGGTGGCGGCGCTGCGACAGAGGAACACGGCCGCCGTGGACCATATATTGGACGCCTGTGATGACATCGCTCACACGGCTACGCAGGTTGGTGCTTTTCTATATTTGTATTCGGGACGGTTAAATAAAATAAAATGGGTTGCGAATATCAAATCTTTGTAAAACTCGTATTAATTCACAGTTGACGATTATTTCCAGATTTTGGAAAAACTCTCCAGTGGCAAGTGTGATGTTGACCCAGAAGCTGAGTACCAACACCTAGCAGTGAGTTTCTTGACATTATATTATTTCCTGAAAAAAATTAAGGTCTATGACGTTATGTTGCTTGCCTTCCTACTTGGCTACCAAATACGGGGTAATTTTCTTCCATAGAATATCTGTCCAAACGCATTTTTTATTTGGTGGATAAGAGTTACCTGACGATTCTGAAACAGGGCCTAATGCTACTAAAAATAATAATTGGAAGTAGGTCATCATCATCATCTCAGCCGAAAGACGTCAACTGCTGGACATAGGCCTCCCCCAAGGTTCGCCACAATGACCGGTCTTGCGCTGCCCGCATCCAGCGGATTCCCGCGACCTTCACCAGGTCGTCGGTCCACCTTGTGGCCTACCCGCGCTGCGCTTTCCGATAGCAGGACAAATAGCGTTATAGTTTGACCGCAACCGCTGTACCGCGCCTTAGGTACGCGAGCGGCGAGACGTGGGGCGTTTTCCCACTCCCCACTTCCCCGAACCACACCACACCTAAGGCGCGGTACAGCGCTTGCGGTCAAACTATAATACAAGTTGATATTGTCGTGCAGGAGCAATGGGACATGAACCACTGCCTGCTGGCGGCGCTGGGCGTGTCGCACCCCGCGCTCGAGGCCATCCGCAGCGCGGCGCGCGCGCGCGGGCTCGCCTGCAAGCTCACCGGCGCGGGCGGCGGCGGGTCAGTACACTACACATTTTATATCCAACATCAAACATGTAGATTAATGCTGGATTTCCAATACAACCTCTAAAACGCTTAGAAGTCATCGAATGGTAATTTTTAATAGATATATTCTAAAGCAGCATTAAGCGTAAGCTCACCAGGTGTCGCTTGATTGGACTGGGATGACGTTATCTGTCACTTGTCACAATATATCGCTAGGAGGACGACGGACTGTCAGACAGAACTGTCAAGCATCAATTTCATACCAGCCCAACGTGGCCGCCCTGGTAGCAAAAAAACCTGGCTACCTGGATAATTAATGCTGACCACTCACGATTATGCCACTGGATCCAATACAAAAAGTTCTTCTTCCAAAATTTCACCCACACACGTTCGAACCTTTCTTTATCTCGTTCTTCTATTCAACATTTTATATCTTTTATTACAGTTACGCAATGGTCCTCATCCCGCCATCAACGCCTCGCACCACAGTGGACTCCCTGACGGGACAACTCCTGGAGAACGGGTTCAGGGTCAAGGAGACGCGGCTGGGTGGCCCCGGGGTCTCCATCGAGATGTGACATAGACCTTCCACTAAACGCCTGCGTGTCATGTAGCTGTGAACTATTCATGTGTGAAATGTGAAAGATAAAATGTTGGCCGATAGTTCCGCGAGTTATGAACACTTGAAGAAATGTTGGCCGTCAGTTGCGCGATTTAGACTTGAAGTGTTGATGCAAGTGAGTGTGGTACGACTGGTAGGTAATGTATTTAGGTAAACCCAACAGTTGGTAGAAAGGAAAATGTTAGCTAATAATATTTTCAAAACAATTATGATATTAGAAGTGTTTTGTAAAGATTTTATTTAAACACTGATGATACCTCAAGTGTTTGAAGGTTTTGACAATTCTGACAAAGTTGCGGGGCGGGAGCGGAGGCACGTCATTGTGATTGGTCAGAAGCAGACCTAAATGATTGGTTTAAATAATATGGATTGTGATAGGTCGATCACAAATCTTAAGCGTATATGCCGTGTGTCCACTGGCAAGTAACTTCCGCAATTTCTTGCAGAAGTCACTTGCCGACGTGTTTCCACTGACTGCAATTTTACACAGCCGTGTATATGTGGGACTTGCAGCAAGTTCGGCAAGTCGCAGAAGTCCACTTGCGTGAGTGTTTACACATTGGAAGTCGCTTGCGCAAGTAAACTTGTGCAAGTTTTCTTGCAAGTGGACACACGGCATTACAAAGGGTGGTCCATGGTGTCATGATAACGTTGTAACATTGTTCAGTGATCTGAACATTGAACATTGGAAAATGTGGACTGATCTAAAACATGTGTATCAAAACATGTTAAAGTGGCCGATACGGGAAACAGACTCTTATGAGTACATTACAGAATGCACACATATTAGAAGTAGTACTGCATGTACATAAGGTTTATAATGGTGTGTTGCTTGCCTTCCTACCTAGCTACCAAATACGGGGTAATTTTGCAATCAATACATGGTTGTATTGTTATTTATTCTGTATGTTTGTATTAATACGTAGGTACAAATTGCATGGATGATATGATACGTGAAAATTCCGCGTATTTCAGTCGGGGCATGTTACAGAATCGTGAAATTATAAAGATAAATATGGTTTTTGACAGATATTTGAAACAACTGTCAAAACTATCTGGTGGATAAAAGTTATTTGACGATTCTGAAACAGACTCTTGGGTTTTCTGTTGTAGTGTGCAGAAAAACTAGAAAATATAATTATTATGTAGTTCATCATTTATTATATAAATGTAGGTCTATTTTATGTTAAACTTAATTTATTTAATTATAATAATGATTTAAAATAAAATATTGTATGAGCCAAACGCTAACTGAAAATTGTAATCTGAAATTTCTTTTGGAATATGTATTTATAAACGGCAATTATTAATTGCCATGATATTATTAATTATTATCGTATAAATGATATTATTATTGTATTTATAGGATAATTTAAATTGCATATTATTTAATTGTATCGTATCATGTTCCCACCTTCTGTGTCCGATTATTTACGGGTGTGTAGGGTGTCCACGTTGTCTAATATTGTCTATTATAAAAAGTAGTAATGAGTGTTTTTGCTCGAATAGCTTAATTTCTCCCTAATTTCCATGAAATCGAACCAATCCTTATTTTGTGGAGAATGTATATACCTATTTATCACATTTCATTTGAAAAAAATGCACAATGACATGTGATTAAAATATTGTAATTAAAAAAATGCTATATCAATGAAATCGAACATATTATTAAATTAAAATGTAATTATTAAAAACTACACCTACATTTTACGGTGTGATTGCAAACCGTCTCACACTCGTTTTAAATAAGTGGTTCGGTCTGTGAAATGAGAGTATACATTTTCAAACATAAATCCATATTGAGGAAACCTACCTATCTCTCGGGTTAGGTTATAGTCAGTTCCTGTATACACGGCGACAAGGTTCACCACCTGTCACGTTGGGTTCTGACTATCTGGTGAAACGTGGGCTTTGAATTGGTTAAAACGTCCACAAAATGGTGGTGTATGGCCACTCAAGCCTCTGACTACCCCCGAATGGGGATAAATTTTTTTTCAAATCCATATTCGTAATGTTTTTTAAACATTGACGGATAGAAGCGATCTGACATTACGAGGCTTTTAATATTTTTGGGTATAGGGCTTATTACACTTAACTAAATTTAGGCTACTTAATTTAGTCGTTACTGAATTTAGGCAAGTGTAATCGCATTTAGCAAGCTATTCAGAATCTAGAATGGTTTAAATATTTAGAAGCTTCTGAATTTAGGCTTCTAAATTTAGCCAAGTGTAATAAGCTCTTATGATCTATAATTGTATCATGCATTTATGTCATCTATATTATTCTCTTCTTAAAATTGTAACAGACAAAGCACTGTATTTTTTCACAAATACTTCTACTTATCTTTTATATAGAATTATATTCGATTGATAATTGGAATCATGCAATTATTTATGCCTTTGTCTTCCATGAGACTGTTTATTCGTTATTTCGTAAATATTCCAGTGTCATTGTGATAGTAACTATCATTATTATGTGGTCAGTGCTGCCAGCCGTGTGAATGAGTTCTTGACTTTTGAGAATATAATAAAAATTGGGTAACATCATAGACCAATAAGCCTATAGACGCCGCTTACGTCTACGTCTACTGTTCTAGGAAAATGCAATCGTCAAACGTTGGCGGGGTATCGGGAAGGACTGTGAATTTTGATTGATCGATTCAAGGTCAAGTGATGAAATGACAAATCAAAATGTCAGGTGCGGTGACAATACAGTGGTAATGCATATTAGGCGAGCAGGGTGCCCCAGCTATGCAGCGTCTAAAGGGTTATTTGTCTGTGAGTAACATTAAATAAAATATTGAGCCAATGTTATGAAGGACATTCCTATCCTACTTTAACGAAGATGATGTATTGATGTTAGTTATTTAATTTGACTATAAGCTGTACGTGTTGTCGCGCTCAATGATTTAGTGTTAATTGGTGCTGAATATAAATGAAGAATAAAAAATGTATTTTAGAAGAAGTTGAGTAAATAAAAAGTTTAGTGATTTGGAAATGAAATATAACGTTTAAATATTAAAAGAATCTTTTATTTAAATTAAGAATTATTAAAATTATTTTTCTAATGTCTATGCTTTGAACAGGCTGAATGATCTAAGCATAGGTATATTACGTTATGGCAACGAATCCTCTTGTTGGCTGTAAACACTTGTTTACAGCTAAAGATAATCAAATAAATAATGGACTGTCTGTTTAAAAAAAAATATAGGTTCCAGAATCGTCAGATAACTTTTATCCACCAGATAAATATGGCGTTTTGACAGATATTCTTATAACGCCATACTTATTTCCTGGATTAAAATTATGAAGATTCTGAAACAGGTGCTAAATGAAATATAGCGACAGGTAAGTATAGTATAACAAATTATAATAAGTATATAGGCAGGTGAAGAAAAAGATAAAAAAAACATATATGTACTTAAAAGTGCATTTATTCATATATTAACACATCTTTTACGACTACGGTTTGCGTATCAACAACGTGACGAGTTAGTACTAGGTATGCCTGCGACGTCGCTCGCGTACCTATTACTTTATTTTGCTATCTCATAGGAAGAAATGCTCCCATTTCCCAGAATAAAACTGCCAGTTTTGGCCTCTAGTGCCTAGATTATTTCAGAATACATTTCGCATACAAACAACACCGTTATAATTTAATTTTACTGTATAAATTACTAAAGCATGTATAGCAACCATCATCTAATACTGATTAAAGGAAAAATACAACATAATCGATGACATATCGGACCCCAACTAATTAACCCTAGGTTTGTACTGGGGAAACTTAGCAAAAGAGCATGACAATCGGTGTAGATAGGTATATGTTTTGCAAACCTAGGGTTAACGCAGTCTAATAAATCATATACAGGCGTTAAATTTATAATCCACATTGTATGGTAATGGGGACACGAGAACTGATAGTATGATTTACATAGCGCCTGTTTCAGTATCCGGAGATAACTTTTATCCACCAAATAAATGTGGCGTTTTGACAGTTTCCATAGACACATATACAGTTTAAAACGCCATATTGATTTGGTGGATAAGAGTTATCTCACGATATTGAAACAGACCCTTAGACTGTGGTACTGACGAGTAAAGTAGTGCTAAACTTGTCGGACACGACAAATAATTAAGGACATTTTTGGGCAATACTTAGGTACCTACTTAATTGCGTGGACTATGGTATAGTTCCTCTCGCGTGGAGGGGAGGCTCGTAAGGGCTTTTATGTTAACAGGGTCGGGCCATGTTATCGTACATAGTAATATCTACGTAGATACTTACCCCTAAATTCATAGAAAGTTATGATCGACCTGCAATTACAAATCACATTTGTTCCTAAAAATGCTTTTCAAAAGCATTGTAAACTGGCTAAAATCGCTATGAATTTGGGGGTTATATTTTGACAGATAAATAGCTACTTTAATACATTTTTATAATTCGGTCTAGGGTAGATCATAACTATAACATTATAATAAAGGACCTGTTTCAGAATCGTGAGATAACTACGAGATAACTTTTATGCACCAAATAAATATGGCGTTTTGACAGATAAAATAACTGTCAAATCGCTATATTTATTTAGCATCAGAAAGTGTAAGAAAATAAATTGGGAACCATAAGTATATTATTCCCTTGGGCATTTTTCTAAATCTAATGTAATGCACTCTATAATAGTTAAATTCCTAAACATGAGTATCATGAGTTAATTTGGAAAAGCTTTAGTGGAATGAGATACTTAACTTAATCCATAATATAAATAGGTAATATAAATTTAAGAATAATTAATATGCACTTGCGACTACAAAATGTGACTCCATATTTACATTATGAAACAACCATTTTAATAAAATAATAATTATGGTAATAAGTTACCCATAAGTAGGTAGGAAACCTAGCATTTATTATAACACAATCATACGTTCAAATTATTAACTGTAAGTGTAATTGTGTTATAAAAATGTTGCAGCCAATTTTAAAATAGGTACAGTTGACTGGCACATTCCTTTGTTCCTGTACTTCCAATGTTCAGTAGGTACTACAATGATTCCAGTAGTTATAATAATTATATTTGTTCAGAACCCTAATTTACTATAAAATATTTTAAAATGTAGTTCTTTCGTAAACTTAACGAATTACACAATTGAATTCAATTATTTTCCAGTTTAAGCACAGTCGTGCAAAGCCTTCAAAATTACAACATCACGCCTACTCAATTTGGGACCAGCAGGCTGAATTAAAGCGTATACATAGGCGTACTATTATTTTATATTAGGTAGGTATACATTTGCCTAGTTTTCAAATTAGCAAAGCACCATTATTATCTTAAATTAGCTTGTAATTTTATCTTTTTGCATGTTGCTAATACTACGGCTTGTGGCCTAAACACACGTGTCCTCGATTAATAAACGTTTGGTTATTTTAAACTGACAACAAACTATTTCATAATACTGGACACTCAACGTGATTATATTAATCAATTATATTTATAATGCTTTTATATAAGGTACCTACTGTCAACTTAATATACAACATTAATTTACAATTAAATCAATTTTAATATAGTATTCTGTAAAACACGTAAGTAGCTAGTAGCTACACGATAAAACTTACTATAAAAGCAATAATATTATTCCGAAATAAATAATGAGCTGCTGAAAATAAATAAAATTTACAACAATTCGTGTAAGGGTTTTAGAATCGTGAGATCACTTTTATAAACCTAATAAATTTGGCGTTTTGACAGATATTCTACGGAAAAACTGTCAAAACGCCATATTTGTTTGGTGGATACAAAAAAATAGTGGAAAAGTTATCTGACGATCCTGAAACAGGCACTAAGTATAAATAAAATTCTAAAATAAATATAAATCATGTAGTTTATAAATATCACATGAAACGACTTTTTTTTCTCTAAGAAAATGAATTCTGGGCTACATGCTACAGGAAGATCTATAAAAAGAAGAAAAAAACTAGTTTATTTTAAATACTATAATATCAAAAACACTGAACAGTGAATATTTATAGACATTTTATTGAATTACAACATAATTATTATATATTGTTTATTTAGATTTGCTATTTTTATATAGATATATACCTAAACCACATAACAATAAGTCATAGACGCAGCATAGTCGGCTCGTAGTCGCGTAAATAGTAGTATTTTTTTATTATTATCTTGATTTCATGCTAAGTTACATTCTATGGCCATAACTAGCTGTCAAAACGGGCCTCTTATATCTCGACGGCTATACATGACCGCGTTTTATTTAGTCACGGCAAGCCTTGACTAAAATTCAATGTGGAATGAAGTGAACTCTCTTTAATATAGATACCTGCCCTTAATAAAAAGACCGGTACCTACTATAACGGCGTTTTAAGATCACTATGACTGTATGTATGGAATGGCAAAAACGCTAAACAAACTAACATTCGACGTCTTTGGTTAAATGGTCTTAGTTAAATATTCGAAGTTACACTATCTAACACTACAAGGCATTCTATTCTATTCTTAATATCATAACGAGTCAATAAATTAATAGATAATTCGTACAGATTGTATAAGTTATCTTAAATTAATCAAAAATAATTAATAGTCACTCTGTGTAAGGGTCGTAGTTAACAAAAAATACTTTTATAAAAACAATCTCTTGTAACAAGCGTTTTAGAATGTTGGTACTGGTACTTAAGTATGTACTCATATTTACTCGTTAAGCATTCATGATTATTAATCTTTACACACAATAGCGCTTAAGAAATATATGCTACATAAAGCCTGTTTCAGAATCGTCAGATAACTTTTATCCACCAAATAAATATGGCGTTTTGACAGATATTAAAAACTGTCAAAACGCCATATTTATTTGATGGATAATTTATCTGCAGATTCTGAAACAGGCGCTTAGAAACGTTAGATTTGGTACCACCGATGAGATGCCGTCTATCGGAAATAATGTCAACTAACTTATTTTAAAGCAGACTGACATTCTCAAATATGGGAATCCCCATATTAATCGGCGTTACTGCGCCGAGAGCGTCGTCGTTGTCGACAATTTAAGGGGAATTTTGTTTTTACGCATAGTAAATAGGTATTAATTTTACATATTATTGTAATAGTATCGTTACTTACACACGATTTAAAACATTTTCATGCACATCTATCACAGTTGTTAAAACTTTTATTTATTTATTTTTTTTAATTATTAAGATACCTAACACACTTTATACATTGTATAAATTAAAAAAGTTTTTAAACTGGCAGCTATTAATGTGGCGGGTTAATTATTTTTATTATAATATAATACATATTTTAATACATTTAATATTGAATTATGTAGGTAGGAAGTTTTCATAATACCTCTGGTAAATTCAGTTGTAATAGAGGGCGCTATATAATAGTACTGTCAAATATGAACTTTAATAATACAGTTTTGTAGACCACTGTTAAATATGAACTTTAAAAAATAATACCTTAATAGCAGTTATTAGACTACCGCCAAAAATTAACGTTAAAAAATACTGTTTTCAGACCACTGTCAAATATGAACTTTAAAAAAAATACTGTTTTCAGACCACTGTCAAATATGAACTTAAAAAAATAATATCATAAAACACAGTTTTGAGACGACTGTCAAAAAATAATTTAAAAAATAATACTTATATTGAAGCTTGCAGCCAGCTCAGCAGCCATCCTCAAATAGTCCATCATAAGTTCTTGAGCGCGTCCCACAGCAGCGCGAGCCTGTCGTAGAGCGCCCCGTTGATTATGTTCTACAACTGGTAGCCGCCGCGCAACTGCTGGTGGCTGCGGTCGCCGTCCGGCTGCTGGATCAGAGGGGGGGCGAGGGGGTCCTCGCTCGATGTTATCGTCGTGGAGGGGGGGAGACCTGGGGACAATAAATTGGCTTTTAGTTAATGAAGTTGTCCCGCTTACGGCACTTTACGATAGAAATATAAATATATATAATGTTATACGTAAACGAAACTAATAAAGAAAACATAAAAAATAAAACATAGAGTAAAGATAAATACAGCGGTACAACGAAGCCGTCTAACAGATGAAGCGCGCGGGTAGGTGCAGGGCGTGAGGGCGACATACATACTGACCTTGTAGTAGGGGACAGTCTCATACTACTAAGGCACCCCCCGCACCCACCGCGCGATTGCTTTGTCGCCGTTCTTCTGTGATATTTGGGTTGTAGTTGATCTGTGGGTTGATGAGACCATACCTTCGTTCTCGTCTTCTTCAGCCAGCCACTTCTGTATGTCGGTCTGGTACATCCTCCTTTGTAGAACCTCCTTCGTGCGTGGGCGGGACCCTATGAAGGTCACTTCCACCTACCAAAGCAAATACAGTTAGTGTTCATAGAAAAAATAAACATTGCCAGAATTTACAGGTTTGTGTTCTGGAAAAAAATATCAACAAGAATGAGATGTAAGGTTAGAAAAGATGTTTAATTTGAATATCTCACCCCAGGTGGTAGATGAGGTCTCAGCTCTTCAGCTAGATCCCCGCCAGCGCCCAACCTCTGTGCCTCCTCCCAACTCGTATGCACTTCCTCGTGCAATAGCTTCTCCTCTGGAAAATAATACTAAAAGTGTGAAGGTCGCGATGGCGAATAGTGAACCTCGGGAGTTTAGATAGCGAGCGTCGCGACCGACGCCGGATAATGAACGTCGGGACTTCAGATAGTGAGTGTCGCGACGCCGGATAATTGACGTCGGGACTTCAGATAGTGAGTGTCGCGACGCCGCTAGTGAACGTCGGGACTTCAGATAGTGAGTGTCGCGATGCCGGATAATAAACGTCGGGACTTCAGATAGTAAGTGTCGGGACGCCGGATAATTAACGTCGGGACTTCAGATAGTAAGTGTCGCGATGCCGGATAATAAACGTCGGGACTTCAGATAGTGAGGGTCGCGATGCCGGATAATAAACGTCGGGACTTCAGATAGTGAGTGTCGCGACGCCGACTAATGAACATCGGGAATTTGGATAGTGAGTGTCGCGGCGCCAATCTGCTGGAGCTTCTACAATATTAAAAAACATGGTAAAGTAGACCTTACCGTCTCTCTTGGTAGTGCTGCGCTTGTACTGTATCCTGAACCTGAAAGCCTCCAGCACGCTTGCCACGACAATGGTGAGGACCACCATTGTGAATAGATAGAATACCTGAAACAAATCCCCGAATTACTATTGTTTATCGAAGTTTTTACTAATTATATTTAAATTGAAAGCCATTTTTGGTGGTCCATAATTTTCAGGTAAGATCATTATTGTGGGTCAAAGTTACCCACTGTTGCTTAAATTACCCATTTGCGTCAAAGTCAAATTATACCTCCTGTCAAGCTTACCTGCTAGGGTCCAACTCACCCAATACAACATGTTAAGAAAACCCTGTCTGACCCGAAAACGTATTGTTGGGTATCGAGATTAGATTCTATTTTTGTTAAAAAAATATATTTTTTTTATGTTTTTTTTTATTTTTCGAAAAAATATTTTTTCTATTTTTTAGCATAGTAAGTGTCCCACTGCTGGGCAAAGGCCTCCCATATTTTTTTGGAAAACAAATACCCCAATACATAAAAAAAATCATAAAATGACGTCATCACATACTTTGTGGTCAGAGGTGCCGCCACACGATCTAACATAATTTCTGCCCGTAACGGTGTTGTCATATTTTTAAAATTTGCTACATTTTGAGGGAAAAAGGCCAAAAAATTGCATTTTAAATTGTCATTAATATGTTTACTATCATGAATATTTTTTATTTTATTTTATTTGGTCATGGGATTGGGAAACCTAAATACCGGTTTCGGCTTGGACAGGATTTTTTTTAACATATTGTATAGTAAAAATGTCTTGTTATAGTCAAATTACCCATTAGACTCAAAATTGATCACTATGGTATTTTTTTCCGTTAGGGTCAACTCACATTTCGTAATCAACATCGCATATAAGGATCAAAGTTATCTAGTCAAAGTTGCCCACCCAAGTCAAAATTACCCGTTATGTTCAAAGTTACCCACCATAAAATATATCCTGCTGAACTGTCCCGCGACGGTCGCGTACGCGTTCATGAGTATAAACCAGTTGTTCACGACGGTCAGCTCGAACAGCGTCACGCCGCTGGTCACGATGTTCTCGAAGTTGTTCAGGTAGTAATACCCGAGTGCCGTGGAGCCGTTCGACGAGTATTTGTAGAAGTCTTCTACTGTTGTGTTACTGAATAAATCACGAGTAAATTATGTTTTAATTCATCCGTAATTGTGGTAAAAAAGTAATTATAGGAGAACACATTGAGCATTCTGTATGTTACACAATGGCTACGGTATCTAGCCCGGGTTGTAGCTATGCGCACAATACGTTAAGTTGCAACTGCAAGTTACGCAACTGTGGGTGGATTTCTACTGTTTCTTTTATAGCAGATAGCTCTAAGTATGGGCTTAATTCTAGAAACATTGCGAATAAATAAATTTCGCCAGACTAAGCACCGCTTGCACTATGGGTACCGTACAATGGACTAGGGGCGACCTCAGTGACACCCAGACCAGGGCAAATCATGTAAAGGCCGTTTCCGAAATTTACCTCTGGCGAGAATCAAATCCGCAACCAGTCGATGCCACAGCCGAGCGACCTACGCTCGAACCACGACACAAGGGGTCACCTGTAAGCGGACGATCGCTTGTGTAAATTTCGTACTTACACGCAGCAATTTTTCATCGGATAACCAGCAAACAGCTCCATGCCGATGATTGCGAAGAAGTAGTACATGACAAGCATCACGCACCCCGCGGACGACATGAGCGGAGTCAGCAGGACCAGTGTGCCGAACACATCGCGGTAACGCTTCTTCAGCTTGTATAGACGCATCAATCTAAAAGTATGCGAAGTAAGTAAATAATTACATAATTTTCTGCTAAAGTCTGTAGCGATTGAGTGCACGCTCCACGATCCGGAATCTTAATACTGCGATTCAGGATCGTGGAGCGTGCACTCAATGTGTGATGTGAAGTCGCTACAAGTCAATGTATGGGAAGATTCAAAATCAAACATATTTAAATATTAGTCGGGCCATTCGTCCACGGCGCAACTCAAAAGAAACGCAACCGTTAGTAACGCCCCAACGCCCCAAACTACTTACGAGAAAAACAAAAAACAATCATTCAAGTACGGTATTTTCGAAAAGTGTTTTAACCGTAGCAAAGATTCACGAGACCAGCACGCCCAGACGCGTGTCATTACTTGGTAACCAGTTACTAACTAGTTTCTTTTGGATAAAACGTCATCATGTGCGGTTCGCCCTTGAAATATTGGTGCTACGACATTTTAATAACTGATTTGCGATTTGAGTTTGTAACTAGTTTCATTTAAGTCCATCATGGACGCTTTAATTTAGTATCGTTTTCTGCACGGCGAAATTTGTAGATTACAGAATACACTCTTGCGGTACACCAACCATTAGTCTTACATAAGCCTTATTAACTCACCTTAATGGCCTGAATATAACAACAATGAACAGTTTGGGTGCGATACTGAGTAACACAGCACCCATCAGCGCGAGCAACGTCACGCTCAAGTCGAACACGTTCCACCCGCTCTCCAAGTACACGCCCAGTCCTGAAGCTGTCATACGGAGACCAGCTTCTATGAGGAACACTGAAAAAATATTAAAAAGGCGATTAACCCAAAGGTTAAGAAGACTAATAACAGTTTATCGAAGTGGTTTCCTAATGTAAAAGAGTAGAAAATCTAAACAAATTCAAGTCTAGCTGTCGACCACTACACAAGAAAGTAGATATTCTATTAATAGGTAGCTTAGGAAGATGAGTTAGAATACTATTTTTACTTACGTGTAAGGAAGAGCCATGTGTCCCAAGAGGCGCAGAGTAGTCGAGCACTGTCCTGAAGGTCTCCGGCGGCTTCACACACTCTCAGGACCATGGCGATCCCGTTGCCGATAATCAGTGCATCTATAACAAGAAATTTGAGTTTAAGGGTTTTTGAAAAGGATTTATTTAGTAGGTACCTACTAGGGCAAAATATCTTAACCATGAACAAATATTGTCAGAAATATCCACTATCATTATGTTATTGGTAACTTGTTACTACCAGGATCGAAGTTACCCACTATGGTCAAAGTTACCCATTATGATCAAAATTACCTATTATAGTCAAATTATCAGCCATGGTCAAAGTTACCCATCGTGGCAAAAAATGTCTACTATGGTAAAATTACTTAAAAGTTCTGCACTAATATTCAATTTGGCCATATTCCAACTATGGTCAAAGTTACCAATAATGTTCACTCACATATGAGGTACTCGAAGTAAGGCCATCTGACCGCAGAAGCCGCCGCTCTAGCGACCGGCTCCAACGGGGAATGCGCATACCACGGCGCTCTGGACTGCTGGCCTGCCCATCTTAATGCGAATACTTCGTATAAGTTCGCGAATTCACTGCGCGAGAGACCACCGGTTCCGGATTGATTTAGCTGCTTGAACATTAAGTATACATCCAGTCCATCTGTGAAAAAAATAATAAGATTTAAGCCACCTTTATTGTTGAAAAACTGTAAACATTCTGGTGAATAGATTTTAGACTATTATATATGCAAATGAAACTTTATTTATTAATCACTCAAGAAAGACCTCCGACTTAACCATTTGTAGAAACGCTTGTTAATAGGCAGCTTATCTAGGCAGGGCAGGTATAATTCGGCATGTTGAAATTTGTTAGATCTGTCGGGATTCGGATGATATGTCCGTCTATTTATGATTAAAGCAATATAGATATTAAGTTGAATCACGTAGAATAAAGCCCCAATACAACATTGAAAAAGCTATTCGAGAGGAGATTAATAGGAGTGGAATTGTTACTGTAGTGTGGCGCGTAGTGTCGCACGAGGCCGGCGAAGTGTCTCAGTCGCACGGCGTGCGGCGCGCGGCGCGACACCAGCAGGCGGAAGGCGTGCCGCGCCGCGCGCCGCCGGTGCAGCAGCAGCGCGCGGCACTTCTCGCGCTCGATACGCGTGAACGTCTCGTACACCACCGCCAACATCTACCAACACCAAACCACATTCATTCATAATCAGTAACATCGAACAAACAACAATCGTGTGGATAAGCCCTCAACGACTTCCTCTCGACACGATCCTCACTTCCACTGCTGTGGTGCGACGCGCGTGAGATCGAATACATTTTATGTGCACAAAATCAAAATTTGAGATGTAAAATCATTACTTACCAAGTTCATGAGTACGTATAGAACTGTGATGATGTAGAGTATGAAGAACACTGCGTACCATTTAGATTTGGCGTACGATGGCATCATCACATCTGGGAAACTGAAAAAATAATCAGAATTGGTGCATCAATTGATTAACAGTCAAATACTGGAACAAATACTTTAAGGGAAAGGTTCAAGAAAACAAAATCTCAAACAGGGGCCCGATTCACGTAACCAAAACCGTAACGACATTTCAGCGATATAGTCGTTGATATCCTTTTCTTGTTACGAAAAGGCTATCAACGACTATATCGCTGAGATGTCGTTACGGTTTTGGTTACGTGAATTGGGCTACTGTAAAGGCTTTAAAATTTAGTATTTAGCATTTGACATCATTCATACTCACTTTGCAGTGGTCAATAGGACGAACATGCTAACAAACGAATCGCTGATCGTCTGGAAATGGCCGTTGTCCACGTGCTCAGAGAACAAATAATAGCCGAGCAACGAATACGTCGCCACGAAGAACATCAATAATCCTGGAACAAACAATCACCGAATATAACTTAACGCGTGGTTATTACCAAATAGCGGTAAACAAATATTTTAGTAGATTAGATACAATATAAGCGTATTTAAATAATTGAAAATATAGCTCTCAGCTTGTTTTGGGATGAAAAATAAATATGTTAGTAGCCCTCCATTAATAATAAATATGTTAGTGAATAAATTCAGAAGTCATAGTGAACCAATTGTTAATTGTTATCTAAGTTTATGTAGATGATTTATTGAACACACATTTTGAAAAACCCTTAGCTATAAATATTTAGAAAATCCCAAGTAACCACCACTTATCCGATGGCATTATAGGCACGCCCCCTATTACATAAGACTTGAGCATTAGTAGATACTAAGCAACTATGTTTATTGCTCAAATGTGATGGGGCACTTTTAAGCAATACAGGCATGATTACTTAATCAGTTCCTATTATCAATTCAGCCAATCTCACAATTGCTTGATATCTACCATAGTAATGGATTATGTTACCTAACATATCAACGATAGGCGGCAGTGACTGCAGTATCTGCCGTATGAACCGACGGACGCCGCCGCAGTGGCGCGTGTCCACGAGGAAGATGGGCCGCAGCGCGCGCGTCACGCGGTAGTGCGGCGACTGCCGGCACAGCACCACCACCGCCTCCAGCACCATTACTAGCAGGGTTATACCCTGGGACAAACAATGGATTGAGGAACATAAGCATGACAGGCAACAGCTAATCTAGGTCTTATATCCTCGCAAAAACTTGGGCTTAGTAGGAATAAATTATGTTTTATGAGCATAATACACTTAGACGCTAGCTCTAATCTCTACTATTTACCACTTTTATGTAATTTCCATGAGCACTTCATACAGGAAGTAGGAAAGTACTTAAAAATTCCGCTACATAACGTCATTCTGGCCATCTATTTCGAGTCAGAGACGAGTAAACAAGCAATACGCATTTCATTTCTTGCTTTTATAATTCTTGAAATCCAACTACATTAAAGCTTCTATCTTACGACCGTGTTAAAAATGACCGTACCTTTATCATGGTCCTCTTGTGTTTGAGTATTGTGCCCCATCCGATCCACTTGAGCTTCAAGTGGAGCTCCACGCCGATTATCGTCAGCGCCAACAACTCTATCGTGCCATGAGCCCACACTGGCAACTGGAATACCACGTTAGTTAACACACAATGGCAGTACTGTAACTAACTCATGACTGCCTAGTGCCGACCTTTTCTCATTATCTGAAGTCGGTGCAGTTATACGCTCTCCAGTTAATAGCGTTTATGCAAAATATTTGTATTTTAAAACCCAAAGAACAAATAATTAGATGTATTTTGTGTAAAATCTACCGGACGTTTAAGCTTTCACAGAAGATCGGCGTAAAGTACCTATTATATCTACGTTTCGTACAATGAGTGAGAGAACCGGAAGCCCAACTCCCCCCTTCCCTTCCCTCCCTCCGCATCTATAGGCTACGGTAACTGCTTAACATCAGGCGGGCTGTATACTTGTTTGATAGGCTCGTGGTAGGCCTAATGTTGGCGTTGGTTGTGATTGTCTGGTCTTCTTCTTCTTACTAAGTATATTCTTACTACAATAATATATTCTTACATATTCAGTGTTATCGCCCCCGATTTAACTGTGCTAAGTCGTTGAGTACAGGACAATGGAACTATTTTTGTCCCATTGTCTCCGTTCTCATCGTCATCGAACACAATGCCACTTTTATTCCCAACTCTGTGCAAATAATAAACCATTCATAATGGTTCATCATAGAGATAAACAGATGAGATGTTCTTAGTAGATTTCTCTATGAAACAACGCGTGGAAATTTGCGCGGGATGGCGCGGGTGGTGGGGGTTAAGAAATGGGTCATTAAATAAGATACCACCCCCACGATTATTTCTATCTACCGGTCAATAGCAGAACTACTCGCTTCGTTTTAGTACGCAGTTCAACTTTTTCACACTAGATGTCACTAAGTGTAGGTTGGTAAAAGAGACATACAAAGTGACGCCATCTAGTGTCGAGTAAAATTATATTTGGGATGCGAACGTTTGCACGTCTGCACAGGACGAACGCCGACAGCACCCCCGGTAGCAAATAAGGTCGGCGACAAAAAAGACGTCAATCTGAGCCCTGAGGTCAATCTAAAATCAGTGACGTAAACGTACGTCTTTATGACGAAGAAGACGTACGTCGTAATGCTACTAGGGAGACTGTCTTAAGCTACGCCTACTGTGATGACGTCACGGGCTTAGTGGAGTGTTGGGGCCCGGATGCTTATACCCAGTCCTCTTAGTCTTAGGTCCATGGTTATGATCATGGACCAATTACTAAGGGGACTGGCCCTAAGCAACTCGGCCGAGTGGTCGGCCTAGTACTAACATCGACATAAAACGAAGCGAGTAGTTCAACTATTTACCGGTAGATAGAACAATGAAAATGAAAAAAAAATGTCCACGTTTTTTTTCATACATATATCTAATAAGGGCACCTCTTTCTTTAGTCTTTACCCTGTGGTTATGATACTCGATCGTTCCTTACCTCAAATGTGGGCACCGCTGGGACCTCAGTAAAGGCTAGTAGAATTAATATTAAGGATGCCAGTAGGTCCAGTCCGTGGTACCAGGGGTTGTGGACGCGGAGGTACGCCGGCAGCTCCTCGGGACTCGACGGGTGCGAGTCGAACTTCTCATTGTTTAGACCTTCCTGGAAAATGTTGACACTAATGTAAAGCTTTTGTAAAGTTGTTCCCAAGAGTTGTTGCTTTTTAGGGTTCTGTACCCAAAGGGTGCCAAACGGGACCCTATTACTAACCCTACGTCGTCTGTCTGTCCGTTTGTCAGCGGGCTGTATGTCACGATCCGTAATAGGTAGAGACTTGAAATTTTCACAGAATGTGTATTTCTGTTGCCGCTACAACAACAAATACTAAAAAAATAAAGGGACCCCCTTTATTTTTTTAGTATTTGTTGTTGTACAAGAAACTTGATATTTTTGACGTTTTTATTCTACTGTGGTATGGAACCCTTTATGTGCGAGTCCGACGCGCACTTGGCTGGTTATTTGTTATTGTTGTTTTTGTTTTGTGGAGTTGTTTCCCAATTTAATAATGGCAATGTTAATGGATGGTGTGGTAGTTATTATAACGAGCTCCATCTTGTACTTAGGATTATTTTATTGGCAGTAAAGCCGAGGTTTAGCCAATTGACTGCAGCTCATACACGGGCTGTCTCCACCGGGGTAGTACCACCCTCTGACAGCAGATCAGCGTAAAGTAGCTATTAAAGCTGCGTTTCGTACGATGATTAAGAGAGCCATATTTATCTGGTGGATAAGAGTTATCTGGTGATTCTGAAACAGGTCCTTAACCTAGCTTCGTGTATGGCATGTATGGCTATAAGGTCACTGACCTCTAAGTATATAGCTGCCTCGTGGTAGTTCATCTCCCAATGCTCGTCCTCGGACATGTGGAGGCCGGTGTGCAGTGAGGAGCGGCTGCCCATGTCCAGGGTGCCCGTGTCCCCGGCGGCAGCGCCATCCGAGCCGGTCCGACTGTCTGAAGACAAAGAACGTTGGTATTACTTATTCAGATAATATCGAGGACATTACTGTGAACGTAAGATTGGGTGAGATTTACGCCTCACGTAACTTATGGACGCCCCGCTAGACACATGGGCCCAAAGTCGCTTAACCATTACCATTGAACTGCTATAGTGATCGACTTCTGATTGGTCGGTTATGATCAACCGACCAATTAGTGTCGATCACTATTGCAAAAGCCACAGTAGCACCACTATGGCTAATCGTCTTAGGGCCCTGATAGTTCATCTTGGCATGCAGCAAGTGCTAAGCCGCGTCTATACGGCGTATTTTGCGTGTATAGTATAGTCACTGGCCTTTTAATAAATTAAAGGTGCCGACAAAACGAATCTGCGCCCGCTAAGGGTCCGTTCACACCGAATCTGCTCGGAGAGGAGAGTAAATTTTTTCATACACTGAGCGCGTTAGGTCGGCTCTTAAGCATTCTCATTTTAAAAAGAAGTGAAATTAAAAATTAACCTTATTTCAATGACCCAAAACTCTTTTTTAAACGCGATAAAAATGTGCTATCCTGTCCGAGCCGGTCTGTGTGAACGGGCACTAATGCGGCGATGAGCACGTCATTTCGTGATCTCATGAATCAATCACAAAATACCTATAGTGTACCTACTTATAAAAATCGAGCGACAAAAACAGCAAGGTAACAATTGCGTTGGAGTGAAAGAGAACAATATACTAACACAAGCGCGCACATTAATTACCTATACTATAAGGTCGTCACAAATCAGAGCGTCAGTTACCTTGAAATCCGTTGATTTCTTTTTCCATTTCTTTAAGCACCATACTGAACGCGACACACTGTATACTCGCGACGCAGGCGCACAATACGGAATGTATCGCTTGAGTAAATACTAAACCTAGTAACCGACTTAACAGCGCTGGGTTGCCAGCTAATTATATTTACACGAATAATTGGTATTTTTATTAGACCAGTCCCCGTGGTGTCTAGGTAAGGGATCATGTTGTGGCTAATTTAGAAGGGGTGATAGAGGTAACCCAATTGACTGCAGCTCATATACCGGCTGGCTCGACCGGGGTAGTACCACCCCCTCACAGAAGATCGGCGTAAATTAGCTATAATATCTACGTTTAGTATGATAAGTGAATTTTCCCCTTCCTTTACTTTCTCCTTTTTTCCTCCCTGTGTCCCACTCCCTTTCAGGTCAGCGACGTGCGATACCTTTGGCAACTGCTTAACATCAAGCGCGCCGTACGCTTCTTTGCTGCCTTAATAAAATGTATCATGTAATAAGTACGAAGAAGGTAGGAAGGAAGTATATTTAATTTAAAAGATAGTCAGGCCCGCTAACTCTCAGAAGCATGACCATACCAAGATGTTAAAAATCCGGACTGAGATGTGCCATACTGATCAACTATCAGACCATGTTACTGCTAATAACTTATGTTAAATAGGTATTAAGGACTAGGTACCCTTATTTTATTTTATGTATGTTTGATGACCTCAACAGAAATCAAGTTCCTGGGACAGTTTTTACCCATTTTATCAACTAATGTGGGAAGCTAAATCGAAATTCGATAACACTCGATAACTGTAACGAAGAGAAACCAGTTCTTCGTGAAGGATCAACACCTTTTGAAAGTAAACGGAATGAGTCATATTAATAGCGCGACTATGATGCGGTGAATTCATTCAAATTAGACATTGGTGCTGATTATATTCGTATACAACGTAACCAAATTGACTGCAGTTCATATAGGCTGGCTCAACCGGGGTAGTACCACCCTCTCACAGAAGATCGGCGTAAATTAGCTATTCCAGCTGCGTTTCGTACGATGCCTGAGTGTAATAGAAGCAGCTAGGTAACGTCTCCGTCAAGATATTTCAGGACAGGAACGACCTTCAGAAATTAAGAAAATAATGAAGAAGAATAGGTACGTTATTCAAATAAGCAGATAGGTGTAATTTTCTTAATTAAAGCACATTAGGAAAGTACAATGGCAACCCCAATAAAGCTTTTCATACATAATCAGCGAAAACAACGTGAAAACCGGAAACGCCTTATTAAATAAATAATAAAATAATTACGTAACATTTCTTACGTAACCTCAATCATCTTGTTACGTTTGTTACCCAATCTTTTAGTAAACAATCGAGACACAGTTTTGATTACGTTGCACACTGATGCACTAATGCCGAGTAATGCCATGGCACTGATGGTACCAGAGTGGACTTGTAAAATGGACTGGCAGCTCTCAAGTCGCTTGGGAATAACAACAAAACCATGGAATAGGGCCTCGAGCCATTTTGAAATAACAGGGGGCTTACCACAAGCTCTTATTGCGATTCAATTATAGGAACGTTTTAACGACGTTTTAATGACGTTTCTTAATGTCATGACAATAAGGTAGGTCATTCCACAAAAAGTCGCTGAAAGGTTAATACGTTCCTGTAATTGAATCGCAATAAGAGCTTGTGGTAAGCCCCCTGGTCTCTAATAATCTTCGGCTCATGGACCAATTACTAAGGGGACTGGCCCTAAGCAACTCGGCCGAGTGGTCGGCCTAGTACTAACATCGACATAAAACGAAGCGAGTAGTTCAACTATTTACCGTTAGATAGAAGAATGAAAATGAAAAAACAATGACCACGTTTTTTTTCATACATATATCTAATAAGGGCACCTCTTCCTTTAGTCTTTACTCTGTGCTTCGGCTCTTCATTGTAAATCGTAAATTCTTGCCTGTCGATAGGTGCCTATGTTGTCGGCTATCTGTTCGGAGTCCTCTGGCCAACAAGAATTTGGGATTTACAATTAAGAATTCACAAAGATATAAATAGGTACCAGAGGTTTCGCAATGGACAAATTGTTAGGAGACACGAAGCCCTGTCTAGACAGAATTTTAATTCTACTAGGTATTAGTAGGTCAATGATACGGAAGCGTTAGGTATGTAAGTAGGTACTTTGTAAAAGTACTAAGTAGGTTCACACGTCAGTAAGTAGGTAAGTGTCATATACTGCGGTCGCGTGCCCATACAAGGTTGGAGCTCGCTTTATTATTGACAACGGTAATTTAGAGAGCTCAGCTTATGTTGGACATTTTACCTTAGACGGCTGCAGATATTATACCTACATATTCGATGAATAGAATCAGTGATAGCCGATTTGTTAAAACGCGTGTTTCGTGCCCACGGTCCTAGGTTCGAACCCCGGCTCGCGCCTCTGGATTTTTTCGGAATCTATGCGCGAATCATAACTTTAATATGATTATCACTTGCTTACGGTGAAGGCAAACATCGTGAGGAAACCTGCATGTCTTTAAAAATCTTCGAAAGGCATGTTAAATACACCAACCCGCAGTGGGCCAGCGTGGTGGATTATGGTCTGAATCCCCCTCCCATTGAGGGGAGGCCCGTGCCCAGGAGTGAGACGTTAAAGGGCTAATATTATTATTAACATTATTAGTCCCTATTACGTACATAAAAATATATAACTAAGAAAGAGGGAAACATGTGACTGTCCAAAATATGTCCTACAAAACGGAGTCCATGGACACAGTACGTCTCAGTCGCTCGCGACAAATAATGATGAAAACATGTCGGTATTGCCAATACGGCTTATCTTCTGGTGACACCTTCTTATTTATTTAATAAAGTTAATTGTAGTGTCCGACCGAAGATTCGGTTTCGGTTTCGGCCAGTTTCGGCTCAAAAATCTAGTTTCGGCACCAGTTTCGGTTTCGGCTGAAAACCCACCGAACCTTTCGGCCGCGCCGAAACTCGGCGTTCGTGAATTATCTCGCGTCACTCGGTTGATTTCAGTTCGTGTCTCGCGTTGCATCCGCCATCGCGCATCGTCAGCTGTCAGATCGCCGGCCGGTACGGCGTGATTGTTTTGTGAGTTTAGTGTTATTTCTCGCTTTATTGGCCTTTATTAAGCAATGAAGTTCCTTCCGTTGAGTTATTCACTCGGATTTATGAATGATGAGAATTAAGTATGTAAAAGAAAGAGGTTATATTATTTTCACACATTCATCATTTATTTATTACTTATGTTACGGTACATTTGTTTTAGGTTATTGTTGTTGGATGAGGTTTCAAAGTACCCAAACAACTACCAGCTATGATTTAGCTGTGTGTGACCTTCAGCAGGGCTATTACGTATCTCAGTTGACAACTGGCGTCGGTTGTACACCGTACTTTGATGGTAAATTAGAAAGACATAACATTGGTTTTACGTATTTCGGTGAATGGATATCAATGTACAGTGAGTTTAGGTTAGGTAGCCCCGCAAGAAATACGTAATACCAATGCTATGTCATTCTAATTCACGATCAAAGTTCGGTGAACAATTGATATACGTAATAGCCCCGCAGATACATCATTTTTTATTGGTAAAATAATTTGCTGTTGTCCGTATATTTTTGAGAAGCGATCTGAACGTGACATACCTATCTACTTAAATAGAAAATGAAAACGGGGGTTAAATATATTACAATTACGATTGCCACCCTAAATTATAAAAAAATATGAAAATCTCACAAAAACCCTAAACAACCAACTGCAATTAAAATTTAAAATGATCTCAATTAATGTTAAATTTAGTCTTAAACATGTTGTGATTATAAACGCAATCGAAATACTCAATTAATGAGGACCTTTTTTATAATGTAAGTGTTGATTATTGTCAAATTTTTGTTCCAAGAAGTGTTAACATGATTGTTATAATTATAGTATTGTTAATAATAATATTATTATTAATAATTAACACGTTCTAACATTTCTAACTGCCAATAATAAGGGTACGAAATAAGCCAAATTTCGTTAAACAAAAGATTTTTAACTTGTCTGAAAAAGGTTCGGTTTCGGTTTCGGTTTCGGCCGAACCTAAAACAGATACCGAAGATTCGGTTTCGGTTTCGGTTTCGGCAGAAAATCCTGTTTCGGTCGGACACTAGTTAATTGTCATATTGCCAGTGCGATAACAGCCCCCCTAGCCAAGTGGCTTTGTCTACAAGCGTTTCTACAAATCACTACGCTTAAATGTATGGAAATGACATTACAAATCGACAAGTAGATCACGTGACTTGTGGCTGTATTTGGCTAGAGGGGCAGTGTGAGTTTCTCTGCACGGTTAGTGACTGAGCACAAGTTTACCTTATGATTGCAACGTTAGACGGTAGGTACCATATCTTCTTAAATAATAATACATCAATGCGTACATACCTATATCTAAGTATAGGGAAAAGTGAAGGATACCTAATCTTGCTTTATAGTCAAGTCTAAAAATACCTTCTGAATCACATTCAACGTCTATTTGTAGAATGCACGATTGCCGTTTGCATTACCGAATTACAATAAGGAAATCTATTCGAATATAACGTGTTAAAATCACAGAGGCTTGTGATATAAATGAAATGATACGTAACATACCAAAAAAACTATTAGCACTCCAATAAACAGCTCGCGATACGTTTCTAACTCGACTCACTAACTTTTCAAACATCATAATGGAAAATACAACAATTTTAACTAATTATAAAATAATTAACACACAACACTGCCGTTAGGACACGGGGACACTGACTCGGTTTATGATATCTAACAGGTAGCGTTTGTTTACATAATTTTGACAAGATAACGGAATCTAGGTGACTGGTACAGTCAGCAATAAGGTTAATAATACAAATACCATGGTCAGGCCTAGTGACAGAAGAAAAAAATATGTTCCCCTCCCCTCCAGGTCGGCAACGTGCGAGCGAAGCCTTTGGTATTGCAAGCATCTATAGGCTACGGTAACTGCTTAACACCAGGCGGGCTGTACGCTTGTTTGACACCTTAGTAACATAAAACAAAATAAATAAACCCGGCCAAGTGCGTGTCGGACTCGCACATAAAGGGTTCCGTACCACCGTAGAATAAAAAGTCAGAAATATCTTGTTTCTTGTATGGGGACCCCGTTTATTTTTAAACATTATTTTTAGTATTTCTTGTTGTAGCTGCAACAGAAATACACATTCTGTGAAAATTTCAAGTCTGTAACTATTACGGTTCGTGAGATACAGCCCGCTGACAGACGGACGGACAGCGTAGGCTAAAGTAGGCTTAGTAATAGGGTCCCGTTGGCACCCTTTGGGTACGGAACCCTAAAAAGCGGCGTCACTCCGAATACGTTCAAACCAAATTCGAACGAAGGAGATTTTGACGCGGTCCGTACAAAAAATAATGCCTGATTCGATGGCCAACACTGCCAAACGTATTTGTGCCCACGCACTATGGCTACATGTATGTGTAGCCAATTAGCCATAATATATTTTAACTTTCTGTCTCTACATACAAAACCCGGGGACAATACAAATATTAGCAAGTGCAGTTTACATAACAAAGCCTAGATTCAGCCGGTTATCTCAATGTTAACAAGGTAATTACGTACATGGCAATGAGATAAAAGTATATAGGTATTTTTTCTATGAATGAGTCAGAGCCAGCAGGTTGTTTCACGAAGTGTTTGAAGAATAGGTGGAATGTTGATGCCCGGTTATTGAACCGAAGGACGCAGTACGATTTATGTACGCAAAACGTTGAGAAATCGTTCTTAAAAATCTTTCAAAGATCACACGGTTACCTAGTGTTTTTTTCTAGTTCTAGTGATACCTAAATAAATATCGCCTGACTTACACACCAACTGTATGGTCCCAAACTAAGCAACGGTCGTACAATGGCTGCCATACAATGGGCTGGGGGCGATCTCAGTGACCCCCAGACCAGGGCAAATTACGTAAAGGCCGTTTCCGAAATTTGCCTCTGGCGGGAATCGAACCCGCAACTACCCGATGCAGTGAGCCGAGCGGCCTACGCTCGAACCACTGCGCCAAAGCGTTCGTTATGATTACACATATTTATTTGTACTCAGTTTACTTATGTATGAAACTGCGTGTTAAATAATAATCACACTAAAAATAATTCTTGTAAAAATACGCCAAGTCGTAGCGTAATCGTAGGTGCCAGCGATAAAAAAAAAATTAGATCTAAAATCCAAGAATAGCTGTAACTATTCCTAGCATATATGCTTATAACCTACCTACCTTTTTCCTGTGAGAAATATGTATCTTCAGTTATTACCAAAGCAATACTAGGTATAACCGTTACCTAGTTTCTAGGTAGGTACGTTGTGTAAATTAAGTTTATTCCCGGTAAAAAAGGTTAATGATTACTGGAAAAAAATTACAGTAGTTTGTAAAGCCGCTATTTTCATTATAAAGCCTTTACTTTCAACAATAGCTTCTGACCTTTCAGTATCTCCGTCTCTTTCTAATCACTACGTGTGCGCTCACGGTCACCCATCAAAGGTGACGTCACTGCGGAACAAGGCCTAGGAATGACTAGATATTGATATGTATCCAGTCTAGACAATTGAAGAAAGCTTTTTCTATGTTATGTACCTTTTTGGTTAACGGGATGATTATTTTTAAAAATACGCAAGAATTTCCAACAGACTGCCGCGGAAAAAACGCAACACAGGTCTCTACTACAGAGGTCTCTACTTACGATGTTATTCTAAGTAAGGTGTTATTGCAAAAGTCACACGTGCTAAACCAATGTCTTAAAAAATATGTAAAAGAATTTTTTAGACATGGTTTCATCACGAGTAAAATTTTGTAAACCCGTTAGTCTTAGTTATAACAGTTAGGTCAGTTACACGACTTACACGCACGTATTATACGCAGTGCGTGCATTCCGCGCGCGTCGGTAACTGCTCGATTCAGTAGCAGAATTCCGAGCTCAAATCGATTAAACAGATAAAAATAAAACGCGAATGCCAGATGACTAGATAATTTATAATAGACCACACATAGCTTAATTTGTATAGGAACTACAGCCATTGTTCGCGTGGGGTGCGAACGAGGTCATGTTCCGGCGCGATCGAAGTTTACCGCCAATTCGGAACCTGCACCAATATTGGTAGGCTTTAATGGATCTCTGATTAAAATAGGGGTATTAACGGATCAATGTGATTGATTGCTATCTGCACATAATTTAATTATAGACCTAGGTATTACTGATAAACACAGAGCTTTTTAAAAGATATCGGTTCCATAAGGAATGTAGACGTCGTTTTATCTTCAAACACTACCTATGCCATTATTAGGTCGAATGGAGCCGTATAGGCCGTATCGTATGGACTATGGAGGCTATTGGCCATCGCTATCGCTTCGCATAGGCCATCGTAAGGAGCGGGTTATGCGCCAATACCCTAGCGCAACGGTCGGCAACAGGCGGACCGCGGTCCGTTTGCGGACCGCGAAAGGTCGAACCTCGGACCGCCAAACATGTCCCAGAAAAATATTAAATTGCAAAAAACTAGCTATCAATTTGGCCACTATGTTTGGCTCGACATACGTATGTGAATCATCTTTCTCAAAGATGAATATTTTGAAAAACAAATATCGTTCGAGATTAACGGACGCCCACTTAGAAGTCACAATTCGAATTTGCTGATCTTCTCAAGAACTAAACTATAAAAAACCGTCGGTGCAGTTTCTCACATAAATTTTAGGTCTTGTGTTTTATAATTCAGAATATTATTTGAATGTATACAATAAATAGGTAGCACTTAAATCAGTTATATTATTCTGGACCTCGTCAAAATTTTCCCACAGTATCCGGACCCCACCTAAAACTACTTGCCGACCCCTGGCCTAGCGGTTCAAGAGTCCCTTCTACCGCAACAAGCGACGGGTTCAAATCCAATTTTTGAGAGCACACAAGCATTTAAGCATAGTTCGTGGACTTGGTGGGGGTAATTAACCAGACTCCTATCAGTAATCCCCACCCCACTAAGATTATCGTAAGCCCAATCCTGGCCCAAAAATTGACCTTAGTGGGGGGACTAACTAAGGGATTACTTACCTACTCTACATACCTTAGTAGTGATGATAACTTCACATTACTACTTCGTAATCTTTATTGAAAAAATATAAGCATACCTACACTATGTATAAAATCTCAAAATAAAATGCAACCGTCGCTTTCGAAGATTGTCCCATGACCTTGTACAGAGGCTAACAAGAGTTGTAACTAATTAGAGCATTGGTCTCGATCACAAACAATGAGTTTCGCAGCAGAAGACACGCCTAATTGATTCGGAACATTTTAATGGCCGGCCATAAGAGATATTCCTAACTTTACGTATAACGTGTATCCTATATCTTTTTGTATGAGATTTCTCGGATGACGTAAGCGTATAGATTCTGTGGTCTCATCCATCTGTCCGTGCCGTGGCATCATAGGTACCTAGCTCCCGAACGGTCGATTCTGACGCGATTATTTTTTCTGATAAGTAGGTAATTAATGGTTGGACGACATACGGATAAAGGGGTTTGTCTTTAAAATAAAGAGGCACAGACGGCACGAGCGAATTCGATTGGCACCGTATTGGGGAAATAGGGCAAATAGGTATGAAACTTACATGATTTCAATCTGTACCAAAAATCTCCAATGGTGTCGTACACTTTGTTAGACACATTTATCATCGATTTCGACATATTCGCTTATTTAACCGATGTTTTTTTATAATATAAGTGAGTAAATATTTATTAGTAGGTATATGCACCACATTGTCGATCACTGTTCAATATACTCATGATTCACGAGAAATAAAAAAAATGTGATCAGAAAAACAGGGCTTTTCAACATTTTGTACCACTTATTGTTTACATTGCGATGTTCCACTACTTCCACTACTACTGCAGGTGTTTGCTGCTGCTTATTAGTTAATTGAGACTGAAGGGAGTGTAGTTATGTTATAGTAACAATTAATCTTTTAAATCTGAAATAGGCAAGTACACAGGTATATTTTTTCTGTATAAAAATATAGCCAATTGTTAAGTATCTCTGGCTGATAATAGAAGTTATCACTCGTCTGATAATATTGATAAATAGATCTATATATGGGACAACATTTACACTTGCCATTGACTGGAAGGAGAAACAATTTTCTAATCTTATGCTTCTTATAGATAGCCATCTTATTCTATTTTCTTAGTAGGAGACATCCTTAGATAAAACAAGATATATTATAAGAAGTAAAGTTCCTAAGTGAATTGATTGTATGTACATGTGTAGGTAGGTGTGCTTACTTAGTAAAATCACACCTAGGTACAAAGCTTATCAAAGCACATTAGAAACTAAGATTATACCTATAAGTATCCTTATTTTTAGTGTGGTCTAAAAGTTATTCTACAATCACTCTTTACTGTCCCCTTAGATCAACTTTTTAGTTGATCTGAGACTGTCCCTAATAAATTATAATAATTCTAGTATTTTTGTGAACCCTACAATCACAAACCTCTTGTCTGTACTGATACTTAAAAGAACCTACCAACAAAATTATGGTGTTAAGTTTTCAGTGTTCATATCTAAATTAACAATATTATTATGAGAGAGCAGCAAACAATGTTATATTGACAGAACCATGAGTGAGTTCAATCTGGTTCAGGCAATCTGTATGATTGAGCTAGATTAAACTAGATATAACTGTATTGCATATTGATTGTAGAGCATACATGTAAGGGCACTTAACTACGAACCTTACACTGCAAGTAAAACTATTTCGGGAACTAAAAATTGTGCAAATGTGATTGTGCATATATTAATTAAATTAGGCAGTGCTGTGCTGTACTATTAGCCTTATTTTATAAAACATGCAGACAAGCGAGCGACTACATACGTGCGGTAGATTTCAAAACTTTAACGAAGACTATAAAGCTTAGAATATGAAGAATTTAGGTCGAGCTTACAGCGTACTGTTTATTTTATGCATGGGTTAGTTATGTAGCTCATGACTCACTATGGTGCGCCATATAACAAATTTTGCACTAGAGAAACAGTTAATCGATATCGCTGCACAATATTTAGATATAACACAACAGTTAATGCTTAAGAACGAGGTGAAATAAATTAAAACAAAAATGTTAAATGAACACAAAATGTATTGTTAATACAACAAAAGCGTACACAGTTTTGCGGCTACAGTGCTTATAAAAATCATAGCTTCTCGTTTACTTGTGACGTTAGAGCCGTAATTGTTGACGCTGGTGTTTGCGAAATCATCACTAAACCTTTTATAGCCATCGGACGGCGGAGACGGGCTCCTCAAAGAAGCCATTTTTGTGCACTGATTTTTTTTGACAGAACAATTTGGTTTGACATTTCCGTTGCCATATTTGACATAATAATGATAGAAATGCATCATAAAATCTAAGCACAAAATAGTCTATGCCTACACCTTTTACCTACTTCCGTACGGTGTGTTTATTTATTTTGATTGTTCAATTCACGTGGTGATCCAAATTTGATTACTCTTTTATTCACCACTTTGCATCGCTGTGGCGACTGTCGCACCACTTTCCGTCGTACAAGCTGTTTGAAAGATAACCGGTAAATTTTACGGTTTTTTAGACTACACCACTACTGTATTCATAGACTATAGACGTGTTGACCATAGACAAAATCCTCTACGAAAATTTCTTTTTCTTGATCCCGGTTGGAATGTGAGTTGATGTTGTTTTCGATGAAAATAAATCCAATCGAATAGATTTATAATTACCAAGATTTCACAAATCCACGTACGAATTAAAAACGGTATCCTACAAACAAGTGATTCTGTGTAATATTTTTGTTTTACCAAATCGTAAAACATTGTTTTATTAGTTCTCAAGTTTTGACGTTCACCAAGTGTTAGTGATAAAACAGTGATATTTAGGTTTCCTTGTGTCGTTTCATGATAAACACTGTGCAATACGATCTTGGAAGTGTTATCAATCACTTGTTTGTAAGGAGACGTGTCGGGAGACATACCTAACCTAAAATTTTGTCAGGTGGAGTTTGTTTTTGAGGTTGTATTTCTGTTTGTGCAGATTATAAATGGCTCCACCACAGCCTAAGGCGGCGGCCAAGCCCGCCGCGGCGCCCGCGGGCGGAGTCACCAAGGCCAAAGTAGGCAAACCGAGGAATTATGACCTGGGCAATGGAGTTGTCAGGTTCTCGAAGACTGCTATGTTCCACAAGAAGGTGAGTCTTTAGGCTTGTATAGAACTTGCTTTTTCTATAAAATAAACACGTCTTTGTCATTCAACTTCAATTTGGGATTCTGTTTCAGAAACAAATGGCCATTCATTATGTTGATACTAATTAAATAATCAGACCCACATGTTTTTAACATGTCTGTATGTATGAATTATGCTTTCCAATTTTAATTACAACCATTGAGCAGTGTCACATTATCACAACACAACCATCACATGTATGATCCATATTATAACATTGATGGCATCCCGAGAAAAACTTGGGTTATGATAATTTAATCTTCAGTTATTAATAAACCTAGGTATAACAACTGTTTAATATTTGCTAAGATAAGATAATATACCAATAGCAACATCTCTATTGAAATATGTCTCACAATACCTTCTATTTCAGGCTAAATACAAGTTTGTGGGCAAAAAGAACCCCAAGCCAGTGAAGGCCAAGAGGCCAACAGTAGCCGTCAAGCAGATCGGTGGTGAGAAGAACGGAGGCACTCGTACCGTGCTGCTGCGCCGTAGGAGATCCTTCTACCCCACGCAAGACAAGTGAGTAATCAAACTTAAAAATTGTGGGTTAGTTTTGAACATATGATGGCATAAAACTTGGATGACAAGAAATAACTGGCTTGCAGTGGACATCTCCAATTATGAAGTCTACCACGCACTGTCGCACCTTTTTTGTTTATAATATTTGTTATTACATTAAAAAACCCTCTATGGGTTCTTTCGCACTTTGGGGGAAGTGGGAAGGTCATGTGAGAGTCCCAGCATAGCCAACAGTGTGCCATCGCCACAACATCGCACTAGCTTGCACCACAAAGTTCCTATTCGACCTACATTAAGGTCTCAGTTCACATTGGATGCACATTCAATAATCTGAAATCTATTGTTAATGTAAATCTCATAGCTAGGTTCTTATAAAGGTCCTATAAAGACAGAGACAATATTGTATTCACTAATCACAGCAGTTTCACCATCACCCCATCGTTTTACTCTGTAGCTAGTCAATGGTCAAACAGTAGTAACCCTATCTTTGTCTTAACTATGCTAGAATAAGTTTTTTACTATTTATTTGCCATGCAAATTGGATCAGTAGGTTCACCGTCACTTACTTTGGATATTTTAGACATCACACCTCTGTTACAGCTTTATAATATAGTTATGTGAAGTTGGACAAGGCCTATATATTCTTAGGGCATGATCAAGTGTCCAAGTGTCAAAACATGCAAAAAAATTCAAAGTGCATGTTGACTTCGAAATATTATATAGGGTAGTTCAACATTCTCCTCATTTCGTAACTTATTTTTTTTTTGTTAATTTACTGTATTGTCGAAAAATCACCAAAAGTCACCTCACGTAATTTATGGATGGCCCCTTACTTGGAAATATTCAACATTCTCCTAATTTCGTAACTTATAATTCTTGTGTTACTGTATTTTTGCCTGGTATAAAAGTCAGTAATAGATGCTGTTTTATAGTATTAGTTATGAGAGCTAACATAAATAAATAGTGTTATATTGTTTGTAGAATCCGCAAGCGCTCCCACCACAAGACGTTCAGCAAGCACGTGCGCCGGACCCGGCCCAACCTGACGCCCGGCACCGTGTGCATCCTGCTGGCCGGCCGCCACTCCGGCAAGCGCGTCGTGCTGCTCGCCGTGCTGCCCAGCGGAATGCTGCTCTTCACTGGACCCTTCGCTGTCAGTATACTTATGTTGCTGCTGTATGGCCATAGTCACTTGTTTGAACAGAACGTCGAGTACAACATTGTGGCGATTTGAGCAAACCATTTACAGGTCACCAGGGCCCTGAGTTTGCTAGCTAAACCAGTGGAAAACCACATGTCTTTAATATATCATTGTGAATTCTTTATGACGACCGCTTGGCGCAGTGGTGTGAGCGAGGACCGCTCTGCTTGCTGCATTAGGTGGTTACAGGTTCCTGCCATTATTTGTCCTCCCTGGGATCACCCCCAGTCTGTTATATGGTAGCCATAGTACAAGCGTTTCTTAGTTACATAACTGTAATAGTTATCCATATATGAGCTGCAGTCAATTGGCTACACTCTACATAAATATATACCACCTGTAGGCGACAGGTAGAGTTGACAATCGGGGTATGAGAAGGGCGCGGGGGAGGTGACACCCCACATACCCGCGCATCGCCCGCGCGCTCCTAGCCGCCGCGCTGCACGAGTCCGCATTATCGCTATCGATAGCTATCGATTACGATCTCGTTCACATTGTTCTTTGTTGTAGTGCATTAAAATGACTGGTCGCTTCCTCGTCACGTGTTAAGGTGATACAAATGTTCAACTGGGTGGGTCTAAGTAAATGGTTTGATGAAGCAGCTGGCTTATGTGCAATATAAAGTATACAACATTAAACCTCATATGGTCGGGAATAAAATGGCTTAGCCGATTTACTTTAAATGTTACCAAATTTTGTAGAAATCGATTTCAAAATATGAAATTGTCAACCTTAATCGTAAATGTTCTCCATAGCAACTGAACAGATTTACGTGAAACCTATACCAGAAAAATTGTCAAGACTTGTCTAAGAATCCGTGGATCCAAGATTTAATATTAGTCATTTTATTTAAAAAATAATCAATAATAACCTTAAATATGCTACAAACGTCATGGGTCATCATGACTTGGACTGCAAAATGTTCGTCGCAGATCCGCGATGGCGGCCTCCAAAGCTGGACGTGCGCGCAAATTTTAGCGTAAAATTCGTAAAAAAAATACGTCTTCTTAGCATTTTATGAATTAAATCACGTTTTAAATAGTTTAAATATAATATTGAACATAATTTTTAGGATATTATATGATTACAAATATTTTTAAATTAATATTTATGTCAGTGACGCGTTTTGTTGTCATCAGAGATTATGAATAATATAGAATGATGAATAGGTATATGATTAAAAAGCATAATCGTCCTCTAAAAACCGCTTACCTACTTTCTAATCTTATTGTCTTGCCTAACAACAACAACAGGTTGGGCTAACAATCAGAAGGTCCCAGGTTCGATCCCCGGTGGGGCATGCACCAATGGATGAATTTTCATCTATGTGCATAATTTACAGTTCGCTGACGGTGAGGGAAAACATCGTGAGGAAACCTACCTATCCATCGGGATTAGGTAATAGTCAGTTCCTGTATACACGGCGACAAGGTTCACCACCTGTCACGTTGGGTTCTGACTATCTGGTGAAACGTGGGCTTTGAGTTGGTTAATCCCTCCACAATGTGGTGGTGTATGGCCACTCACGCCTCTGACTACCCCCGAATGGGGATAAAAGTCGTGACGTTACATTTCATTTTTTCATATTTTTTGTCTTGCCTATGATATCTTTTTATACCACTGAGTTGCTAGACAAACTTGTTTTTTTTTGGCGGGAAGTGGCGAAGTGCAACATTGAAAATCTATATTATTATAGGTAGGTACTTGACACTGGCTATATGCGACAAGAAAAGCCAAGACAAAAAAACATGCGTACGGCCCGCCTGATGTTAAGCGTGTTTCAGTTGATGTTATTCATACTACTTAATATTAGTAATACAAAATTATTTTTGTTTGCTTATTTTTAAACCGACTTCAAAAAAGGAGGAGGTTTCTCAATTCGACCGTATATATTTTTTTTTTTTTTATGTGTGTTCGCGGATAACTTCGTCGTTTATGAACCGATTTTGATGAATCTTTTTTTGTTGGAAAGGAGATATTCCAGCGGTGGTACCATGATAAGGAAACCAGGATCTGATGATGGCATCCCAGAGAAATCGAGGGGAACCTTCGAAAATCGTAGGAGCGACTAGTGCGTTTGTAATTTTTTTCATTAACTATTTTAAAGCACTACTATTTTATGAAGGTTTGGAGTCGATCTGATGATGGAGCCGAAAGACAGTCGAGGGAACTCCTCAACGATTTACAGCAATTACCTGGTGTTTGGGCTTGATTAATTTGTATTGATGAGAACTTTACACCTAGATGGGTTGTGACTGTCATTAGGGGTCTGATGATGAAGACGTAGGACAGTCAAGGGAACTCCTCAACGATTTACAGCAATTACCTGGTGTTTGGGCTTGATTAATTTGTATTGATGAGAACTTTACACCTAGATGGGTTGTGACTGTCATTAGGGGTCTGATGATGAAGACGTAGGACAGTCAAGGGAACTCCTCAACGATTTACAGCAATTACCTGGTCTTTGGGCTTGATTAATTTGTATTAATGAGAACTTTACACCTAGATGGATTGTGACTGTAATTAGGGGTCTGATGATGAAGACGTAGGACAGTCAAGGGAACTCCTCAACGATTTACAGCAATTACCTGGTGTTTGGGCTTGATTAATTTGTATTGATGAGAACTTTACACCTAGATGGGTTGTGACTGTCATTAGGGGTCTGATGATGAAGACGTAGGACAGTCAAGGGAACTCCTCAAGGTTTTACAGCAGCTACCTTGTGTTTGGGCTTGATTAATTTGTATTGATGAGAAATTTACACCTAGATGGGTTGTGACTGTCATTAGGGGTCTGATGATGAAGACGTAGGACAGTCAGGGGAACTCCTCAACGTTTTACAGTAGCTACCTTGTGTTTGGACTTAATTCATTTCTATTGATGAGAACTTTGCACCCATATCGTTTATAAGTGCCATTACAGGTCTGATGATGGAGACCATAGACAGTCAAGGGAATTCTTCAACGATTTACAGCAGTTACCTTTTGTTGGGCTTACTTCATACGGTTCAATATGCCAAAATGTTCATTGGTATGGCGCCACTAAAAATCGTGAAATAAAATTATTTTTATAAAAAAAAACAAACCGACTTCAAAAAAACCTGATGCACTAAAAAGCCTGAAATAATATTTCTATTACCACCTCTGCCTACCCCTTCGGGAAAACCAGACGTGATGGTGTGTTATCGAGTATTTGGAGTCGGTGCCAATCTTGGTATGCCAAGTCTACCTACTATAAAAGTAAGAAGATAGAATCCCGAGGGATAGGTAGGTTTACCTATCCCTCGGGATTAGGTAATAGTCAGTTCCTGTATACACGGCGACAAGATTCACCTGTCACGTTGGGTTCTGACTATACAGGGTGAATTTTTCAAGTGAGCGTGGATGGCCAAATCCGAAACTATGAGTGATAACGAAAAGTACTCAAAAAAATCTCGGGGCTGATTTTGATGAAAACTAAAACTGCATCATTGGATTTTTGAAAAAACAATATTCGTAGCCAGGAACCGATCTAGTTGATTTATAATAAAAAACCACTTACTGTATTATTACAGCATTCGATAGTGTCGCTGATAAGAAACGAATTTTGAGAAGTAATTACAATTTTCATCAAAATCAGCCCCGAGATTCTTTTGAGTACTTTTTGATATCACTCATAGTTTCGGATTTGGCCATCCACGCACACTTGAAAAATTCACCTGTATAGTCAGAACACAACGTGACAGGTGGTGAATCTTGTCGCCGTGTATACAGGAACTGACTATTACCTAATCCCGAGGGATAGGTAGGTTTCCTCACGATGGTTTTCTCTCGCCGTCAGCGAACTGTAAATTATGCACATAGATGAAAATTCATCCATTAGTGCATGCCCCAACGGGGATCGAGCCTGGGACCTTTTGATTGTTAGCCCAACCTGTTCACCACAGTCGCTTGCAGTGCAGTTGTTATCCCGAGATTCGAGTCTTCATGATTTTCCCTGTTTTCGGAACAATACACACTTAGGTGTTGTAATTATTATGTATTGTTCCGAAAACTAGCAAAGTGGAAGCTCAAAGAACCCCAGCGAGACAGTGGAGCACATCTTGCTTCATTGCCCTGTATTTGCACGCCAAAGATATGATGCACACACAAACATAATAAAATTTGTACGGAACCCTCAGAGCACGAGTCCTACTTGCACTTGTCCGGTTTTAATTTGTAATGAGTAGCCCAAATACAAATTTTCATGTCTCTAGCTTCAGAAAAATTGGGACGCCTATACAAACTTGCACCCCCTATTTTACACCGTTAGAGGTGAAATGATCAAAAACGCTGAAATTACTATTCTTAGTTAATAAGAAGCCTAAATACAAATTTTATTGTGCCTAGCTTTAGAAAAATTTGAACCCCCATATAAACTTCCACCCCTTATTTTACCCTCTTGGGGGTAGAATTTTCAAAAGCGCTGAAATTACTAATTTGGATTTGTATTAGTAGCCTAAATAGAAATTTTCATGTTTCTAACTTCAGAAATGAGGGAATTCCATACAAACTTCCACCCCTTATTTTACCCCCTTAGGGTAAGAATTTTCCAAAATCCTTCCTTTGCTCTTCTTTTACGCTATGAAAGGTACTTACTGTCCAAATTTCATGTTTGTATCACCAGCGGTTTGAGCTGTGCACGTTTTGACGGACGGACAGATAGACAGACGGACAAAAAGTGATTCTATAAGGGTTCCGTTTTTTCCTTCTGAGGTACGGAACCCAAAAAACTCACAAAACGAGGCGTTTTGTGGAGCCAGTATTTTATTTTTAATTATACCATATATTATTATTATCATGGAGCTGCTCCAGACCCATGGCTCTGGCTTGAAAATCTTGACCTTACATGAAAATTAGTATTTCTGCTACTCAGCCTACAAATACAAATATTCACGTCTCTAGCTTCAGAAAAACTGGGACTATCCATAGATACTTTCTCCCCTTAATTGTTGAATTCTCAAAAATCCTTCCTGTGGTCTTCTTCTACGCTATAAAAAGTTAAAATTTCATGTTTCTAACTCAAGCTGTTTAGGCTGTGCACGTTTTGACAGACGGACAGATAGACTGACGGGCAAAACAGTGATCCTATGAGGGTTGCATGCATGCCCGGCATGCGTTGCATTGCCACTCCATCCGTCCGTCATCCTCCATCAATCCATCAGTCAAATAAGGGGTAACCTTTTCCAAAAATGTGCGCGTACTAGGTCGCAGGCACAGCTAGTAACTAATAAGGATTAGTACTATTTTTATTTCAGTTATTACCCGATGTTGTCAACAATTTTTCTTGTTTTCAGTTATTTAGAATTTTAAGTTGTTTTAATTTTGCTTATTTTGTCCTATAATATTAAACATTTAAATAATGTACTAGTCTTTTTTTAAGTAGTACTACCTATTACCCAGTGTTGGGCAAAATTAATATTCAGAACAATTAAAAATTAACAGTTAGTGAGCTTTTATTTACAATATCAACAAAATAACAATAAAAAAGATTACAAAGAAAAAATAACCTACCCACCTACCTATTAATAAAAATGTAGTACTTAAATTGTACTTAAGATTTAGTGAAAATTTTCCTTTACGAAGTTACCCTTATACGACTAAATAAAAGTAGGCAAGATACGAGTTTAGTATATGAGTCACTTCTGTTTTTGATTTATCATGTCGTCTTTTTGATGTGTCGTGGCGTATCGAAAATTCTAAATTCAAAAAATTCAACTCGCGGTCCTACGACATTGTTTGAGCAAAAAGCGGTCAACCTCGAGCTGTCAGTTGCAATGGTTCCAGCCTTAAAACAGAAAAACCAATAATTCATTCTCAAACACGAGAACTAGCCAGAAAAGTATTAAGAATTATTTTAATAAACATTATTTTGTTATGTTGCATAAAAATACCGATATAAACTCTTGGTACATGATGCCACAGCACTAGAAAAATGCTATCTCGACCTTTCGCGGATATACCTACCTTTTTGAAAACTTTCTTTTGCCAACAATTGATTTTTACGTTGTTTCCATAATTTCCAGTTCAACTCGTGCCCGCTGAGGCGCATTCCCCAGCGCTACGTGATCGGCACGTCCACCAAGATCGACTTGGGCGACTTCAAGCTGCCCGAGCACCTCAACGACGACTACTTCAAGAAGAACAAGAAGAGCGTCAAGCGCACCGTCAAACGCAAGCAGGGCGAGGACATCTTCGCTACTAAGAAAGAGGCAAGCTTTTTTTTTTTTTTTTTATAGGACTGCGGTGGCAAAAAAGCGTACGGCCCGCCTGATGTTAAGCAGTTACTGTAGCCTATAGATGCTTACAATACCAAAGGTATTGCTCGCACATTGCCGACCTGAAGGGGAGTGGGATGGAGGCTACTTTAATATTTCCAAAAAGGTTTAAAAGCTGTAAAATTAGTGGCCACATCAACATCTTGGTGTTGCTGTATTTCTGGAAAATCATGAGCTGTTTCTCTGTAATGATTTTAACACGCAACTTGGTGCCTCGCATGCCTCGCCCGAGCAATCATGTTATGACACTAACCGCCAAATTTATAGAGATTACTAGCTTCTGCCCGCGACTTCGTCCGCGTTAACTTTAAAATCCCACAGAAACCTGTAATTTTTCCGGGATAAAAAGTATCCTATGTGTTAATCCAGGTTATACATTATCTGTGTTCAAAATTTCATCCAAATCCATTCAGTAGTTTTTGCGTGAAAGAGTAACAAACAAACATTCATCCATCCATCCAAACTTTCACATTTATAATATTAGTGGGATTAGCCAGTTTACAATGGTTTTACCGAGCATTTCTGGCAAGAAGTGATTTGTAATACTGGTGTAGTTCATAACTTTCTATTTTGGGGGTGACCGAGTGCTCGGGCGGGGCATGCCCCTGATTTAGACGCAGCCATTGACCTTCCTTGGGTTGGGCTTCCGGTTCTCTCATCGTACGAAACGCAGCTGTAAAAGCTACTTTACGCCAAACTTTTGTGAGAGGGTGGTACTTCCCCGGTCGAGCCGGCCCATATATGAACTGCAGTTTGGCAATTTGCGTCAGTTTGTAAAACCCTTATTAAACTTTGCCATTAATTCTTGGCGTGTCTTTTATGAAACGATTTTTTTTCCCACAGAAATACGTTCCCACGGAACAGCGCAAAACTGACCAGAAGACCGTCGACGATGCCGTGGTTAAGGCGATAGGCAAGCGCGCCGACAAGAAGGTGCTCCGCGGCTACCTGAAGGCGGCGTTCGGCCTGCGCTCCAGCCACTACCCGCACAGGATGTGCTTCTAGTTATAAGACCAATAAACATCTGTGAATAAGATCCGCTTTTCATTGTCATACTTAAGCTTTTGCTGTAGCAGTCTTCCCATACCATGATACCACAAGGTTTTAAAATTTCCCGCTGGTTGGCCGCGGGTAGTCCCACAACTTTTGCGAAACGCCCTCACGCATTAAAAACATTAATATAAAACCTGGTGCGCAAGCGCGCAAAATAACAGAAAAGTAGGTATTTGGCCGCGCCTACAAGCCCCGAGCAGCAGCGCCAAATCTGACGTTGGTCGGACGTCAGAACTGATTGCTCAGGTGCGCCACTAGGCGCATGCAAGTTACAGAGCCAAAGAAGACTGCACCTATTATCATAAGATCAAGATCCTCTGGGGAATTCAAGTAGAAGGTAGGAACTGATTATGCGTCGTGCACCAAACTGACATTAGTTGCTGAAGGATCGAAGACGTACAAGGAATCGAAATGAAATCACCAGGATCTAGACAAAACATGCGTCGTATATTGTGTTCATTTGTATTTGTTAGCGGGCTGGTGCGTGCGCGGGCGTGCCGACACGGTGTTGCGCGCGCGCTGGCCGTGCCGCTCGCGCCACTCCGCCTCCAGCCGTGCGTATACGCCGCCTGTAATACAGACCACGATATACAACTGGTCTTCCTCCAGTTGTAAGTCTTATTTCTGTGGCTACCAGCCTATACTGTTATTATTGTCTCCCGCTTTATTATGGAGGGAAGTGGATAATCTTCATCCAACTCCTCCTATCCTTTCTTCTGATTAAATTCGTGCGGGTTCCAAGACAACTTAGCTTTACCCCGGGACTCGTCGAGGGTCAAACCTTGGCGTCATCGTTGGACACCATTGTCGCTCCTGGCTTACAGAAGTAACAGAGGTGGGAGTGTGTGGCGGGCCTAGTACTAAAAAAATAAAACATAGACCATGATATACTATCCTGTAAAATTACTTGATAACGGCAGAATCTAATTCTACAGTAGCAAATGCGGGTATCACCACCCGATATTTAGGGTCCCTCTCCTAAGGGTCAGTTCAGACGGAACGGAAAAATGCGCGAGCAATTTATTGGCTCCATTGAAAATAGGACCGTATTACCATAGCGTCAGGGACGTAAGTTAGACTCTTGTTTTTTTTTTTTTTTTTATTAGGTCTGCGGTGGCAAAAAATCGTACGGCCCGCCTGATGTTAAGCAGTAACCGTAGCCTATAGATGCTTGCATTACCAAAGGTATTGCTCCGACCTGAAGGGGAGTGGGATGGAGGGAGGGAAAGGGGAGGATGGGCTTTTGGCTCTCTCACTCATCGTACGAAACACAGCTGTAATAACTGTGAGAGGGTGATACTACCCCGGGGTTTAGAGTTAAAACCTCTTCCTGACGTCCCCCTGCCCATGAGCGTATCAAAGAGAGGGGCAGGCTCCCCCCTTATTTCCCTCCCTGTTGCCCCTATGGGAACCCACCGGGCGGCGCCTTCGTCTTGTTATGCTGCAGTGCAGCGGTCTTGGCGAGCGCCGCCCGCATCTGCCGCGCCGCGCGCTCCTCGAAGCGGCGCTGCCCGTCCTGGTTGCTGCGCGCCGACAGGCACGAGATCCATTGCCGGCCCACCACGCGTGTGCGCCTGTCATGGAAGACATCAGGAGGCCTGACCACACACCAACATAAAAAAGACCACCAAAACCCAATATAAACATAGAAGAACCAGTCCATATGACTGCAGAAGAGCTACCGCGGTCTATACCTATCCCTTACCCCTGAACAAACTACAAATTAATTATCCCTTTCCTTCATTTTTCCGTTTGACATTAATTCTCAGAATTTGGTCCTTAGAAGCGACACTATCGACAGGTGCAACAATACAAGAAGCGTTATTTTTTTCAAAATCAGACTGATCGATTACTAGGAAAAAATATTTCCTCAAAAATGTGATGCTGATGCAGTTTGAGATTTAATCAAAATCGGCCCCGACTGCCCCGAGGGATCTTTGGGCATTTTTCACCAGGCCCTGTAGTTTTGGATTTGCCATCCACACACCTTTGAAAAAATATCCTAGGCCGAGTTTAGAGGCTACGCAGTACGCACCGGGTACGCTATTCACTCGGAGTCCGTTCCGTACTTCAGAATTACGTGTTCAGTTGTGGCGTCAGAGTGAATAGTGCACACGGTGCGTAGCCTCTATTAGGGACGCCACATACATACGGAATTTCCGTATGGAATTCCATTTCGGAATATCGAATCGGGGTTGCCGAACGCGATACGTCCATACATTTGGATGGATTTCTGCGTTCGGAATCCCCGATTCGATATTTCGAAAGGGAATTCCGTACGGAAATTCCGTATCTATGTGGCGGGCTTTATGGGATTTAAATGTTGGGTTGGGGTGGGCTGCCGCACAATTTATAAACGCAGTAAGTTCCAAAGCAATCAGTTGTACTTACTGCGTTTATAAATTGTGCGGCAGTGGGTTCACGTTTGTTCGCAAGTCAAGGCTTGACCACTCACTTGGTGGCTGGATGGGTGTGCGAGTGGCGGCGAGTGACACGCGCTTGCGACTTGCGCGGCGAGCCCTCCTCGTCGCTGCGCGCGCTGCCCGAGCTCTGCTCGCTCTCCCCCGACGAGCTGGACTGCTCGCCGCCGGACTCGCCCGCCGAGTCCCCGCCGCCGGGGGCGCCTTTCTTTGTATACGAGCTTTCATTATCGCATTTAGTGCTATATCGAGGACACCAGTGGCATAGTAGAAAGAGTGGGAAGTACGTTATCTTCATACAAACGCACCGCGCGCGGCTTGTATGTGTGCGCCATAGTCGCATGCGAAACGGGTCGAGATTTTGTTTGAGTGTGCGTGCGGAGACGCATAGATACTATGGCGCACACATACAAGCCGCGCGCGGTGCGTTTGTATGAAGATAACGTACTTCCCACTCTTTCTACTATGTCAGTGGTAGCGCAACCAGTCGCTCCACCAACTAAATGTATAGAGCTGTATATAGGGTATCGCACCTGGTGTCCGCTCGGTAGCGCAACCAATTCGGTGTCGGCTATAGAATCACCCGCTGGTGGCGCAACCATGGTTGCCTCGTGCGATATCGCACTTACCGAGTAGTAAAAACCAGGTTAACGTCTCCCGTCCAGTCTCTCTCTCAGGCTCGTATTATTAAATGCATCTCAAAGTTGAGATCGGTCTTAAGATGCAGTTTTGACGTTTAATGTATGGAACATCTGTGAAAAATAGCATCTTATCTTATCGATCTCAACTTTGAGATGCATTTATTAATACGAGCCTTTGTCCGTCTCTGGAGACGCTGGCAGGCAAGCCATGCCATGTAAGTATTTGCTATGGTTTATTAGAAAAGTACGGATTTGGACTGGGCTTAGTAGTAATCCAAAACATTGGCCATAACATAATATTATAATAATAAAATACAATATACCTAAATACTAAAAATGTCCTGGATAAAAAATCTAAATACCTAAGTACTATATAAACTAAACAGCCTATCTACAAGGTATTATACTTACCCACTCAATTAAATTAACTATAATTTCGAGCCCATTAATTAATCATAGGTCCAATAGTGGTGCCAACTAAAGCTATAGTCTGATTTTTAATTAGACGAAGCAAACTGACAGTTAAAAATGTCACTGTTCTATGAATTTGAAACTTATTTGTTCTATTTATATCGAAAAGTGACATTAGCACCTGTCAGTTTACTTCGTCTAATTAAAAATCGGATTATAGGCAAGTACTTCGTGTTACAGCAAAAGCCTATTGTAGGTACTTACTTGAGGCGTCATCGCCGGCGCAAAGCCATATAGGTATATTTGCTAAACTAATTATTCTAGATTATAATTCATTATAATATTAATTAATTAACAATATATTACCTAAATAAACTTCTTTGACAACAATTTATTTATGTGTAACAAGCTCTAAACATTCTGTACCTACTACTAACACCAGCATGAAGCTAGTTAAAATTATACCTAGATATTATACAGGGTGTTAACTGTTAGGTGAGACTAGGGACGTATTGAAGGAGGTATTCAGTTTTCGATTCTCATTCCAAGTACTTATGTAAGTACAAAAATATTATCTTAATTATGACAGAATTTTCCAATAAAATACGAATTCATGCAAAATAAATAAAATGCAGTATGAAGGGAAAACGGATTAAGGTTATTTAGTTAGACGAGTAAATTTCCAGTGATGAGACAAGCCATAGTCGCTTGTTAGAGGCTGGTTCAAGTTGCGAAAGTTTTTGCAATATTTTTGTCAAGTTTCTTGTATTTATATTGTTTTTAGTAACGTGTAAACATGAATTATAACAGCCTTGAATACGTCCTTCGTCTAACTCAACACGCTGTATAGCACAAAAACAGTAATTAATGATAATAAAGTAGGGTACTCGTAGTCCACGGCCGGCCATATTGGTTTTGGTTCGAGTCGAGCCGCACTTACCTTGTTCCTATGCGTGTCTTCCTTAACCTCCTTCACCAGGACCGGCTTCGGAGACTTGGGCTCCGGGTCCGGGACGGCCACGGAGCCGCTCGAGCAGTTCCCGGCCAGCGACTGCGCGGACACTTGGGCCGTGCCCAGAACGGGGGAGCCGGGCCGCACGTTCGCTGCGTACGCGCCGCGCATTCCATTTAAGGTTGGTCGGTCTTTTGTTTCTCGTCCTTGTCTAGTCATGGGCCGACTAGTACTTCGTGCGAAAGTAACTTGGTGGAATTTCATCGATATAATGAAGTTTGTTGACGGAAATATTATGTCTATCGGTAGAATACTTGTGCGCAATTCAAATCCGAGAGCTGCTTAACTTTGACGCGTCATAAAAAAATACGATGAAAAAGTAGTCTCAAATTGCCAAGTGAGACTCAAACATTTGAGTAGCCTATGAGTACCTATTCGATCATATGATTCAGTAATAATATCTACTCATCAGCTTTCTAGACTCTCCTGGTTAGTAAGTACTGTGGCTAAGTACAAACCTCCCGAAAAGACCTACGATGGTCTGATGATGTGATGACTGAACTTAACATTAGTTGTAGGAACTTCCATATCGATGTAATTCTACTTAACTCCTATCACATTTTCGACTTGAGCCAATGGATTGAAACAGTTTGTGTATTTACAATTTTGTCGCTATTCGATGCAGTTATGTCAATTTGCCAGTACAGACATTCAAGCAGAGTGACCCCATGGCCTCTAAGTATTTGCATATCATCAGCTTGATATTTACAGCTTTCCTTTCTAATGTGATGCAATGACGTGAACAAGGGACTTGAACCTTTAGGATGACAAAATATCTCATTCTCATTCATTCATTTATTTGGCAGCAACCCAAGCCGAGGCCGTGCCCTAAGTGGCGCCCTTAAGCCAGCTGCCTCCCCTACCCCCCTGACTGGATCGCACTTTGCACTCGCCCTTAACCCGGTGAAGTTAAGACCACTTCGGCTATCAACGTAATTATCTATACTAATAATAATATTATAAATAGAGAAGATTTTTATGTATGTTTGTAATGAGTAAACTCAAAAACTACTGAACTGATTTTAAATATTCTTTCACCATTAGAATGCTACATTATCCCTGAGTAACATAGGCTATATTTATGGGATCCGGGATACGCGATAGGGGATCCGGGATCAGAGATCCGATTTTTTTAAATTTAACTTCTACGCGGACGAAGTCGCGTGGAAAGGCTGGGTCCATAAAACACAGTCTAAAGTCCTATAGGCCCCCTGATTCCTATGATTCGTACCAAGTCTCACGTCATAGCACCACCCCTCCCAACAATTTACACGCTACACATCGTTAATGTGCGAGTCTCACGGTTGAACTTGTTGTTGCTGGTGTAGAGCTTGCCGAGCAGGCCGAGGGGGGGCCGCGGCGGCGCGAGCTGGATGCCCTCCCACCAGAACACCTCCTTGCACTGCAGCCGCCCGTGCCCGTCGTCACCTGGTTCTAGGAAGCGAAACTTAGGAGGTGCTCCTCAGTCAATTACACATAAATAAGACTACCAGGTCTAGTAGTCTCGAGTGTCAAGAGTCTGAAAGCCACTTAGGAAATAGCCTTCTCGTACATAATTTGCCCCGGCCTGTGTTTTAACGTGATCCCAGTAACACCAAAACCGTTATAATAATAATAATATCCTGGGACATTTTTTACACACGGCTACCTGATCCCAAACTAAGCAGAGCTTGTACTATGGAAACCAGATAACTGATATTACTACATATACTACTTTTTATTTGTAAATACATACTTAATATACATATACACCCAGACGCGGGACATAGGTACAGACATGTTCATGCACACAAATGCATGTCCCGGGTAGGAATCGAACCTACGACCTGCAGCGTGAAAGGCACGTCCCGAGCGGGCGTTATGTGTGGTGTTTATGTGAGGATATGTCCAGCAGTGGACGTCTGCCGGCAGACATGGCTGGCTTGATGGACGGCCGCACATTTAACGTAGCGCACTCGTCTGGGCTTCCCAGGAAGCATACCCCAGAATACGGGTTAATGTGGGTGTGATCGTGACAGAATATCCAAAACTCACGCGCACGTGAATGTGAAAAAGCTGCAACTATGATAACGTTGCCAGCAAAAACGCTGGCTTCTGACACATCAGTAGAAATATTGACGAAATATAGCCTAGTTTTAAGGGTATCCCTAAGGAGCTCACAAGTCTGGGGCCACACCGAGAACTAGCGCACTTAACACTTGACATTAAGTGATCCAAGCCTTGAAGCATTTCAAGTGCTTAGTGTTAGTAAAGTAACGAGTGCAGTCCTCACCCCTGCCGACGAGCCTGGTGAGCCGCTCGGGAAACATGAGCTGCGGCGGGCGCATCGCGATGATGTCGCGGAACTTGTTGTACAACTCCATCACCGAGGTGTCCGTCGCCAGGCCCTCGTCGGGCAGGTGCTCGCGGAACTGACAACCCTGCTCAGATAAGTACTTGCTGGAACGGCTTCTCTTGATAAAACAGCTTCTACATTTGGTGTAGCGTCGGTGTTCACCGAGGTATAAAGTGTTAACTAGAGTAACAGTGGTGGGACAGTGTGCGGGCCTAATCCCAAAACAATAGGAAGTAGTATAAAGTCAAAATCTTATCGTTTATTTTTTAGACCTAACTTTGTTAGTTAATGTCAGGATTGTAACTAGGCGGATAGGAATGCAACTTATTTTTTATATGATGAGTGTACCGTGACACTCTGCTAAGAAGATCCTGTAAGAAACGCAGGGAGGCTTATCGTAGTATTTTTTACAGATTTTCCTTTTTTAATCTCACATTTTCTACGTTTGATGCCAAGAGTAGTGGATACTTCAGTAAAAAATATAAAGCTCCAATGTGGTGCATCGGAGGTTTTAAATTTGTCTTCTATCTACTACTGATCTGTTTAAAGCGTAGGCCACTGTGTTCACTACACCGGATGGTTTCAAGCAATTTGGCTTTCAGTCAGAGCAAATTTCAGATATGGTCTTCTTTTCGTAATATCCCCTGATCTGGTTGAGTTCTATCGACTCACGGTGTTCCTAGTGATGGTCTCGAAGCGGTAGGCCCTCTCGCCGCAGCAGGGGTACCGGCCGGCGGGCAGCGAGGGCCGGCCCTCCAGTTGGAACATGTGCGGGGGCTGCTCGTGGTGGGAGCACCATTCCATCTAGGGAAACCGATGAATAACCGCATAGAGGAGTCATGTTAATGTCGTGACGTCAGCTCCCTTCCCCTACGAAGCCGCCAATCTAATCTATTATCCAATTATCCGGTTCATAATTGGAACTTAAACTACAACTATTACATAACAGATGTGAAGGTACGTGATCTTCACAGGAGAGTTCCAATCCTAACATGACGTGATTGCGACTTGCTAGCGACAAACTGTTTAGAAATTACGAGGTGTAGGTACGGCCGCTCAGTCGCCCTAAGCCGTAGGGCCTAAAGTGACATTTCCGACTTAAGCTTTCATTATTATTGACGCCCCTAACTAAGAGAGCTCAGCTTATGTTGGAAATATTACCATAAACGTACAGGCGACTACAGGGCTGCTCCCGCATTATTTACTTAGGAAATGGACTTTGGAATTTGCAGAGCATCGCAGCCTAATCGAAAAACGGCCATACTCTACAATACGGTACCTGGTAAGCAGGGAAGTAACTGTCGCAGAGCTGGCATCTCAGGAAGTGGCAGTCGGCCCAGAGCCGCCAATACACGCGGCGCCAGGACCGCAGCTCGCCGTACAACCAGGTAATGTACTCGTTCAGACTCCACGATTGGTCCCTGGGCACGCATTCCAAAGGCAATTTCATAGAAGGTTTTATGAGGTGAAGCTCACTCATTTGCACTTATTGATATTTAAGAGAGAAAGAGAGGAAGGAAGATCGAGGAAGGCGACCGCTTGGCGCAGTGATTTGAATGACATTCTATATAGACAGCAGTCGTTATGCCATGTCAAAGGCCTTCGGACGGTTTAAACAACTTATACCAGGCTAGCCACTAACCCTACGATAAGAAAAAGGGATTATTACTCATCTCTTCCTCAATATTGAAAGCAAATATCATAAAAATTGAGGGGAAGACCCATTCCCGCAAGAGGGAAATTGGGGTGAATAGAGTGGTTATAAGGGTATTGTGGGCTCACCTATTGTGTGTGGAGATGACGTTCCCCCGGCGGTCTATGTGCATGCTGGCCGGCTGGCACGGCACCTGCTCGGCGATGTGCCGCCCGAGCAGCTTGTTGCATCTATTTAAGTCATGCAAAATCCTACAAGGAGCTGGTAATAAAAATCCTATTGGGCGTCCTAAATTAAAGCCTATTAATTTTTGCGACTGTAGCCTAGGGGTGAACAGGTTGGGCTAACAATCAGAAGGTCCCAGGTTCGATCCCCGGTACCAATGGTACCGGATGCACCAATGGATGAATTTTCATCTATGTGCATAATTTACAGTTCGCTGACGGTGAGGGAAAACATCGTGAGGAAACCTACCTATCCCTCGGGATTAGGTAATAGTCATTTCCTGTATGCACGGCAACACGGTTCACCACCTGTCACGTTGGGTTCTGACTATCTAGTAAAACCTAGTGAAATCTAGTGAAAACTATCTAGTGGCTTTGAGTTGGTTAATACCTCCACAATGTGGTGGTGTATGGCCACTCAAGCCTCTGACTACCCCCGAACGGGGATAAAAGTCGTGACATTACATTACATTACACATGAATTTTTGACTAGTCCATTTTCGTGTCCCATTCCTGAGCAAAGGCCTCTCCTTGACTTCTCCACGAAGCAGGAGCGGTCACAGTCCAATATCTCCCGCAAAGGTGACCAAATCATCCATCTTGGGTCTGCCCCGGCTGCGGCGACCGTCACTTGGTATCCAATTTGTGATAGCGTTTGCCCATCTTTGCGGGTCGAAAATGTTGGCGGTGTTTTAGGGGCTATGCACACGGGCAACTTTTGCGACAACTGACAAATCGCAACTAGCTGTTTTCATATTAAACAATCGCGGCAACTGTTGCGGCAATTGTAAGTATTACTCACACCGTACCTAAGATAGCTCCCACAAAGCGAGAGGAAGACCCAAGAAAAGATGGATGGGTTTTATAAAGATTGATATGAACGAGGTTAGAGTGGATGTATGTATGATAGCAAAGTTCGATGAATGAAAGAATGACGTAGGTACTCCGCCGACCCCAGATAATGAAAAAATAACTTGAAGAGAGCTCAGATAACTCCTAACTTAAAAATTTCAATTGGGAAGTTCATGGGGCATCAGGTAGTGAAGAAATGACATAACTAGAAGTAGGACAACATTTAGACAATGTTTATTACTTGCTGCACTTGAAAAGCGTGGCGAGTGTGGAGTAGTGCCCCCGCAGAGTCTCCGGCACCGGCTCCGCGAGGGACAGGATCATCTTGCAGTACAGACGCGACTGTACCTTGTCCTTGCGATCGCGGATCGCTTCCAACTCCGCGTTGGTGTACATTGCTGCTAGCCTGCACAACAACATCCACTCCATGTACCTATAGTTCGCGACAGGTCGAGAGGACGTTCGGGTTATGAGCTTTTTGCAGAATAAAATCAGAATCAAAATTACCAGGACCAGCAACGTAACAAAATAAATTAATTTAATAATTTTGTGGGCGATTTTAATTGTTTATCGGGTCCTGCTATTTTTGATTCGGATTTTATTCTGCAAAAAGCTCATAACCCGAATGTCATCTCGAGCTGTCGCGAACTATACGTTCTTCTTCTTATCGTATGGTTAGTGGCCAATCTGTTGTCAGTTGTTGAAGCCGCCCGAAGGCCTCTGACAAGGCTTAAGGACTGCTGCCTAGATGACAACACCCAGGACCGACTTTTTACGTGCTCTCTAAAGCACGGAGACGCTCAGTTCAAATGCCACTAAATGGTCACCCATCTCTAACTGACCTTGCCAAGAGTTGCTTATCCTCAGATCGTTTACCGATCAGTGGTTGCAGCTGGCTATGAGCGCCTGCTTACTTGCTGAACAGTGATGGAAATCATCGTGAGGAAAGTAGGTACGTCTTTTGAAAGATGTGTGTATTTCGCCAACCCGCACTGGCCGCACTGGGCCAGCGTGGTCAACTATGGCTGAATCCCCCTTGCATTGCAATAATTTAATTAGTATAAATTAAGTGTTAGGGTTACCACTGAAAATGAATGTGAAAATGCTCTGAACTATATTTTTAAATATGACTTTACTATATGACTTTACTCAAGTCAACTGTGATCCAATGGACACGTTGGCTTAGATGATTGGTGGAATTCTTCAGGAAATCATTAAGTATGACCGCTTGGCGCAGGGGTTCGAGCGTAGGCCGCTTGGCTGACTGTATCGGGTGGTTGCAGGTTCGATTCCCACCAGAGGCAAATTTCGGTAACGGCCCAGAGAGCTGACAATGTGGCGGAGGTGTTCGGGCTTGAACAACTCTGACACCAGGTTGGCCACTAACCATACCATAAGAATAAGCTGACATATAGCGCTCTCCTCCCCGGAATAAGATAGATTCTAGAGCAGACGGTCAAACAGCAGTGAGGCAGTATCATCATCAAGTACCTGGTGAGGAGTGCGTCACTGAGACAGGCGAGGTTAGTGGACGTCTTCACGATGTCGTTCATGTGTGCGTGGCAGTAGATCAGGCAGTCATGCAGGAGAGGCTCCATCTACACACAACATTACATGAATCTAAGGACGACCAAGACCTATGAGGTTGCTTGTAACTGGTCCATTAGAAACATTACAGAATAAGAATCAATATTAGGTCAACAAATCAACTCATAATCAACACGCTTTCTTATCAATATAGTTCGTTTATAATACAATAATATAATCATTGAAATCGGTCCATCCGTTGCGATTTCATAACACATTTTATATAATGTGCGGCATGTGCGTGTGACGTCACACGCTTCGTCGGATTGAAGGCGCGCTGTACCCGCGCCGCCCAAAGCGCGCGTGAGTCCAATGACGTCACAACAATCGCGCGCGAACTTCGCTAGTAATTTGGTCCATGCTTCGTCAATTTTTGTCGTAGACCATAAATCGTTGCACTGTATGTTATGGATATCTTAGCTCTATAAATCTGCGTTCTCAACTAAATTCGTTACGGATCTCCATTGGCCATAATGAAACGAGCGAGCGGTTTGCGCCACTACTGTATAATTTGTTTGCTAGTTTGATTGAACACACCTGTACTAATTATGGTATCTAGGCATGACATAATGAATGAATGAGTACTTCGACGACCGCTTGACGCAGTGGTTTGAGCGTAGGCCGCACTGCTCACTGACTCACTACATCGGGTGATTACGGTCGGCAGTTACCTGAAGGAATGACGCTGAGACCAGTATAGGAATGACGTTGTGAGAGTCCAGCAGGGGCCAGTCGGCCACTAGTATTGTCTCTCTCTTCACCCAACGCATTAGCCAGTCAAAAATCTACAACAAAGAAAAAATTTGGTAGGTACCTACCTATAGTAGGAGAAATAAAAGCCATAGAATATCCAAAGAGTTTTGCTTGGTTAGGCCGTAACTTATAGGTAAGTTACGGCATCCTATAAATAATGTATTGCATGCTATAACTACTCCCTAGCTCAAACTAGCTTCGTTTTAGCCTGCTGCTGAAATACCCTTTTACATAGGTACTGAAATAATAGTTAGGAATAGGTCAAAAATAATTATTGATTCAAAAAAAAAGAATTTGCTTGCAATGACAAATTCGACTGAAAGATGTTGTCCCTACTTTATGACAACAAAAAATAAAGACAACAATATATTTTTTTTTGGTTGAATGTTTCGTCGTGATAACCAAGGGTTACTTGTTAACCGACTTAAAAAAAATATTTTAATCACCCCTTTTTTTTATGGGAGTATTTGCTTAGGTAGGTAAGCATATAAATTTTTAGTAGGTAAGTATAGTAGGCGTTCATTCGGGTTATGAGCTTTTTGCAGAATAAAATCCGAATCAAAATTACCAGGACCCGATAAACAATTAAAATCGCCCACAAAATTATTAAATTAAATTATTATGTTGCGTTGCGGGTCCTGCTAATTTTGATTCAGATTTTATTCTGCAAAAAGCTCATAACCCGAATGTCATCTCGACCTGTCGCGAACTATGGGTAATATCCGACTTAGGGCGCGGCTCCATCTACGCGCTGCGCTGCATTGCGCTGCGGTCGTCGCAAGATTTTGTACTGGCACGTCACCCTCCCCGCTTCGTCTCTCGCCCGTTGACACCTGCGACGACGCAGCGCAGCGCAGCGCAGCGCGTAGATGGAGCCAGGCTCTAACCTGTATATCACAATGCACCGATATGTCCATGTCTTCAAGTCTCTGGCCCGCTGTGACGTCAGCAAAGTAACCCATTTTAGTCACAAGCAGTTTTTGTGGACACCTGAAATCCTTTTTCAGCCCTTTCACCTCATCGCAGACGTGAATTTCTACGTCACCACTGTAAAAAATATTTAATAAAATTGCAAAAAGATTTCCGATACCGGGAATCGAACCCGAGCCTCCTGGGTGAGAGCCAGGTATCCTAGCCACTAGACCATATCGGATGTTATACAGTAATGTTAAATTAAGAATTATATTACTCATGGTTACAGATAATTTATTTTTAGTTGCGTTTTAGTTCCTCATGACTCGTGAAGTCATAAACCAATAATGGTGCCCCTGAAAAAGTAAAAAACTTACTCTTGTTTCTGATTGGCACGTTCATTTGCTGCAGTCACTGATGATTTACGTCTGCCCAAACGATCTCTCGATTCTTTCTCGTCCACAAAACCTAGGAAATAATATTACACAAAATTATAATTTATGAACCTATAGTCCGATTTTTACGAAGTAAACTGACAGCTGAAAATGTCATTGTTCTATGAATTTGAACCTTATTTGTTCTATTTATATCGAAACGTGTCATTTGCACCTGTCAGTTTACTTTGTCTAATTAAAAATCAGACTATACCTTGTACATTTTATGATGTCAAAGTTTATAAGGTTACCTCCAAAACTAGCAGGCTTCTTTATTTCAACCGTGGAACTGGAGTGGGCTTTCTTTATTATTGGTGCGTAAACGCTAGACGTTTTCGAAGGTTTTTTATAACCAATCAAATACGGCAGGATAGAATCCAAAATACCTTCATTTACGACCTGAAAAAAAAAGCGACATCTATTGGTATTCTTTGTAAATAAACATTTATCAAATAAAAAAGGTATTTTTTTCACTAACATCGTTCAATTTACAATTCAAATTAGCTTCTGTCCACACTCCAAGCATTTCAACCCTCGCTTCAGGAGGTAAAGACCGTCTGCGACCTTTTCCTGAAAATAAAAATAAATAACCCTTCAGTAAATTACTGCTAGATGGCGCTGCATATAATATTTTAACTACCCATAAAAGTAACAAAATAAATTACCCTCAATTTGACTGCAACTAAGCCGTTTATCAAGCCGCTCTTCACTGGTCTTATTTTCGATGGCACTTTCGCTTTTGCTTGTTATCGCCTTCGTTTCTGCGAATGCTGTTTGGTGGAGGAGGTCTCTCTCTTGCTGCTCAATAACATGGTTGATGACCGTCAGTTTCGTCAGTTCCTCCCAATCTATCTTCGAACCATCTTCTTCATCCCCATCTAAATGCTCGTACACTTGGTAAGCAGTTTTCATGAAATCGAAAAAGTCTTTCACCGTGATCGTTTCGGCTGACACGGCGGCTTTGCCCGTCGAGTTTCTTCTCGAAGATGGGTCGGACTGAACTGGACTTTTATTTTTAACTGCATCATTTCTATAAACAAACATAGAAGAGCCATCTCCTTCTGGATTGGAGTTGGAATTCGACATTTTTTACCTTTAACACCCGTTCCACAACATCAAACTGGATTATCTAAGGAATATTGATTCAACAAGCCTTCTAGAAATGAGAGATTGAAAATCGATGTATAAGATAGAGATGTATAATGAGATTCACTATTATACAAGAATTTTATTGGTATATAAATAAGTATACTTTCAACTTTAGTAAAAATTTTCAATAATCTTGTAATAGTAAGCGACGAAAAAAAATATTTTACAGTATTTACAAATCCCAAAAATACTGGCATAACCTAGTTAAAATGACTGACAGACAGACATTTATATTATTTTTTAGAAATTATATGAATCAGCTAGTAAACAGCCAAGTACAAGATGAAATCTTTTTTATGGCGAATAATAATTGCGTGGATCGGAACGGGAAGTTGTCAATTCGTCGTTGTCGTTTTGTCTATGTTCTAATGATATGACAATGTCATATCAATATTTTCCGTGTAATATTTTGTTGTCCAACAAAGTAATTTAGAATGTTTACGGCTGTATTTTATTATGGAAAGCCACCAACCCGAATATGACAAGAACGGATTGTTGTCTGACACATTCTGGAGGACACCACAGCGCGCAATCCCGGGCAGACCTTGTCAGACGATCAAACGTAACGAGGTTATGTCTGGGTCATCGTATCAGCAATTCCAGGCGTCGGTGAACGACGCCTGGGACCTCGGCGACGACGACATCGTATCAGGCATCGCCGAGACCAAAATATCCAAGGCCATATCGCAAACTGCCGCTTTGAACGTGATAAATTCGCATAGGAATAGTAGTAAGAACGTAAACAAAAGTGACGTAAAAGTTGAGAATGTGAGTGTGAAGCCGAAGGCTGAGGCGGTAGAGGTGAAGAAAAATGAGGTTCGGAAGCTCGGGAGTGGGTCCGGGGGTAGTGCGGCGCCGTTCCGTGCGTATCCTGGGCGGCCGCGAGCGGTCAAGCTGTCTGCGTTGACTTCTCGCGAGGAAAGTAGTGAATCTAAGATAGAAAGGTTCCAGCAACTACATGAGAACACTGTGGTGGACCTCAATGAGTTAAAACAGCTCAGTTGGTCTGGAATTCCAGTAAAAGTTAGTATAACCATTGTCTTGTTAATGATTCATTAGTAGTAGACAGTATTAGGCCCGCCACATACAAACGGAATTCCGTATACGAAATTTCGTTTCGAAATATCGAATCGGGATTCCGTACCCCGGAACCCCCTGACCCCGATTCGATATTTCGAAATGGAATTCCGTATGTATGTGGCGGGCCTTAGTACCTAGTTATTGTATTTGATAGGTTATGGTTGTCAGTTGATTTAACAATATTGTTTTACGCACACATCTACTTTCAGCTGTAACCTTGGTGTATTATCATTCAAATTTCAGAATATGTAAATAGATCTGTAAAATAAAATGTTGACTTATTAACCAACATTTTAGATTGCCTTACTGGGGTTGCCAACTGTACCGCAAGAGCCGGGACAGTCTGTTTATAGAGCCACAGAGGATGTGTCCCGTAAAAGATGTGTGCCGAACACCAATTGTCCCATTTTCAATATTTTTTTTGGGAAGAAGCAGTGAATGCTCTCTGTTTATTTAACACGTATTTTGTTATAATCCATAAATTGTGTTTTCAGCAGTCTGACTAAGTGAGTAACTTATTTTTTAGCCTTTTCGTACATTTTTATTGCAAAATTTCCAAGTACTAAATTTGACAAGTCTTGGTATCAAGAGAATCCAAACCATACCAAACAATCCTAATCTTTGAAACTTTTAAACAGGTGAGAGCGGTAACATGGCGGCTGCTGGCCGGGTACCTGCCAGCGAACTCGGAGCGCCGCGCGGACACGCTGGAGCGCAAGCGAGCAGACTACAAGCACCTTGTGCGGCAGTACTACGACGCTGAACGTGATGATGACACTTACCGGCAAATACACATTGACATACCCCGGATGAGCCCTCTTGTTGCTCTATTCCAGCAGATCACGGTGCAGGTAATCACCATGGACAGATATCCCACTGTGGTAGAGCCAAGCTGTAGCCAATTGACTGCAGCTCATATACAGGCTGGCTCGACAGGGGTAGTACCACCCTCTGAGAGAAGATTGGCGTAACCAGCTATCATAGCTGCGTTTCGTACGATGAGCGAGAGAGCCGAAATTTGCCTCTGGTGGGAATCGAGCCAGCAACCACATAATGCAGTGCAAGCGGCCGTCGAAGATTGTACAGATCGATTCAAACTTCATGGCGGCTGGCTGTGTAGTGCACTGCGAGCGCGGGGACGCGACACATCATGTTTCCCAATGTTAACCTTAGTAAGGGGATAAAATGTCACAGGGTGGCGCCACGTTGGCATAGGCATTGTAGTGACACTGACTAGTAAAGTGACAGATATTCGCTTAGCCACTGAACTTCACTACCGTTTTGCTTTTCTGACCGACCAATCAAATGGTCGGTCGGAAATGCTACACCCTACGATGACAGTTCAATGCCTAAGCGACTCGGCGCCCTGGTCATCTGAACATTGTTTACCCTCATTAATTCTTAATTTCTGTCGCCAGGTGATGTTCGAACGCATCCTGTACATATGGGCGATACGTCACCCCGCCTCCGGCTACGTGCAAGGCATCAACGACCTGGTGACGCCGTTCTTCATGGTGTTCCTGCAGGAAGCCGCCCCCGGCCAGGAGCTCGACAACTTCCCCCTCGACAAGCTGACGGAGGAGCAGCGTGACGTCATCGAGGCTGACTCCTTCTGGTGCCTCTCCAAGTTCCTCGACAGCATCCAGGATAATTATATATTTGCTCAACTCGGCATTCAGTATAAGGTAAGTTATTTTTATGGTGTTGCCAGACCAATCGATCGATCGTCGATCGATAGAATCGATTGATCGCAGAATGAATTAGTCGACGTTGATTGATAGTTTCTAAAACACTGATGGATTGATCGTCGATCAATGGCATCGATGGATAGTAAAAATAATAATATCCTGGGACATTTTTACACACGGCTGATCCCAAACTAAGTAGAGCTTGTACTATGGAAACCAGATAACTGATATTACTACATTTACTACTTTTTTATTTGTAAATACATACTTAATATACATAAACACCCAGACTCGGGACATACAGCATGTTCATGCACACAAATGCATGTTCCGGGTAGGAATCGAACCTACGACCTGCAGCGTGAAAGGCGCCATCACGCCAACGGGCTCCTCAGTGATGGTAGAATAGATTAGTCGACGTCAATCGACTTCGATCGATTGATTGGTTAGCCGACGTGTTAATGAACGGTATCCGTCGAAAGCTACCACACCAATCGATCAACTTCGATCGACGTCGATCGATGGCATCGAACAGCGATCGATCGATTGGTGGACGTGATTTGGAGTGGACAAGATATTGCATGTCGTTAAATAGATCACGAGTCATGTCACTCCTATCCTTTCTTTAGATTAAATTCGTGCGGGTTCCAAGACAACTTAGCTTTTGCCCTGGGGCTCGTCGGGGGTCTAACCTTGGCGACATCGTTGGACACCGTTGTCGATCAGTAGCCCGATTCACGTAACCAAAACCGTAACGACATCTCAGCGATATAGTCGTTGATAGACTTTTCGTAACAAGAAAAGGCTATCAACGACTATATCGCTGAAATGTCGTTACGGTTTTGGTTACGTGAATCGGGCCCCAGGATCGATGTATGGAAATGTTTTTATTGGGACTAATCCCGCCACACACTCCTAACACTGTTACGCCTGTAAGCCCTCCGAATAAAAAAAGGAGTTTCCATACATTGAAGCGTAACGATTCTATATGAATCCACATATTACCATCCATATCCACTACAACTCTATAGCGACACTAGCGCCAATTATTTGATGATTTCGTGGCAGTGAACTAACAATACTATTAGTTCACTGAGAGCGCGCGATTATGATGCTAATTTAGCGCTAGGGGGCCATCCATAAATTACGTCACACGTAAAGAGGGGAGGGGGTCGACGAAATGTGACATTGTGCGACAAAGGGGTGGGAGGGGTCCTAAGTTTTGTGACGTCAGATTTAAAAATCTAATATGTATATGTATTTAAGTATTAAAACCGAAATTTGAATTAAAAAAAAAACTTTAAATTGTAAAAATATGTGACGTCACACAGGGAGGGGGGAGTCTCGCAAATGTGACCAGCTGTGACAAGGGGGGGAGGGGTCTAAAAATTATGAAATTCGTTTGATGTAATTTATGGATGGCCCCTAGTATCGCTATGAAATCAAATGCGTTTTGGAATTTTCTATCAAAATTTCCACTAAAATGACCAGTACAGAGACACTAAAAAGGGGCTAATTATTTTATTATAAAGTTGCAGTCAATGTCGGATCTATCCTAATTAGCTTCAAAGGTTAGGGGCCTGAATACTGTAAAAAAAATCACTCTCTCCTTTTAACATCGCCGTAAAATATCTACTATATGTAAGAAAAACCAAGTGCATGTCGGACTCGCACATGAAGGGTTCCGTACCACCATAGAATAAAAACATCAAAAATATCCAGTTTCTTGTATGAGAACCTCTTTATTTTTAAATTTTATTTTATTTTTAGTACCTATTTGTTGTTAGCGGCAACAGAAATACACATTCTGTAAAATTTTCAAGTCTCTATCTATTACGGTCCGTGAGATACAGCCCGCTTACAGACGGACGGACAGACGGACAGACAGGCGGCGACAGCGTAGGCTTAATAATAGGGTCCCGTTGGTACCCTTTGGGTACGGAACCCTAAAAAGGTAAGGTTTTTGTGGCAGACATCATCTTTAGCATTTACTAAGCGGCCATGCAAAACATCGCGCACCAGTAAATTAAGGCCTTATATTGTTAATTACTCTTCCATATTAGGTACCTATTTCTTAATACCTCGCACCACATATCTAAAGAATTAATCAAGTTCAACCATTTTATGAAGTTATTAATGAGCGTTAATATACCGCTTCATTAGTGAACATAAAACGAATTAAGTTAGCATGTAATACAGGAAAAATATTGAGTTATATCTAAATATAGGGACACGTAACAGGTAAATGAATTGAACGTATCATGTCGAATAACAATGGGCTGAGGCTTACTGATATCAAAAATAAGAACATTATACCTATTTTATTTTATGTAGATAATTTTAATTAGACATACAATTAAGTTTGTTTCAAAGTTCAAAATAATTTAATTAAGCCAAATAAAGCACTTATGTAGTTCACATAAAGATTTTAGGTTTACCACTGGCACTGGTGCATAAATATTGCTGCTTCCATTGAGAAGTGGCGCAGTGGTTCGAGCGTAGGTCGCTCGGGTCACTGCATCAGGTGGTTGCCGGTTCAAATCCCGCCAGAGTCGCATTTTGTTAGTTCAATGTACGTTGAACAATACACAAAGATAATATATACCAGGGCCCTAAGTCGCATAGCCATAGCCATTGAGCTGCTATAGTAATCTACCCTCTGTTTGGTCGTTCGGAATCAACCGACCAATCATTGGGTTAATCGCTATAGCTGCTCAATGCAATGGCAGTTCAATGGCTAAACGACATAGGGCCCATCGGTATGTTAGTCTGGCGATATTGATATATGTTATGTCTTCCAGGTGAATCAACTCAAGGAATTGATCCGGCGCATCGACCAGCCGCTCCACGAGCACCTTCAAGCCCACGGCGTCGACTACCTCCAGTTCTCGTTCCGCTGGATGAACAACCTGCTCACTAGAGAGATACCCTTACCTTGCACCATACGCCTATGGGACACGTACCTCGCGGAATCCGACGGATTCGCGATATTCCAGCTCTACGTATGTGCTGCTTTCCTACTACATTGGAGGGAGAGGTTAATGTTAGAGAAGGACTTCCAAGGACTGATGATACTGCTGCAGAATGTGCCGACGCAGAACTGGACGGATTCCAACATAAGTGTGTTGGTCGCGGAGGCGTATAGGCTGAAGTTCGCGTTCGCTGACGCGCCCAACCATTTACATAACGCTGGAAAAGCGGATAGATGACCTGGGAGGTAGTTCGTTTATGGAAGCCGCGGGGGGAGTCTATATGATATTTTTTAAAGGACTTGGCCAGCGACAATATAACTGAAATAGACACCTAATGACATTTGTTCCACTGAAATAATTAACTACAGTTAACTTTTTATTATAGAATTGCGGTGGCAAAAATGCGTACGGCCCGCCTGATGTTAAGCAGTTACCGTAGTCTATAGATGCTTGCAATACCAAAGGCATTGCTCGCACATTGCCGACCTGAAGGGGAGTGGAATGGAGGGAGGGGAGGGGGGGGATTGGGCTTTTTTGTGATGACTTCATTGTCACGTTGCCTCGTGCGATAGGGCGCTTAGACTCCCCAAAAATTCAATGTTTAATCATTACAGGATGAATCCAATCTTATTGTTTCAGTAATTTATTTAAATTGATTTACAATAAAACAAAAAAATATTGAAATGAAATTAGTTCCCTTGTTACCGTGGGACTTCATTCGTGAAACGGACTCATATAAGTCCTATTCGACAGATCCCCTACAGATCCTATTCCCTTCAGGTCGGCAATGTGCGAGCAATGCCTTTGGTATTGTAAGCATCTATAGGCTACGGTAACTGCTTAACATCAGGCGGGCCGTACGCTTTTTCACCACCGCAGTCCAATAAAAAAAAAGAAAAAAAAGATGTGTTGACGGAAACCACAAACCTGTCATAAGGTGTCTATCTCGGGTTATATTGTCGCTGGTATTAGCCCACACAGCACTGTTAATCTTGTAAGCTAGGACGAGGGTAGATATAGCTTTCACATGGGGTTCAACAATGCACATAGGGTACATAAAGGTACTATTTTGGGATACGGCTCTTTACGCTAGCACACATTATTTTTACGCTACGTAACACAATGTAAAAAGCTTGTGCGTAAACAATAACTGTTTTATATAATAAACCCGACATACACGAACATTAGTGTTCTAAAATACGGCACTAACTATACCTACATATCAATGAATACAAGTCATATACGCCAGACCTGTTGTTAGAAAGAGATGAATATACATTGTAGTGTTATTAGCTATATAATCAGTGACGTAATCAATCAATCCCTTAACAATTGTCCATTGAGAAATACACATTCTGTGAAAATTACAACTCTCTACCTATTACGGTTCGTGAGATACAGCCCTCTGACAGACGGACAGCGTAGGCTTAGTAATAGGGTCCCGTTGGCACCCTTTGGTTACGGAACCCTAAAAACCAGTGGTTTCGCAACAATTAGTAAGAGATTCGAGGCCTAAGCTGACTCGTCAGTTAGACAATTCGCGAACGTTTTAAAGTGATATTTCATGTAGACTTCCTCCCGTGGTACACTCGTCACGTTACCGTTCCGTCAAAGGCTTCACAAGATCTTATCATAAGCTTTAATGACGACGATACGCTTTATCAAGATGTTATTAAAGCCGACTGTAAGAGTGATCAGGGTAAATGGTTCCCGTTGCTGTTTGTGTGAGTCTGATACTAAATTGTGAATTAAAAAAATACAATAGCTAGTTGTCCTTAGATTATAAATATGTTTGTTAAAAAACGCTTCCCACCGTCTTTTTGTTCGCTAAACGTCGCTTTCGAAAACGCTTTCGAAAAAAAAATAGTTTTTTTAATACATGCAGTTTTCATCACGATGTTTTCCTTCACCGTAAGCAAGTGATAATCATATTAAAGTAATGATTCGTACATAGATTTCGTAACATCCAAAAATGCTATAGTCTGATTTTTAATTAGACGAAGCAAACTGACAGCTATAAATGTCACTGTTCTATGAATTTGAACCTTATTTGTTCTGTTTATATCGAAAAGTGACATTAGCACCTGTCAGTTTACTTCGTCTAATTAAAAATCAGACTAGGGTTTGAACCCTGGATCTTAAGCCCGCAAGACGCGTGCTTAACCAATCGGATAATACGGCTACCTATAATAATAATTATAGTAAGCAGATAAGTGACAAAATAAAAATATAATTCGCATTTTAGTATCAGACAAATTTTCCCCAGCCTATTATTTGATTTTGCTGTTGGCTTTCAAAGTGCGCCATATTCGATTGTTTTGCTATGTAATGGCCTAATGTAAGTTAAAATATACGGTGCGGAATAACATGTAATGTTTGGTACCTATACCTAAGGGCCACCACAAACATGCTACTGCATCGGCGATTTAGTCGCTATTAGCATCGGAGCAGTCGTGCGTCCGAACGCAGAGAGTGGCCAAATCGCGATGCAGCATCAATACAGTCTCAAAATCGCCGATCGCCGATGCAAAAAGTAGCATGTCTGCGGCGTCCCTAATGTTGCATATTATTTCGCACCTCTAGTTTATTAGAGGGCAGCTCTGGTTCTGGAGGGTTACACCATGTTTACGTGAGACTAGGTTTTTATCGTAATTTTTCGACGAATCGAATCGCTTTAGATAATACGACCAAAGAAAATAATGTCGATATGCTGACTGATGAGCATTGACTGGTAAACGATCGGGGTCAGATATGGGTGGCTATTTAATGGTATCGAACTGAGGGAGACGCTGCTTCGGAGCGCAGAGTCAGGGTCGTTAAGCCATGTCTGAAGCCTTCGGGCGGCTTGAACAACTCTGACACCAGGATGACCACTAACCATATGTTAAATACCATATTTACTTAAAATCTGACTCGTATCGCAAACGCTCAAAGTCTTAGGAAGTTTTAATACATGTTCCTTTTGATATGAATGCCTTGGCTGCGTCTACATAAGCCGCGTGCCGCGCCCGAACAGTCAGTTTTGACATGTCATAATTTGAGTGCTCGGGCGAGGCATGCGAGGCATCTGGACGCACCAAATAGATAAGAAGTGATGGTGTAACCCGTCGCATGAAAATGCATTATTTGATGATTTTTCTTTTTGTTTTTGTGACCCCATTTATGTACTTTTCAATTTTATTAATACGTTATTTTACTTAGATATTATAGCATTATACATTATATATTTATGACATTTGTTTTATTTGCAAGGAAACCTGATATAAAAATTCTGACCGATTGAATTTATTCGACAAAATAAGGAAAATAGCTAAGTACCTAAGTATAAATGGGCAAAAAGTTACAACAATCGAATGACGTTTTATTTAGTACCTAAGGGAATTAGGTAGGTACCACAAACAACCCAGTACACACCTAGACACTAGACCAGGGGCCCTACCACCACCTCTTATAGCAGTTTTGTTTTAACGTTTCAGCGACTTTTTGTGCAATGACGTTTCTTATTGTCATGATAATAAGGTACGTCATTGCACAAAAAGTCGCTGAAACGTTAAAACGTTCCTGTAATTGAATCGCAATAAGAGCTTGTAGTAAGCCCCCAGTGCAGATTATGAAAGGACTTTCTGAGCCCCACATGGGCGGAGAGTCTTGGTACTCTATCTAGGGTATCTAGGTCATTGTAAGTATAGCCCGCGACAGGTCGAGATGACATTCGGATAATGAGCTTTTTGCAGAATAAAATCCGAATCAAAATTAGCAGGACCCGATAAACACTTAAAATCGCCCACAACATTATTAAATTAGATAATTCTGTTGCGTTGCGGGTCCTGCTAATTTTGATTCGGATTTTATTCTGCAAAAAGCTCATAACCCGAATGGCATCTCGACCTGTCGCGGACTATAGGTACCCAAAGTAATTTTGCACTAAATATGTGTATTAGTTAACTATATAATATTGCACGACTTACCTACCTACCTTAGGCCTACCTTAGGCGTACCTACAGTTTTGGAAAAGGTATAAGAATTTATTTTTTCAGTTTGAGGAGAAACTCACTCTTGTGGAGGAAATGGTAAAGCCTTATAAGTTGGCAACATCGCGCGCCACCAACCCACTGCGCAGGTCAATAAGCGACCTTCACCTAGAACTCGACAGGTCCAGTGACCCTAAAATGTAAATAACTGACGAGTAAATACGTATCGTACCTTCAAAAACCCGTCCCTTACAAAGGGAAGTTAAACCGCATTTAGCTGTGATAAGAATGTTCGGGACAAGGATACTTCTTAAGAAAGGTTTAAGCTATCTATGAACTGTGAAACGAATCTTCGAGGATCATCGGCGGGTATAACCTACTACAGGTAAGTGAGCAAAGACATTACCAAATAAACCGGCCAAGTGCGTGTCGGACTCGCACATAAAGGGTTACGTACCACCGTAGAATAAAAACGTCAAAAATATCAAGTTTCTTGTATAGGGACCCCCTTTATATTTAAATTTTATTTTATTTTTAGTATTTGTAGCGGCAACAGAACTACCTACCCATTCTGGGAAAATTTCAAGTCTCTACCTATTACGGTTCATGAGATACAGACTGCTGACAGACGAACAGACGGAGAGCGTAGACTTAGTAAAGGGTCTCGTTGGCACCCTTTGGGTACGGAACCCTAAAAGGGAGGTATGTGACTGTCCAAAATAGTATGTCCTAGTAAAAGGAGTCTATGGACACAGTACAACTCAGTCGTTCGCGGAAAATGTTGGAAATATGTCGGTATTCCCAATACGGCTCAACTTCTGGTGAATAATATACTATCACCTACTGTAATGCCCAAAATTATTATTTCGGGCATTTAATGATGTAGTGGGTACAGGAAATATTTCCTGAGTATTCACCTCAAATGGGATAAACCATTTTTACTTAGTTAGGTTAGGCTGGCAAACTCTGATAATACATTTTTCGGGACTTTCGGTATGGATAAAAAATCGGGACACGCAAAATAAAATTGGGACTTCTTTTATTATTTTTTTAATAATTTAGCCCTTTTAACGTCCCACTGCTGGGCACGGGCCTCCCCTTAATGCGAGGGGGATTCAGGCCATAATCCACCACGCTGGCCCAGTGCGGGTTGGTGGAATTCACATGTCTAAAGACATGCAGGTTTCCTCACGATGTTTTTCCTTCACCGTAAGCAAGTGATAATCATATTAAAGTTATGATTCACACATAGATTTCGAAAAATCCAGAGGTGAGGTGAGGTGTGAGGTTTAAAAAAATAACTTTTTAAACGTTTTCTTTCGACACTATCGACTGATGCAATAATTACAGAATGTGTTTCTTTTAAGTCTCATTTAAAAAAATAGCGTCCCTCCCAGTCCCGCATGGGCGGGACGTGGGAAACAGGGGGGAGGGGGGAATGAAATCAGAATATCCCGATAAACGGCACAATTGGCCACCTTACTGGTACTTTTCCATATGTTGTTATGTCATTAGTAAATAAAACAACACCCAATTAAAATGTCAGTGTCCAGTGATCAGACCACATGCGGCGGCCAGTCACGGGCTGTGGTTTTCCTTGCTATGATAATGGTACGGTTTTAATATTAATTAACACAAATATACACGATATTTAAAGAACACAAGTACCTAATTAAGTGGATATTACAACAATAATAATTAATGCGACAATTAATTAATTAATTAGTAGCGACTGTAGCCTAGGGGTGAACAGGTTGGGCTAGCAATCAGAAGGTCCCAGGTTCGATCCCCGGTGGGGCATGCACCAATGGATGAATTTTCATCTATGTGCATAATTTACAGTTCGCTGACGGTGAGGGAAAACATCGTGAGGAAACCTACCTATCCCTCGGGATTAGGTAATAGTCAGTTCCTGTATATGTCGTCGCCAACTGGTTTAATACGCCAATCAATTGGGCAGCTAGGCCGTTCATTAAACGCCGGCACTCAATACAATGGCTAAAGGACGCTTAGGCAAATTGTTGAATGCAACGTTTAATAAAGGGGCTGAACGTTGCTTAGCCGCTTGGGTGAATGACATTTTTGTGAATATTATTCGCGGGGCTCCTATTTCTGGGTTCGGGGTCACCAGTAACCTAACACGAAGGAAATGACGGGGGTTTAGCTCGCTCGCTCCGCTCGCTCGCTAACCCCCATCATTTCCTTCGAACCTAACCCAGCCAAGTCGAGTGCCCCAAAGTCCCGAGCTCGCTTCGCTCGCTCACGCGTGCAATATGTAAAACGTTTTAATTCTAAACATTGTTTTACTAAGGTATCCAGATGACGAAATGACATCCAGTAATCCTGCATAAGCGTCCGTATGCTTTTAGAATAATTCATGGTCACCTTAGCCTCTCCAACATTGTTGATAACCTCAATTAGTTTAAAATTCGGTTCCGTCTCATTATTCGTAGTTAAATCCATGTTATAGTCTCGTTTACTATTAATAATTATCAATTGAACTTTTTAACACACTATAAAATCACTAAACACGGTAATTCGACAAAAAAAACAATACACATTTAATCAGCTGTTGACAAATAGGGACGCCATATTTGTTAGATGACTACTGGCGCTGCAGTGGCGGAAAAAGAAATTAAATTTAAATGACCCGGCAGCTTTTGTTTCAGCTTTCTCCAAAAGGCTAGCTTTCAACCAGCCAACTCGTTGGACGTTTTGCTATATGTGTCAATTCAACGAACGGCCTAGACGTCTAATTGAGTGTCGGCGTTTAAGGAACGGCCTAGGCGCCCAATTGAATAGCGTATTAAACAAGTTGGCGGCGACATATACACGGCGACAAGGTTCACCACCTGTCACGTTGGGTTCTGACTATCAGGTGAAACGTGGGCTTTGAGTTGGTTAATACCTCCACAATGTGGTGGTGTATGGCCACTCAAGCCTCTGACTACCCCCGAATGGGGATAAAAGTCGTGACGTTACATTTACATTTGCATTTTTAATAATTAATGAAGTCACATGAAACGTCGTAGGTAATTAGGATATCTGTAGGTACCGTTGGCGCGGTTCGAGCGTAGGCCGCTCGGTTCACTGCATTGGGTCGCTGCGGGTTTGAGTCCCGCCAGAGGCAAATTTCAAAAGCCTTTTCGTAATTTACCCTGGCCTGGATGTCACTGGGATCGTCCCCAGTCCATTATATGATAGCCATAGTACAAGGCACATGCCTTCCATAGGCCTAGGGCAGCCGGCGTATCAAATCCGCCCCTACTGAAAACTGTAAGTCAGCAAGAGTCGGCAACACATTGCAGATAGAAATTGCCACAAAACTAGCCAGTTTACAATAGCACTAGCAACCAAACTTTCAAAAGTTGCCTCCCGCAAGAAACGCTTCATGCTTGCGGAAGTCACCGATATCGATGGCGGTGATCTTACGACCCAACTACACGCCAAGTCCTATCTTCTTTGAGCTTTCTTGCAGTGAAATAGCATCTATAGGTAAGAACGTGTATATTTTTATCGTACTACCCATAGATTAATTTTGGTTTCCCGAAGGCGCTCCAACTAGATGGAGCCCACGCACTAGCAAAATGCGGCAACAACACCGAATTCGGCGTACTTCAGTACTACTTTTATTACATCTGACAGCAACGGGGTAGTACCGCCCTCTCACAGAAGATCGGCGTAAAGCAGCTATTACAGCTACGTTTTGTACGATGAGTGAGAGAGCCGGAAGCCCAATACCCCCTCCCCTTCCCCTCCTTCCTCCCCGCACTCCCCTGGTCGGCAAAGTGCGAGCAATCCCTTTGGTATTGCAAGCATCTATAGGTTACGGTAACTGCAGGGGGGCCGTACGCTTTTTTGCCACCTCAGTCCTATAAAAAAATAAAAGAAGCAATTTATGAAACTGACGTGTCGCGACGATAATAAGTTGCCGCATTTTATTTATGGAACGATTTTTCTTAGTAGCGCAAGACTTTCGTAAATATATGGTTACCTATTAAAGCTTAGCTCACTGTAAAACAATGGATGGAGGCGGCCCATGGACCAGTTACTAAGGGGACTGGCCCTAAGCAAGTCGGCCGAGTGGTCGGCCTAGTACTAACATCGACATAAAACGAAGCGAGTAGTTCAACTATTTACCCGTAAATAGTAAAATGAAAATGAAAAAACAAATTTTGTTTCATACAAATATCTAATATGGGCACCTCTTTCTTTAGTCTTTACTCTGTGAGGCGGCCTGAGAAAACCCAAAACCCCTGTGGCGAGTTCCATACCTATACAGGGTAAGTAGGAATCGTTAATTCGGTGGCTAATAAGGTTTTTTATTGCTCATAAAAGTTTGTAGGCGTTCAGGCAAATATTATTTTTTCACTGTAGCAATCGTCAGACATAGGTATTATAATTCGATCACTAAAAGTGAAAAGTATTTCAAAATACCTATCTATAATATTGGCGTAAAATCAGTTTTTAGGGTTCCGTACACAAAGGGTGCCAACGGGACCCCTATCATAATCTGTGCCCCTATTACAAAGCCTACGCTGTCCGTCTGTATCTCACGAGGAATAATAGGTAGAGAGTTGAAATTTTCACAGAATGTGTATTTCTGTTGCCGCTAAAACAACAAATACTAAAAATGAAATATCGTCCCCATTCAAGGAACTTGATATTTTTGACGTTTCTATTCAACGGTGGTACGGAACCCTTTATGTGCGAGTCAGACACGCACGTGGCCGGTTTTTTTTTTTAAGATTCCGAATTCATGTCCGATATAGATTTCGATATTTTAAAATTCCCCTGCTGAAGGTACCAGAACATATTAATTAACCAATAGTGATGATGTAACCCGGGATGGATTATTACCTATTAACATTTTAGCAGTAGTACAGGGAAACATCGCGTATCGGCGGAGCGGGTGGCTGGCTTCCTGTCACATTTCCTGCTCGCCCGATAACGGTGTATGGCCGATTCTGAACAGTGATGTGACATCACGGGAATACATACCTAATATATATATTTTTTGTATATTTTACCTACTTTCAGACTTGAATTCCTCCGTTTTACAGCCATGCGCTGTAGTATTGTGATTTAGAATATTAGCATGGTAAGCAATACAGATTTAATAGCTAATGATTCATTGACGACTACAGACAGACCTAAATAATAGAGGTAGGTACTTAATAGATAGTTACTCTGCGTAATCTTTTTTCTGAGGAACCGCTTGCGCAAATATTTTTATGACTAAAATAATGTGCCTATTTACCAGAAAATTAATTTAAGCTAAGTATGCCGAACAGTAGCTCAACTTCGTACGGAGTCCGTAATTTTAACCCTGCACGCACTTACTAATTTTTTTCTGTCGGTGTTTAGTGCCAGTAATTATTATTTAGGTACTTATAGGCTTAACTGGTAGGTATAGGTTCCTATGTATAGGTACTTGGAGGTAGGTAGGAGTAGGAGTAGGTAAACTTGCTAAACTTTTATGGCAGGATACCTAATTGGAACAATAGCATCTAAAATTGGTACCTAACAACCAAGGAAATGGAATGCTCGCTCTGACTACTCCTTCGAAAAGCCGCAAAGCCCAGCTAATTTTCCAAACAACAATCCCAAAGGACAATTGATCGTAATCCCGGACGTTTTTCCGGGATTACTTATGCCACCACTATCGGCAAACGATATTTTTGTGAAACACTGAACAGTTGCGCGTCCAGTGGTCACGTAGTGTGTTAATTAGCTATATGTATTAATACGCGGCTTTCCTTGTAGATAAAAAAGCGTTTATTAACCATTCCCCGCGGGTCATTCTGTCAAACAGTGACTGTTCGCTCCGGGACTGAAGACTGGCAGGTACGAATTATTTTTTAATTCATGTGCTCACCTCTTTCTGTGACTTTATTTTTAATGTAATATCCCGGAGGGCATCGAATCTCGAAACTACCGGTCTCTAATATTATCTAAGTGAATTCTAATCGTAATAATCGTAAACTACTGGTCCTTAATATTATCTAAGTGTATTATATAATCTTAATAATCTTATTTTCTTGTCGGTCGACATGCTGTCGGCCATCTGTTAGCAGTCCTCTGGCCGAGAACATGCAAACCGCCACGAATTTACGAATTATATTGAAGAAATATTAGAGACCAGTGGTTTCGCAATGGTTCATTAAGAGACTCGGGACCCAGGCAGTATTGCCCGGGCTGTGTATCTCATGTACCGAAAATTCATCAAAATTGGTTTAGCGCTTACCTACAGACTACAGACAGGACTTACAGGAGTATGTGGCAGCCCAAAAACATAATATGGATAACCTATTCGATATACACACGGGTGTATGGGGTAAAAGAAAGAAGATAAAGAAGATAACTCTTGTCGGTTGCGGCTCATCGTATGGCAGTTTGCTGTGTAGTATTGCCAGCTGCCTAGCGAAGGGCAACAAATGACTGAGTTGTTCAACTAAAAGAAGACAGAAGACTCCAGATATTGAAGAATTGTCGCCGACATACATATTTTTTCATTTATATCTTGTGAACTTGTGAACGCGACTTACAATTGTGATTTCTTGCGTCTTCCATTGAATTAAGGTCCGACCGAGATCTCGGTCTCGACGGTTCTCGGCTAAAATTTACGCCTCGGACTTTTCCAGGCAATTTTTTTTTGGAGTTCTCGGCCTAGGCCGAATCCGCGCATGACTGGGGAATTAGTGAATTTTAAAGTATGCGCGCGGTCTTGCTCAGTCTGTTAGGCTGGTAGTATTTAAAAAAAAAACTACATTATGTCATTTTTCGGTCTCGGTCTCGGCTGAGAATTTGTTTTATTCTCGGTCTCGTTCTCAGCCGAGATATAACAACTAGTCTAGGTCGGCCCTTACATTCAATTCTATGTCGTGGCATCCACTAATGTATGTATGTACATCACTAGTCTTCCTTTCGCGCACGCGAATAATTTTTGAAAGTTCTAGACACAGTCCGCTAGGAACGATGTTCAAAAACCCCGGGTACGCCCCAAAGAATTTGTAAAAAAAGAAAAAATTTAGGGCGAACTAATCCCAACCCAAATTCGCCCCCATTATGGGACTTTAGTACAATTTATCGATATTTTTAGGCAGTTTAAAATGGTTCTACGAAGCATTTCTAGGAACAAAAGTGATTTGTAATGCCGTTGCAAGTCGATCATAAATTATTTGGGGGTCAGAATTTATCTGAACTTTGTAGAGTTATAATTTTAGAATGTATTATATTTTGGGAATATCCGTTTGTGATTGGCTGCGTCCGTTACAACGACTACCTACCTACTGATACTAGTAACTGATTAATATGTCAGCGTAAAATTGTACGAACGGTTAGTTTTAATTAATCTAGTGAGATTATAAACTGTCGGTTAGGTTAGTTTAGATTAATTTATAAACGAACAATTCGTAATACGGTGACATAAATAATACTACTGATTTCAAAAAACTATAGGCAAGTAAATAAATTGGGTACTAGAAACTAGGTACTAAAATATAAAAAAATACTTCTCAATAGAAAGTTATAATCGACTTTAACTTACAAAGCACTGTTCTTCTGAAAATGTTTTGTAAAGCAATTGTTATTTTTAAATTTTGGTTGTGTGTACCTATATTTATATTATTTGTTATCATCGTCACTATATTTTACTGTTATGTATTTATTTGGTTCAAACAATTTGTCGTCAGAGATTGCATACCTATGTAATTGAGGACATAAGGGCCGGAAAGACAAGCTACACTGGTAAGTACATTAATTAATAAGTAAGGGCGAGGCTCCATCTACGCGCTGCGCTGCGTCGTCGCAAGATTTTGTACTGGCACGTCAACCTTCCCGCTTCGTCTCTCGCCCGCCGACACTTGCGACGACGCAGCGCAGCGCGTAGATGGAGCCCGGCTCTAACCCGTCTCACGATGCACTTCCAATGCGTCAAGTTCAATGATATCGACAAGGACGCAGCGCATCGCCTCTCCGTCATCTTTAACTGTTTCGTTAAAAAAACCAGCCAAGTGCGTGTCGGACTCGCACATAAAGGGTTCCGTACCACCGTAGAATAAAAACGTCAAAAATATCAAGTTTCTTGTATGGGGGACCCCCTCTATTTTTAATTTTTTTTTTTTTTTAGTATTTGTTGTTGTAGCGGCAACAGAAATACCTACACATTCTGTGAAAATTTCAACTCTCTACCTGACGGCTCGTGAGATACAGCCCGCTGACAGACGGACAGACGGACAGCGTAGGCTTAGTAATAGGGTCCCGTTGGCGCCCGTTTGGTACGGAACCTTAAAAACTAGTTTTCGTAGGTACCGTAGGTATCGTAGGTAGGTTTTAAAATCGCGCGGTTTTATTTCACGGAATTCTGTAACCCATGGAATCATTATGAATGTATCCTGCGGTTTTAAAACCGCGCAATTTGACAAGGTGCGGTGCGGTAAACAAACCGCGCGAAGAAAAACCGCGCGGTTTTTATTCGCAATCCGGCCAGGCTTAAATATAATGTAAATGATAAGCAGGTTGTGCGAAACCAATCTAACAGTAAGTACCAACTTATCTACAAAATAATTTTACCGAAGGCGCAGTGGTTTGAGCGTTGGCCGCTCGGCACACTTCATTGGGTGGTTGCGGGTTAGATTCCCGCCAGGGGCAAATTGCGGAAACGGCCTTTTCGTAATTTGCGCTGGTCTAGGTGTCACTGGGATCGCCCCCAGTCCATTGTATGGTAGCTATAGTGCAAGCGTTGCTTAGTTTGGGACCATACAGTTGGTGTGTAAGTCTGGCGATATTTATTTATTTATTTTATTATTAATCAGTAATTTCTATGTAATTTCTAATGATTAAATACCTATATATCAGCTGATGACTCAGCTGATATATAGGTATTTAATCATTGGGTATTTAGTAATTTACTCTTAAAATATGCCTAATACAGCCTTAAGAAATTTTATACCTAGCTTTTTTGTTTTTATAAGCCAGTTTTTATTATCCAAGTAATTTCCCACATTGCGTACTACGAGTATGGGATGAGTATGTACCTACGGGCATTGACCAGTGGTTTAACGTTCCCTTTGGCCTTGTTGAACAGAAAAACAATATTTTTTATTAATAGGCCCAGAGCAAGGTTTTTATGAGTCTCGCTAGGGAGAAATCTTCATGGACAAATTGAATTTTGTTTTATAAAAAAACTTCATTTTAATTGGTGCGTGCAGATGCCTCACATACCTCGCCCGAGCACTATGATATGGTTATATACGTTCCGACGCACGTCAAAACTGAGTAATCTACTCGGTCCACGCATACCCCTGATTTAGACGTAGCCATATTGGTTCATATTTATAGGAGTAGATAAACATGAGTACCTACTTCCTTTTTAGGGTTCCGTACCCAAAGGGTGCCAACGGGACCCTATTACTAAGCCTAAGCTGTCCGGACAGACGGACTGTCTGTCTGCCAGCTTACTATATATCTCGAACCGTAATAGGTAGACTAGAAATTTTCACAGAATGTGTATTTCTGTTGCCACTACAATAACAAATACTAAAAATAAAATAAAATTTAAAAATAAAGGGGGTCCCCATACATGTAACTTAATATTTTTGATGTATTTATTTTACGGTGGTACGGAACCCTTCACGTGCGAGTCCGACACGCACTTGGCCGGTTTTAATTTCTCGGTTTGCCATTTTTATGCCAGTTGCCTACAAAGCTAGTAGGTAAGTGTAATGCAAACGTGAGTCCAGCCATTTTGGCGGTAATCCAGGCAAACGGAACATTAATGTACGGCTTAGTGAAATTGGCATCGTTGGTTAACGGGCAGTTAGTTCCTAACTGTTTAATCAGAGTCAGAATACCTACTTTTATTTTTACTGGTACGACTGTACTCTACGAACGAACGAACGAAATTCCCAGCGGTCTTACTTAGGCCGAATACTCAAAGGCTGTTTAAATTCAATTCAATTTAATTTATTGTGTATCATAGGTAAGTACAGAGGTGAACATGGTTACTTAAAATATTTAGCTCTCTATGAACTGCCTATACGGCGTACAATTCCACTTAGCAGTTTGAGACGTCTTTATCTTTATTTTTTGTATGAGGCGCGTCAAAGTTAATCAGCTCTTAAATTTGAGTTGCGTACCTACGAGTATTCGGCCAATAGAGTCTATATTGGGAAATAATTTCTCTGTAGTTTTACACGTAAAACTATTCGGTGAAACTCCGTGGACAAATTGAGATAGGTTGGGCCTCGGTGGGCAGTCGTTTTGGAAGGAAGCCTACGCAGAGGACTATTGATAAGAAGTTACGCTAATTGGTTAGAGTACCTAATCAAGCATTGGCGACCATTTTCCTTATTTGTTGCAAGCTCGATAATAATTGAATGACTGAGTTATTATAGGGCAAATATAACTTCGTTAGTTGTTTTTGATAGAACATTTACTTGACGAAATGAATAGCTTCGTTAGCTTGGTTATGTGTTAATTGTTATACAGGTGTTAATTAAGATGAGGGAGGTATTGAAGCAGGGTGTTCAGAATTCGATTGTTAGCTCGTGTGATAGCTCTTCTAGTTCCTATTATAACCCCGAGTAAATCACATAGAGATATTGAAATTAATAAGGGTTTATAGGTACAGTTAAAGATCATAAAAACAGACGACATAGTTATGAAGTTAAAAATGTAGACCAAATAAAACTCTAACCTTTAAGGGCCACCGCAAACACGCTATGTTTTGCATCGGCGATCAGCGATTTAGGGCCGGGCTCCATTAGCGCGTTGCGTTGCGTCGTCGCAGGATTTTGTAATGGCGCTTCACCTTCCCCCGCTTCGTCTCTCGCCCGTCGACCCTTTGATCCGTTGCGACGAAGACGCAGCGCAGCGCACTAGTGGAGCCGCGCTCTTAGTCGCTTTTAGCATCGGAGCAGTCGCTGCATCCGAACGCAGTCGCCAAATCGCGATGCAGCATCGATACAGCGCAACATCGCCGATCATCGATGCAAAAAGTAGCATGTCTGTGGTGTCCCTTAACTATTTTATTTTATTCAAGCCTAAATAAAGATGTGATAAACGGCTTTATATTAAAAGCAGGTTGTTACGCTTGTGCTTGTTTTTAAAAGTCGTTGTAAAAAGTGCTTTTTTGCTTTTCTGCTTTTATAAATTAAACAAAAATTCGTCCGTCAATAAACGGACAACAAAAGCAAAATGCTTACTAAACATTAGTTCAAGCAAAAAGTCAAAAACATTTTTTACCTAGTTTTCAGCTTTCTACTTTTTTCTAGTGCTTTTGTGCATTAAAAAAGCCAAAAACTTATCTGCTGAAAAATTTATAGTGAGCCTTATGTACATAGAAATATGGTTGTTAATCTAATATAATTTAGTATCAATGTATTGCTTTTTAAGGGTAAAGAAATAAGGTTAACTTAATTAAATATTGATTTGAGCTGTATTTTCATACCCATAAGGTTACTTTTTTTAATAATTTGGAATTTCTTTCTCTTCCTTGACGTCATTGCTTAAAAGCAACACGCTAGTGCTTGTAAGCGCGCTTGTGTGCTTACTAAAAAAAACGAACTTTTCAAACGGCTTTTCGTTTAAGCACCCACTTCTAAGCCTAAATGCACTTAACGCTTATCTTTGTTCTCATAGTTACATTTGGATAATAATATAATACTACAAACATATTTAAGCATAATATCGTATAATATCCGTTTTGTTCAATTATTGTTTCCTACGAGCGGTTCCCACTGGATGGGAAGCAAATTCAAGTTCGTACGAAATAACAATGCAACGCTAATAAGAACCTCCACTTTGGTTCCGTAGGTATTTAAAGTCACAAATCATAATATTCTTACTAAATAATTAATTATCACCCGCACCCGACGCAGCACCAACACTTTAGTGAGTTCCAGACCGGTCGGTGTCTCCTATGCTGCAGATATGGATGAGACTTCACACAGTTTTAATTTATTACTACCTACTAATAATAGTAAAAGATAATCAATATGGTTACGAACACACTATGGAGTTCATCCAAAATAAATTAATAATATAATATCGCCAGACACTACCGCAAAATTTGCCCCAGCGGGAATCGAACCCACAACCACTCGGTGCAGCGGCCAACGCTCGAGCCACTGCGCCAAACGGTCAACAAAAATAGAACTCTAAAATTTTTTAATGAGTATGAGTCTAGAAATAAATCCAGTCATTCTAAATTAAATACTGTAATGGAACCCTAAAAACGTAGCGTATCATTCATAAATAATCGCGTATCGAAAAAAAAACCATGTCTCACGCCCTACCATTTTCCACTACTAGGCTATACGGCGGCAATGCCTCAGTCGCTTACGATTTGGCGCGAAAAAAACATACACCGGTGCTTCAGTGTCTTTTTGTATAAAAGGTTCTTTATAAGGTGTGTGCCGCATCTGCACAGTTCTTTGTCGAGAACACGCCGAGACGAGACTGCAGCGATGTCCGAAGTATTGTACCGGTTAGTGGGTATTTTACGATATTATACTGTTTTGATTGATAGGTAGCACAGTGAAAAGAAGTCATTTTAATAGCTTAGGTTTTTTTTTTTTAAATCTAAATTCCACCTCGTTTAAAAACACTGGAACATTGTATCAAGCCAAAGAGGAAAAAAAAATGGTTATATGTTAGGCAAGAAAATTGTCCGGTCGCAACCAAATATTATACATTTACTAGCTGCTGCCTGCGGCTTCGCCCGCGTGGATGTCGGTCACCTCCAACAAATATCATTATATTTTAGCCAATGTATACAAAAACTTAACAAATTATATACTAAAACCTTCCTCGAGAACCACTCTATCCATTGGTGAAAACAGCGTGAAAATCAGTGCAGTCGTTTTTGAGTTTATCGCGAACAGACAGACAGACGCGGCGGAGGACTTTGTTTTATAATATGTAGTGATAGTGAAGTGATGATATGCTAAAAGATTTGGAAACCGTAACTATAATACATTAATTAATTTACCTAATAAGTCGACCTTACTAAACGGATTTTCCGAGAAAATTTGGAGTTAGGTATCTTAAACCCACCTTAGGCTCCCTAGTCAGATTAATGGAAAAAATCCAACTAACCTTACTACCAATGGAGATAGACCAGTAAAGAGAGAGATAGAAGAAATTAGAGGGCTTATCTCATCATAATTTTAACACTTACATTTAAAACTGCATATTGCTAATTGGTGGACAATTAACTCCCTGAACCTACAAAAACGCAATACAAACAAGTCATTGTTATTTAGACAATGGTTTAGGGGACGTAGTGTGCGTAGGCGATTAAGTGCGATATCGCACGAGCCAACCATGGTTGCGCCACCAGCGGGTGATTCGATAGCCGACACCGAATTGGTTGCGCTACCAAGCGGACACCACGATACCCTCCTCCATACAGCTCTATACTTTTATTGGTGGAGCGACTGGTTGCGCTACCACTGGTGTCCTCGTGCGATATAGCACTTACTGACACGGTGGTAATTAACTGATTTTAGATACACTCATATCTTCACGGTTGTCCGTCGCGGAGTAGGGTATACTTCCGTATTGCGAATTTAATTATATACTTAAGTGTTATATTATTTTAAGCTTGCACCTTAATTATAATAGGCGCTATAGAGATGGCATCGATATCGCTATGCTTGCACTGATTATAGCAGAGTTATTTAAAAAAGTTAAACTCGTGTCTAGTCAAATTTCTCTTGAAAATTTTGGCTGGACACGCGTTCAAAACGAGTCCAACTTTCTTGTAAAAATGCCGTAGGTATGGTGTTACTCAGGGGGCGTCCATAAATTACGTGAGGTGATTTTTGAGATTTTTCGAACCCCCCTCCCCCCTTGGTGAGATTTCGTGAGATTTTGCTCGACCCCCTCCCTCCCCCTCTAATCTCACGTGAGATTTTTCAAAAGCTATATTCTAGATGAAAACATGTTTTACCTACTTAATTTAACCCAGTTTACTTGCAATTTTATACTGTTTCTTGCGGTGAAAAAAAATTACGTGAGATTTTCCGAAACCCCCCCCTCTCCCCCACGTGAGATTTGGTGAGATTTTGCTCGACCCCCTCCCCCCCCCCAAATGCCTCACGTAATTTATGGACGCCCCCTCACGTGTCACGTATCATTTGAAGTTCGTTACTGAAAGTCTGAACACCTACCCATGCCCCAATGCTTCGAAGTGTCCGTGTGGAGCGGTAGTTGCTACATAAAATTAAAGTATAACAATTAGTTATTTCATCATTAGGGGCCATCCATAAATTACGTCACACGTAAAGGGGGGGGGTCGACGAAATGTGACATTGTGCGACAAGGGGGTGGGAAGGGTCCTAAGTTTTGTGACGTCACATTTAAGAATCGAATATATCTAAGTATTAAAACCGAAATTTGAATGGTTAACGAAAATTTTTGAAAATTTCTAAAAATTTTAAAAAATTGTGACGTCACACAGGGAGGGTGGGAGTCTCGCAAATGTGACCAGCTGTGACAAGGGGGGAGGGGTCTAAAAATCATGAAACTCGTTTGACGTAATTTATGGATGGCCCCTTACTGATACATACTTAACACTTGCAGTGAATTCCGGTTCATTAGGTGTTAGGATGCAAACCCAAGTTTTTTTACCGAGTAACGTAGTTTAAACATTGGTATAACGCGGAGTTATGAATTGTAAATTACAACATCTATCTTTCCATGGATGGAACGCCACTGATTTCTCGCAAACTTTCATCGGTGATTGCAGTTCACATAGTACATTGGTTATGCCTAAATCATAAATAAATATCGCTATACAAACAAACACACGAACGCCTATGGTCCCGAACAAACCAACGCTTGTATCATCTATACTTCACAAGCAACGAGAGGGCAACTATTTCGCATATTATTTCCCCAACGGGAATCAAATCCGCAACCTAGTGCAGTGAACCGCCTAAGCAAACCATTGCGAATACCAATTCGCACTGGGTTGGTACTAAATCCTTCAAAACTTTGACCAACAGACTGCCTTATTTACTAGGTAATAGAAATAGTCGCAGATGTCATTGAAACTGATTTAGGTAATATTTAAAGCAAAATAGTTGTATAATGTTTGAAGATATTTGTGTTTAGCACCTATTTACCAAAGGTTATATAAGATGATGTGCCTTTTATTTATAAAAAGCGTGTTAGCACGTTTTCAGGATTGCGAAATGGCGACATTGACACGCTGTAAATAAAATGTGACCAAGGTTTTATGTAAAGAATCTGTGCAAATAACTGGGTTTAAATAATGGCAATAGTTGAATGGGTGATCGAATTACTGTGTATTTTTTTATGGCGTGATAGTTACTTAACCACTACTCGGGTATGAATATCAAATAATAATAAGTCAATGATTCCGCGGTCCGTCCACCACGTAGTGGGCCTAGCCCAGTAGGTAGCTTAAGTACAGTCATCCAAGCCAACTAGGCACTCGGGTGGATGCAGCTTCCCCGCCGACGGGTGCCTAGTTGGCTTGGTGCAGTAGTACCTATCTGTTACTTTTTGCCTAATTTTTCCTAACTGTGTAGCCCATAGGGGCGTACGTACCAATCACTTAGGACAAACATCAAAGTTGCGCCCCCTCATAAATTATCTAAATAAGAAAAATTAAATAAAATATTATTCCTGAAATCATTTTATTTAGTTTCTTCTGCCGTTTAGTGTAGTGTAGGCACTGAGCAAAGCTGGGATTAGAAATTATTCATTGGTTATTTATTTTTTGGTTATTTATTTTTAAGTTAAATATTATGCAAATTTTGCAAAGTAAATTGCCCATCCTAGGTACCTACGCTATTGTGTGGAGCTCTGAGATATTCCTTTTTGTACCCGTCGTGGTACCTCCCGCCCGGTAGGTATAGTTTCAACCACATCTCCTTCTTTTTATGTTATCCTCGAAACAAGATAAGTTATTGGGGATGAAGTAGGTAAGGTTCCTATTGGAAAAAAACATATCTTTGATGATCCTATCTTCATTATCTAGCCCAGTGATGGGCAAAGTACGGCCCGCGGGCCAGCTCCGGAACGCGAAAGCATTTAATCCGGCCCGCCGGACGGTCCTTCGACATGAGTAGTATGGCTCGCGATAATTATATTTTGACGGTCCAGAAGTATAAAGTAGATTATACTTAGTAGAATAATAGACGCATACCTAGGTAAAGGAGCCAGCTAGACTAGCCGCGTAGTTCATGATTGTGTTGCGGGTTGCGGGGTGCGGGGTTTTATGTTTTTATATGATTAAAAGATTCAAAACAAAATGCATTTTTCCTATAATTCTGACCCTCCTCTGAAATTTCTTAAACTTTTTGCCCCCCCATTAATAAAGTTTGCCCACCACTGATCTAGCCTATCAGTCTACCCTATATGACCTATCATTGTGAAGCCCTACGACGAGACTTGTCTTTAAACAAAGTGTATTATTATGCATAGGTATTCAACAACTAAGTACCTAAGTAAATTCATAGTTAATTTTTATAATTGTCCTTGCATTGTTCACAAAATGCACGGGCTATTCATAGTTTTGTGTGATTAACATAATGTTTTTATCTGAGTTCAATTAATACAAAAAATCATTATGGAGGTATAATTTTAAGAGGTTTCCTTCTCTTTGTTGCCCTTCAATGCATGGACTCACTGACTTACGCAGATCATAGTCAATCCTACATTTTCTTCAGTTTAAATCAATGTCGGTTTACTTATAAGTCGTCGTCCTAATTAGAAAACGATCGCACGATCAAACGATGCGATTTTGTCGCGCGATGAAAATTTGTTCCCGTGTTCGCGCGATGACTTCAAGCTCAATTAGGATAGGACACTCAAGAAGTGCCCGTATGTTTGAATCGCATAGTTAGAGTGTGAGCGTTTGCCAATTAGGACGACGCCTAAGTGTTAGAACAAAATCTAGGATCTTGGTCTTGTAAGTGCTTAGAATAAGAATTACCTTTCTTGTGTTAGGAATAGGCTCACGTCAAACGGCCTCTAGACTGGAGTCTAGAGTATTGGCGCTCAGGGACTCCCTATTAACTGTATCAAGGACATTTTGATCTTTTTAATATCCTAGGACATTTTTACACACGGCTACCTGATCCCAAACTAAGCAGAGCTTGTACTATGGAAACCAAATAACTGATGTTACTTACTACATATATTTCTTTTTTATTTGTAAATGCATACTTAATATACATATACACCCAGACTCGGGACATACAGACATGTTAGTTCATGCACACAAATGGATGTCCCGGGTAGGAATCGAACCTACGACCTGCAGCGTGAAAGGCGCCATCACGCCAACCACGCCAACGGGCTCGTCAACATTTTGATCTTTATAACGTTTTACCTGCGGTCTTGATCCTATTTTTACCCGACTACGGCGGAGGGTTATGATTTTGACCGGTATGTATGTATGTATGTATGTATGTATGTATGTGCATCTGTTCCCACCTAACTCCCAAACTACTTGTCGTAATTTGACAAATGAGGTATCGTTAGAAGCGGCTTAATGGCGCGCTGGTTATAGGCTATGTGACGTCACATAAAATTATATATGGCGCCCTCTAGAGGACATAATGTCATGAACTAAAAAAAAAACATTTTTTAATAAAACCGTGTGGGGTATCAAATGAAAGAGCTTAATGAGCACATTCCAAAAATATATATATTGTTACCTATAACTCCAAAATAATTAAATAAAAAGTAAGTTTAAAAACTAAAACCCGACTACTGAAAAATCGCGCTCTAAAAAGTATGAAACAAGAAAATATTCTCATCTAGAGGATAGCCGTGGTCCGTGTTCATATGCCATTTGGCCCTAAGGACCTACACGGACCACGGCTATCCTCTAGATGAGAATATTTTCTTGTTTCATACTTTTTAGAGCGCGATTTTTCAGTAGTCGGGTTTTAGTTTTTAAACTTATTCTCTCAATAGATTCGCTTCAATTCGCTTATGTTAGGTACTCTTGTCACTTCTAAAGTAGTCAGTTCGTACCTCTAGTGACATAACGAGGTTAGTTCCGAGTTGCTTCGACGCTTCGTTAGCATGTCCACACTGGGTCAGGGGCGGCAAATATTTGCGCTTTGTGTAATTACCTGTTTGCTTACTATGGTATTACCATTCTAGGAATTTTTACTTACTTGGTAAAATGGTTATGGATAATAAGGTCATAGGAGTATAGGGTGACAACTCCAACTGAAGTTAGAGTAATGGAAATGTCAGAAATAGTTACAAAAAGAAAGAATATGGATTTTTTTACATATTTAATTACTATTTGGCACATTTTACCACCAGTCCTCGATAGACCAGCCGTAAATCAGTGGATATTTTCTGAAAATAAAATAAAAAACAAAATTTTAAACCCATTGATGTATGATTGGTCGAGCGCATGCGGTAACCAGTGACTTACCCCATTTAAACCCATGAAAAAAAATATAACGTCACGACTTTTGTCCCCTTTGGGGGTAGTCAGAGGCTTGAGTGGCCATACACCACCACATTGTGGAGGTATTAAGTCAACTCAAAGCCCACGTTTCACCAGATAGTCAGAACCCAACGTGACAGGTGGTGAACCTTGTTGTGTGTTGTTGTTGTGATTGTTCAACCCATGATGTGTGTAATTTAAAATCGGCCTAGTGCGTCTCGGGCCACGACATGTAAGGTTCCGTATGTAGCCATTTCAATAATGGACCTTGGGGAGTTACTAGCCTGTTGCATTTGAGTACCTAGCGCCGTGGACAATCCACGCAGGACTAGCATTACAATTTTTATTGATTTAGTTAGTAATTAATTACTACTCAATTCAGTTTCTATTGGCTGCTACGCACTATTCCGGTAGCACAGCCGACGGGTTTTTGACGCGAGGGCGATTTTTGCGGTAATTTATTTTTCAAATACCGCATACCGCCCGCACACCCGCCACCGCCTGCGGCTTCCCGCCCGCACCCCCGCTCGCACACCGCCACCGCCTTGTTGTGCGAGTGACGTCACATTTGACAGGTCTCTAGTTGGCTTGGTGGAGTAATAGGAGCCATATTAATTAGCGCCGTGGTTGAATGGCCTATAAATAGTTACCCTCTCGGTGGACGTCGGTTCCTGCGAGGCGTGGAGTAAATGCCGAGCTTCATCATCTTCTTTCGCTTCCTCTTCCTCTCCCTCCTCTTCCGCTTCAACTGCTTCTCATAGGCCGAGAGGCCATCCGCACCCTTAACTCCAGTTTTATTACTGGCAACTAACACTTGCAACTTAAAATCTTTGCGTAGACACACACGATCAGGGGGGCTACTAGCGACGTTATGCAACATTGCCAATTCAATATTATTTTCTGATTTTCCAGCAGAATCTTTAGGAATTCCGTAAAATTTATGTAAAATAGTCACACATTTTACGCCATTCGTAACCGTTTCACGGAGCGGATTCTGCTGGAGGATCGGAAAAATTTAATTGCTTTTGCAGAATTGCTGCAATGTTGCATAGTGTCGCTATGAGACCCCCAGAACTATATTTTCGAGGCATTAGACAGGATCGACAGTTATTTTTCCGCAAGAAATAGTGTAAAATTACGAGAAAACTGGAAATAAGTTAAAATATGGCTTTTGAAAAATCTCACGTGAGATTAGGGGTGAGGAAGGGGGTAGGGCCAAATCACACGACATCTCACCAAGAGGGGAGGGGGCTCGGAAAATCAGGGTGGATGAATCTAGACCTAAAGCCGAGTACTCAGAGGCTCCTCATATTAAAGTCCCACTTTATTTAGAGACGTCTTTATCTGTCTTTTTTGTATGGCGCGTTTTTAAGGTCTCAAATTTGAGTTGCGTTCTAACATTCGGTGGTTACTCACACACTCCATAATCATCAAATATCTTTGATTGATGGCCTTCGTATTTGGCTTCCAACTCGCCCAGCATAGCGCACAGATGTATGATCCCTTTGCTCAGTTCCAGTATATTCAAGTACATATACAGCATGTATGTGACCGGCGACGTGTTATCTGATCCGGTGTTGTTAAAGAAATACCTGTTCTCTACCAAATAGTACATTTCCAACATTTTCTGGTACTTGTGTGTTATTTCGTACGTCAAATATCCCACCTCGTATTCTAGGTTGTCGACGTAAAGATAACGTAACCCGTAATATCGTCCTAATTCGTCCATCCTGTAAAATAATGTTCAGTAGGTTCACCAAAGAAAAATTAATACTAGGTAAAAAAAAATACCGCCAAAAGACAATGGGCAGAATTGGTCCAAATGTCCACCACTCAATAGACCACTAAATACTGAGTAACTTTTGTAAAGACAGTTCAACAAAATAAGCTGTCAGTAAAAAAATATGAATATGGGTAGTATAAAAAAATAATTATTTATTTATTTCACATTTATGTTTATAATTCTTTTCGAAAGACAACAATATAAATACTTTTCTAACATTAAATAAAAATATAATAAGCTGTCAGAAAGCAAAATATGCCATGAAAACTTCTTTGTGACCTCGGCTAACTCATACTGGACTCTGATACTGTTAGGGCTCTATCTCACCGAGACGCCAGGCGCGTCGCCAGCCACCGTGGCCAACTAACTCGTTTGAAATTAAATTTGTTGAACTGTCTTTGTAAAAGTTACTCAGTATTTAGTGGTCTATCGAGTTACGTAGGTCTCGTTAGTGGTGGATATTTGGACCAAGTCCCATACAATTTTGCCCAATGTATTTTATAAAAAGTTATGATATTATATATTATACCTTTGTTCCAAAAAATGCTTGGTTAACTGGCTCAAAATCTCTATAAATTTGGCGGTTAAAATCTTCAGAGGTTTTAACCAGTTTAAACTGGTTTTGGAAAGCATTTTTAGGAACAAAAGTGACTTGTAATGGCAGTGCAAGTCGATCATAACTTTCTGGTGGTATGTTACAATGGTTTTTCAAAGCATTATTTTGAACAAAGATACTGTTTAATACTATTGGAAAGTCTTCAATTAATCTTAAAGGAAAAAAAAAAGGTGGTGGTTAAAGGTGGTAGAGCCAAGCTGTAGCCAATTGACTGCATCATATACAGGCTGGCTCATCCGGTGTAGTACCACCCTCTCACAGAAGATCGGCGTAAAGCAGCTATTACAGCTGCGTTTCGTACGATGAGAGAGAGCCGAAAACCCAACCTCCCTTCCCCTCGCTCCATCCCTCTCCCATTCAGGTCGGCAATGTGCGAGCAGCAAGCATCTATAGGCTACGTAACTGGCTTAACATCAGACGGGCCGTACGCTTTTTTTGCCACCGCAGTCCTATAAAATCCTGCAACTGGCCTCGGTACTCACGCGCTCATGTACGTAGTAGCGATGACGATGCACCCTCGCATGACGTCGTCGTCATAGTCGATCCGCATCATGCCTTGGAACACGTCGACGACCCCCTCCCACGCCCCCACGAACACAGACCCGATAGACTCAAGAACTAAAAGCATGTAACAGTGTTATACACAAGCCATTGAGGCGCTCAAGCCAGCGGCAATCACTGGATTATCCCCTGTTGTGTGCGGATTTTGAAATTATTTTGTCTAGTTTTGATAGTTTTCATGCATATTTTAGGCATTGTAGATGGGGAGCCCATGATGCTAACTGTAGATAGATATATATTTTTTTACAGCAACCCCATTTGGTATATGTTCAGAAACATATTTTATATGATAAAATATAAGTTTGATCCGGTAAGCAGATGGGTGAAGGTGGTTGTTCAACGTATCTCGACCTATATTAGATTTGGTAGATTAGATGATAGGAAGAATACATGGTCCTAGATGTTTCCATTTTCAGCGATGGGGGAAGCGTCTACATATAAATTATAAAATTGTAAAAAAAAACAATGACATGGAAATAATCAAGCGTGTCAGATATTATAAATTGAAAAAAAAAAAACTCAAGCGCGTCAGATTTTCAGAGGGGTTGTTCAGTGAACCTTACAGATGCCCCATTTCTTAGACTGACGATCAAATTCGCAAAATTGACACTCTTGATACTTCTTAGCTAGTAATGAATCCCCCTTATCTTAATCTGACGCGCTCGAATATATTAAGATGGTCCATTTTTTTTTGGTTCCCCAGAGCGTACCTCCCTATATTAAGACCTCATACTGGTTGGAGGTTCTTATCAATATGTAAGGTATCTCCCTTATCTTAATCTGACGCGCTCGAGTAAATCCAGAAATCCTTTCTACGGCTCCCCATCTATTGTTCAAGTTTTTTATGTTGCATATAATCCGGTCTCTACTCTCTAATAATCATCGGGATCATTGATAGAATGCGACGTTAATCGCGGTATAGTTATAAATTAAACAATGATTACCGGTCCAATCGGCCTCCATGGTGGTCTTCTCCTTATAATCTTCAATACTGCTCGGCGGTAGACCATCGTCGTAGAACTCGTCCTTGATGTCAGCTTTAGCCCCGAGGTGATCCGCGAGTCCGCGAAATCCTTCATAGCCGGGGACAGGCGCGGCCGTGCCCAGTGGTGTAGAAGCAGTAACATTGGGCAGTCCACTAGCTGTAGTCTCATCTTGCCTTCTCGCGGCGGACTTAATACCCTCGAATTTAATGTCATCATCATGGACTTTTTGTATTATGCCAACACGTTCAGTGACTTTCTTTTCTCGGCCTCCACCTTCAGAACCAAGTCCTCTACCTCCAGGGGTACGGCCAAGTCTACGTCCTCCTCCGGGCCAGAGTCCTTTACCTCCGGGAATAACCTGGGGCCCATGTCTTCCACGACCAGGAATAAGACTCGGCGCACGTCCTGCTCCGGGAATAACTTGCGGTCCAAGTTCTCCACCTCCAGGAATGTTGCCAAGTCTACGTCCTCCTCCGAGCCCGAGTCCTTTACCTCTGGGAATAACCTGGGGCCCAAGTCTTCGACGTCCAGGAATAGGGCCCGGCGCACGTCCTCCTCCGGGGATAACATGGGGTCCAAGTCCTCCACCTCCAGGCATACGGCCCGGCCCAGGTCCTGCATCTCCAGGGATACGGCCTGGCCCACGTCCTCCAGCTCCAAGAATACCACCAGGCCTGAATCCTTCACCTCCGGGAATACCAGCGAGTCCTCCACCTCCAGGAATCCGGCCCGGCGCACGTCCTTTAGCTCCGGGACTATTCGCAGACCCAAGTTGTCCACTTCTCACCATGGGAATATTGCCTCCTTTTTGGTCCCCACCAACAATCCACATTCTTGTAACCACTACATTAAAATTCGTTAATAATTTAAAAAGTACCTAGGTAATAAAATAAGCATACGAAAAAACATATGTTTTACCATTTATTTTGGAGAACTTGCCCTGCATTTTAAGAAAATATAATAATAATAATATCCTGGGACATTTTTACATTTTTACCAATATACATTGGTACCTAACGTTAGGTACCAACGTAACAGTAGGTTTATGATTAATCATCTTTATGAAGAAATATAAGCTCACTTTTGAGCTCTCCCTTGAGTCCACTTCATTCATTTACCCGGGCACTAGTTAACGTGTCTTTATAAGATGCTTAATAAGCCTGCTATAATAGAACCTAAGTAAACAGCACATCGATAAGTACTTACCTAAAAATAAAATCCATTTAATTCTACGCCGCGACCACATCTTTACATCGTTTACAGCCAATAAATGCTCGTTTATTATGCAGAAACCAATTATCTTGTAATCGCCATATCCAAATGTGTTTTTCAATCCATCGGAACGGGTGCTGTGACCCAACCATAAGTAGATCTTACTTTTATAGAGATATTTAGATAACTGCCTGCAAGGTAAACGCTGGTCGATGTCCAAGCCAGGACCACGCGATGTCAAGTTACTAAATGTAACCAATCAGCGCCGACTCACAAACTATTTTATTTTCCAGGCTGCTCACAGTGGCACTGTGCATAACAACATCGGTGTCAGCCCCACAAAACACAAAGGACAACACCAACATCGCATATGTGAAGCTAGAACCTGACATTCAGAACCAACCGATAACGACCTCCTCTAGAGAATCTAGAATCCAAAATATACCATTGACAATACCTAATATCGTCAAAAACACGAACCAATCAGAAGATACATCCGATGGAATAACTAGCAATTATCCGGACAAAGTTAATTCTAACATTGATGCCATAAAACGCAACGAAGTTACTACGAATCAACCCGAAGAGAAAACTCAAGAAAATGTTAGTAACAGCTACCCAGATGAACTTAATTTTGATAATGAAACCAGGGACAATGTAAACCTACCTGACCCTATACTGGACCTGTCTAATAATACCGAAATGAATGTAGCTGAAAGCAGGCAAACTGAGACAATATCTGATTCTTTAAGTGATGACAACCAGACCGATCATCTAGGTTCCGAGAGCAGACAGTTTGACAAACGAATTAGTGATACTACCCCGAGTTATGAAGAAGCCATCACAGCTGACGATGTACTTGAAGAAGTAACGGTGAATACGGAAGTAGATGAAGAAACAACGAAAGCGCCTGTTCCAAAACTGCTCCCGAAATTAAGCCATTACGGAAAATCTTCTTTAGGATCTCATAACAGCAATTTGATAGGTCGGAGTGGAAAGAGAAAGTTTAAATCCAGGTGTAAATGCGAGAAGATATGGAACTGTGCGAAACTGCAGATAACCGTCCCAAGATGTCCTGACGAATATTTTTTGTGTTGTTCTTGAAGTTAAAACGAATTGTGAACATTTTGTTGGTAATGGTATGCCCACCGAACTTTCCTAATAAGTGTGTTTCTATGTAGAAGGAAATATAGGCTATACAAATTAGGGCTTGTACAATAAATATGATAATGAATTGTAAATTATTGTCAAGTGATGGTTATTTATTTGACCAAATGTCATTTAAGAATGTCTGAGATGATTATACAAAGAGCTTATAAAATGTTTTGTTACATGTTATTTTAATTGTGCGTCCAGAGCTAGTTTCTACTAGGATCTACTTATTGTCTAGTAGTGATGTCTGAGTATTTTAATTAGATGTTTGTACTATGTACTATTTAACCATTCACTTGTTCTGTTTAGAGAAATAATTTGGATTTAAATTCTTTTTATTAATTTAAGCTTGTTTTATAAGAAACTGTTTTGTAATGTTTCTATCAAACCTTGTTGCTTGCACATTAAATAATTGTTTTATTAAAATGTCATAAACATAAGCCGTAAATTATTTGTATTCCTACCCGAATAATAAAAGCAAAAGCTATTATAAATCACATTTAATTCGTCATATAGCAACAGTTATCACAAAATATATAACATTACATGCAGTCGTTTTCATTTAATAAGAGTATATTATAAACATCAACTATAAAACTAATAATGCTCATAATAAAAATAAATTAATAATAAATCACCTAACTACACGATTTCACATTGATAGATTAACTTAGACATAAATACAACTAGAGATACACTATCTACTACCAAGAAATGTAAATTCAATCAGTTTTCCATACACAATTCACAAGTCGAAATAGGGTGCTCGCATAAAGAATAAATAAATCCTCGCCCGACGATTTAAAAATATCCTTTAGGTTGATCACAAATCGTACTACGCATATCGACTTATGTACACTTCTATAAAAGCGCCCTGAAGCTTTCATATGGTTCGCTGGACGGTTTGAAATCTTAACATGTAATCAACACTCAATAATGATCTTTCATATGCCATTCTTTGATAGAGGATTGTGTACACTAGGTCGTTTATAATAAGGTTAATTCGAGGAAAATATAAAATACATTCTGAGCTTTTAGCTTCAATAAAAAAGTTGCATCTATAAATTATTTAATTTATATGATCAGGTATTAAAATATGTTTCGTATACAGTGTAGTGAAAATGGAAATGATTTGAATATTACGAGACAAAAGATACAGAAGAAGTAAGTAGGTATAATATGAAGTAAAATATTTATTTGTAACTGAAAGACAATGGAGGTACTTAACTAATTTAATGTTTGATCATCGAATTAGGATTTCTTTAAAAGTCCAGCTTTTATTTTTATTTCTCAATACACATTTAGGGTCACGAACACGTCAGATAACATTTATCCAGCAAATAAATATAGCGTTTTGACAGTTTTTCTATACAATATTCATATTTATTTGGTGGAGAAGTTATAGGAAAGTTAGTAGTACGTACCTACGTGACTTAGTCAAATACACTAGTTACATACATTTAATATATCAGTAGGTATGCTTTTAAGGACACATTTAAGAGCTTAAATAAATAAATACATCGTTTTTTATTAATTTTTAATAATAATAATTTTAATAAAATGCAGTGGTAACCAATTGCAATATTTAATTTAGTAATTTACGCTCGTTTTTGGGTAAAATGCAATTAGCTTCATATGTTATACAGGGTGGTGACGACATCATGACAATAATTGAAACCACATACAAAGAAACCGCTAAAAACACCGACACCGAAGCGATGTTGCCACGCTTGCACTTATAAGTCAGTCTATGAGGTCGGTAGACGTTTATAAAGTATGTTGTATTTCGTTTAGACTATTTCCGCATGTAATTTTTTTGAAAATTTGATATTTTGGACTTTGATGTAAACCTAATTTTATAATTTTAATGTGTTGTGATTGACTAGCAGGGGTCGTGTTTTAATTTATTGTCACTATATCGTCACCACCCTGTATTTCTCGTGGAATAAAATTGATTTTCCATAAAGATAGCCTACCTAAAACCGCTCATCAATTCAATAATTTTAATATGTTTTTAGAAAGTCTTAAAATTAAACGCAATTAAACTATTTAATGGGGTCTACCGAGTTACTCTTCATCATCTATTACTAATAGATGATGAAGAGTAACTCGGTAGACTAATAGACTAATAGTCCCACTCGTATAAGGGGGAGGCCTACAGTACGGGTCATCGAATGGCCCGATACCTATTTGAGCGTCGAAAACACTTTATTATTGGCAATATAATTTATACCTATATCACAAGTGAAAGTGTTCAGAGCAATTACATATGGAGTTACACGACTTTTCAGAGCTCTTCGCTTGGCCATTGTGTGCTCTGATTGGTCAGTTGATACTGACCGACCAATCAGAGGCAGATCAGCCGGTCGGCGGCCAATCAGAGGGTCGATGACTAAAGCAGCTCAATGGCAATGGTTAAGCGACTTAGGAACCAGCCCCCCTAAACAAGTGGCTGACGTCTACAAGCGTTCCTTCAAATCGCTACGCTTCATGTATGGAAATGACATAAGTCACGTGATCTACATAGCGACTTGTAATGTCATTTCCATACATTGTGAAGTGTATTCTATTCTATTCGATTAGCGTTCATACCACTTGTCTAGGGCAGGTCGGCAACGTCAGAGCGATGCTTTAAGTTGCATTTACAGGCTAACTTCTTAACATCAAGCGGGCCATACGCTTGTTTGTCACCTTAGTGATAAAAATTGGGGTTTGGACACAGGATTTCCCTATAGAATGACATCTGAGCGTATAAAAGGGCATATCAACTCGTCAACGAGGCTTGCTAAGCTTCGCCCGCGAATATTTACTTACAGTATATTTTTAAAGCTGCGTGAAAAATCAGCGAGTAAACAGTCAACCAATAGGATCGCTTCATGATGACGTTATAATAAAATTGGTTACTATTGGTCAACATTTTCGCCACTAACTGGCACATTTGAAGGTCTGAGATTTTAGTACTAGGGTTTCATAAACCTTAAAATGATCTTATAGGAGTATTACATGTTTTGTTTACAAATTGAGTTATTTACTTACCTGTATAACGTTACTTTGTATTGAGAGAGGAAGACACTTGATTTCAGTCGGCGTATAGAAGATTGGAGTCTCGACCGCAGCGTTCCTGGAAAATATATTGTCTAGATAAGACTCTACTCTACTTTACGCCGATCTTCCGTGATAGGGTGGTACTACCCCGGTCGATCCAGCCCGAATATTAGCTGCAATCAATTGGTTACAGCTGGGCTCTACCACCATCAAATCTTAGCCCCCCCCCCCCCCCCCCCCCTGGTTGTAGCGATAAGAAAGGAGTAAAATGACAATTAGTAATATGTCTCGTCGGTAACAAAATGAACAATTTCTCCTTAAGGGACCGTCCATAAATTAATTGAGGTGATTTTTGTGATTTTTCGACCCCCCCTTGGTGAGATTTCGTGAGATTTTTCTCGACCCCCTCCCTTCCCCTCTAATCTCACGTGAGATTTTTCAAAAAGCTATATTCTAAGAGGAAAAACATGTTTTACTTAATTTAACCCAGTTTTTTTTGCAATTTTACACTGTTTCTTGCGGTAAAAAAAAATTACGTGAGATTTGCCGAGACCCCCCCTCTCCCCCCACGTGAGATCTGGTGAGATTTTTCTCGCCCCCCCACTAAATGCCTCACGTAATTTATGGACGCCCCCTTACCTGGTGTTCGCTGATAAGGTAGACGGGCAGCGACTGCATGCAGAACTCGCACGGTATGACCGGCTCGTGCTCGACCGTGTCGGCCGCGTGTGCCATCGCAGCGCGCGCAGGGTACGCCGCCGCAGCCGCGGGCCGGAACTGGGCCAGGTCTGGGCGGCATCCGGTCTGCGAACACCATGGACCATGTCATGACCATTAATTAGGTGTAGGTCTCAATGTATTAGAGGAGACTATACCACGGCCAACGAGAAGCGATACGTATATAAATATACCGAGTGTCTCAAAAGTAAGAACGAATAATTAACCCGATGCACATGCGTATGTGCCCGAATCACTCGAGGGGTTAAACTACATATACGGTAACTGATATGTAGAAGCTTAGCAATTCATAACTACAATAGTTTCTGAGTTACAGGCCTTCGAATATTTGTGACAACTTTCGTGTTGCGGCCTTAGAACACATCAAATAGCGTAGGAACCAGTGTAAACAGCATTCAATACTCAAGAAATAGTTTTTACAAAATTTACACAGTTATATGAGATATTACATCTTTTTTAAATTTCAATAAAAAATGCAATTCTATTCTCGATACTCCTCCAAACCCCCAAGTATTATTTCGTACTTTTGATACATCCTGTATATTTTACTTGACAATGGCTACGTAAGAAAAGCGGAGCCATAACGGAAAAGAAAGAAGGAGTTTATACCTGATGCTGCACGAGGTCGTCAGCTCGCACCAGCGCGGCGCAGAACTCGCACGGCAGCCGCACCTCGCCCTCCCCTCCCTCACCCCCCTCGCCCGCCACCGGCGACGCGCGCGGGGAACGCCTCCTTGGACGATCACTAGCAACACATTAAAAAAAAACCTTACCAACAAAAAGTAACACGGGATAGCTATGCCAGTAGGGGTAGCACACGCGCTCAAAACAAGACTTTTGTCAACATTATCATTCTCATATTTTGTCGCACCGAGTCGCTCTCTCCCTTACTTAATGTATAGGAGAGAATGAGACGACATCGATTTAACTCGCCGTTTGTTAAAGCAATGTTAAATAAACTTACCGGTTGTTGGCAGTGGAGACGGCATTCGCATTTAAATTATATGGAGCTGTGACCTGGAAAATACAAAAGTTCATTTATTATGTACCCAGTACGATAGACAAAAAATAGCCGAATACCAGTTATACAGGGTGGTGACAACATAGTGACAATAAATTAAAACACGATCCCTGCAAGTCAATCACAACACATCAAAATTATAAAATTAGGTTTAAATCAAAGTCCAAAATTTCTAATTTTCAAACTAATTAAATACCGAAATAGTCTAAACGAAACACAACATCCTTTATAAACGTCTACCGACCTCATAGACTGGCTTGTAAGTACAAGCGTGGCAACATCGCTTCGGTGTCGGTGTTTTTAGCGATACCTTTGTAGGCGTAAAGTTAAAATAGTCAAAATAAATAAGCAATCCCGTGGCAATACCTTTGAATATAATTTAATAATATTTTATGTGCGAACTACTAATGTGATACCCAGTATGTGGTTTCAATTATTGTCATGATGTCGTCACCACCCTGTATATGCACCGCGCACGTGCAAGTTGTGGAATGATCTCCCTCCTGAAGTCTTTCCTTTGCACTACAACATGGGGGTCTTCAAAGGACATGTTTTCAGGTCCCTAAAAGTTCGGCACCGCGTCTGCTCCCCTTATGTTATTTATGGTGGTAGAGCCAAGCTGTAGCCAATTGACTGCAACTCATATACGGGCTCGACCGGGGTAGTACCACCCTTTCAGAGAAGATCGGCGTAAAGTAGCTATTACAGCTGCGTTTCGTACGTCATGTGAGAGAGCCAAAAGCCCAACCCCCTTTGCCACTCTGTCTGTCCCACTCCCCTTCAGGTCGGCAACGTGCGAGATGCCTTTGGTATTTATAGGCATTTATAGGCTTCGGTAACAGCTTAATAAAAGGCGGGCTGTACGCTTGTTTGCCACCGTAGTCACATAAAAAAAATGTCCCGGGCGGCGGTTCCCACTTAGAGCCTATGCACATGGAGGAACTTTAGTTGAAGAAACTATCAACTTTTTAATGGTTTTTTGGCAGTTGCATCCAACAATTGCCAGTTGCAGCAACAGTTGCCGCGATTGTTTTACATGAAAACTTGCGAGTTGCCAGTTGCCGCAAAAGTTGCCCGTGTGCATAGCCCCTTACGGTGGACCGCCTGTGCGAATTCCTAGCCAATAGAGACTTACCTCATTCAACCCCCTCCTGAGCTCCCTCAACGAGGACTTGATCTCGCTGAACCTGTCCCCACTCCTCGTGTTCCCCTCCTCGTCCTTCCTCAGCTGCATCTTATTAAACCGCTCCAGAAACTCCTGTGGGCTCATCGGTTTCAAATTCTTGAACTCCTCCCGTCTCCTCTCGTAATCCTCCCCATTCCCCCCGCCGTCCACCCTCCTGTTATTAGGGATGGGCAAATAAAAAAATAATATCGATATACTTATATCGTATCAATATTTATAACAGATATCGATATATGTAGAGTAAAAAATCTCGATATTTATATATTTTTACCCCAAGTGAAAATACATTTTTGGAAACCAAAAAAAATTAAAAGCGGTTGAAAAAATTACGAATTTGATACAATTTTATCCTCGGGAATAATGATCGAATATCGATATTTTGAGATTTAAATGTAGGTATCGATTATTTTCTGAAAAAATATCGATATTTTTACCCAAGGTTACCTGTTATCTTCGTTAGGGGTGCCTAGGACGTAGCCAGAAGGTTCCTGGTTAGGGGTCTGCCACACGCGGCCCTGCAGGCGGTTCTTGTAGTCGAGGGGCTGTTCAGGAGGATTCTGTAGCGCGTCCATCTTACGGAGTTTCTCGAGCTTTGCTGCTGGAGTTAGGACTGGGGGTAGACCTGAATGATACAATAAAGTTATTGAGAAATAAGGGTTTTTACGAGCAAGGCGGTACCACGTCGTCATGATCGTAAAACCCCTACGTGGAAAAATCTCGAGACTAAGCATGACTGAGGAATAAGGGTGTGTTTCCACTGATGCGGAGCTGGGCGGAGTAGAGCGGAGCTGGGCGGACTGTCATTGGCCAACTGTGATGGCCCAAGGGCGGAGTGGAGTTTTCGAGCTTTTTGATTGGCCAATTCTCGGTCCGCTCCGCTCCACTCCGCCCAGCTCCGCGTCAGTGGAAACGCACCCTTAGTGTATTTTTAATATGGTGCGTGGTCTCGCTCGGTCGGCTGGTGGTATTTCGTAGATACTCGGTAGAGATAAAACAATTAGTCTCGAGCGGACTTTAATGTCGTCCAATCTCCCAAGTGGTCCACTTCCGATGAGCGGACTATGCGGCGTCTATAGCTAAGCATTAACGCACAGATCTGCCCGACAGATCTGCCTGATAGCTATATGCTTGGCGGACAGAACTGCTGGTGTATGGTGAGCGGGCGGGCAAATCTGTGCCTGTTCTCAACATATATCAGCAGTTCTGTCCGCTAGGCATTTCCGTAACGGATTTAGTTGAGAACGCAGATTTATAGAGCTAAGAAATTCATAACATTCAGTGCAAAATTTTTTGGTCTATGACAAAAATTGACGAAGCTGTGACCAAATTACTAGCGAAGTTTGCGCGCGGTTGTTGTGACGTCATCGGGATCACGCGCGCTTTGTAATGAACGGCGGCGAGGGTACAGCGCGCCTTCAATTCGACGGTGCGTGTGACGACACATGCACATACCGCACATTACATAAAATGTGTTAGAAAATCGCAATGGATGGACCGATTTAGATGCTTTCACTATATTGATAAGAAAGCTTAGTTTTAACTATAGTGTTGGTTATGAGTTGATTTGTTGACCTTATATTGATTCTCATTGTCAGGCAGATCTGTCGGGCAGATCCGTGTGTATGCTTAGCTTATAGCTTGTAGATCTGTGGGTAGATCCGTAGAACTCACCCACGGAGAGGTTGTATGCGTTCTGTTTCCGTCGCTCGCGGTCCTCGCGCTGCTGCCGCTGCAACGCGGCCTGCAGCGGCGGCGGCAGCGGCAGCGCCGGCTCGGGCGCCGGGGCCGGGACACGCACAGGCGGCCGCGGTGCAGGCCGCTTCTTGACAGCACCGCGGGATATCGACCTAAGTTATATTTATTATTATCATCATATCGACCAAACGACGTCCACTATTGGACATTGTAACGTTGTGGATTTTGGTAGAATTATGAAATTCGCGCGAAATGGAATTATTTCTATCTCGCTCTGTTTTTGGCTACTAGTACGCCTCTGGTGGCGAAAAGTAGCAACTTTCAACAAAAACGTGTTTATATTATCAAATTATCTTTGCAAATACGTTTTGTTTTTATTGAGGTTTTGGATTATAAGTTGATAAAACCTTATGAAAACTGTATGCAACTTTCATATAGGTGTTTCTTTCAGTAGATTTTTCAGGTATAGTGATTATTTATCATAATTTTCGACCAATCACAAGCTTGCTGCATTTCAATCAATCCCTATCATTCTACCAATCATAGCAAATTCTTTTAGGTCGAGGTTACCAGTACGACAATATTATGGTAGGTTTAGTAGATAATTTTGGGGTAGAAATTTGTACGGGTTAATGTATTTTTGTTCATCGTTAGGTAAAACTACTTAATAATGACTCTTATAGTTATTATTAATTACTTTATCAATTTAAAGATCTCCAAGTCGTTGGTTTCTAGTCAAGTTGCAGTTTTCTTATTTCTTTAGTAGTAGCTTTGAACGGGGATTGGTAGTTATGAAGGAGGCTGACGCTGGCAACAAGAACGGTCTATTTGACGTTTGTGCCGGCCGGTGTGCCAGGCAAATATTGCTCTGATTATTAATTGTGTCTGTTAATTTAGCCCTGATGGCTTAAAACCTAATCAAATCAGAGGACCACAACCAACATGTTCAAGTAAGTATGTAGGTGAAATTTGGTTGAGAAATGATATTTCGTTGCTTGTCATCGCGGGACGCATTATCATGATTTGGATGTTTCCTCTATTTCAGACAGTAGGTAAATACCTACAATTTTGGTCGCGGGAGGGCGCAGGAGTTTGTGATGTCCACAAGCCACAGCTCCATGGTAAGTACACCATAATTCCAAAAATGGATGTAACCATTTTTTCCTATACCTACCTACCATTGGTATTTATTAACAAAGATTATTTTTCTATTGTTTCAGCGATGGGATTAAAAGTTTTATTTAAAAGCTGTGATTAAAAGCTTTATTTAAAAGATTTCAGATTTCATTCAAGATTTAAATATCCACTTATTTTTGTGTTAGTTTTCTCCACAATGTTGAATTTGATGCAAATTTGACTCTCATTGAGACCATCTCATGAGGAACTTCCTTCGGGATGGATGCCGAGGTCCACTTTTCTACTGAATGGTGTTGACAACCTAATTATGGCCCATTAGTGATACTCCAACACTTAATGTAAGGTGTAACCAGCCAGGTACCTACTCCAGTTTTCATTATTATGCGCTGAGTCCGTGGAAAACTTAATATTTTTACTTTTGGTGGTATAACTTATAAATTTAGTTTAACATGACAATTCCTCATGTTTAGGGTCCTGTAAGTAACCTAAGTAACACTTATAATTGTATTTTTTTATGGCTATGACAACCTCACACATATGAATCCATGTAACGACCCCTTCGACTGAGCTTATGTTTATTATGTGTTAACATAATGTGTGTAATAAACTCATGACCCATTACAATTATAATTTTGTATTTTATTTCACAACCAAAGACCATAGCTATGTCCTGTAGGTAGGATACAGCTGGTTTATTATTGTTTTTGTTGTATATATATCCCCGGACAACCGTGGATGTATGTACAACAAATAACTTTGTAGCGCCTTTTTGGAGTGGATGGCCGGGTAAGCTACCACAACAAAAAGAAGGTTACAAATGGCGCCCACTTTTCTTTATTTTGTTGTCTTGGTCTTAGATAGGTAACTGTTATTAGGGATGGGCAAATAAAAAAATAATATCGATATACTTATATCGTATCAATATTTATAACAGATATCGATATATGTAGAGTAAAAAATCTCGATATTTATATATTTTTACCCCAAGTGAAAATACATTTTTGGAAACCAAAAAAAATTAAAAGCGGTTGAAAAAATTACGAATTTGATACAATTTTATCCTCGGGAATAATGATCGAATATCGATATTTTGAGATTTAAATGTAGGTATCGATTATTTTCTGAAAAAATATCGATATTTTTACCCAAGGTTACCTGTTATCTTCGTTAGGGGTGCCTAGGACGTAGCCAGAAGGTTCCTGGTTAGGGGTCTGCCACACGCGGCCCTGCAGGCGGTTCTTGTAGTCGAGGGGCTGTTCAGGAGGATTCTGTAGCGCGTCCATCTTACGGAGTTTCTCGAGCTTTGCTGCTGGAGTTAGGACTGGGGGTAGACCTGAATGATACAATAAAGTTATTGAGAAATAAGGGTTTTTACGAGCAAGGCGGTACCACGTCGTCATGATCGTAAAACCCCTACGTGGAAAAATCTCGAGACTAAGCATGACTGAGGAATAAGGGTGTGTTTCCACTGATGCGGAGCTGGGCGGAGTAGAGCGGAGCTGGGCGGACTGTCATTGGCCAACTGTGATGGCCCAAGGGCGGAGTGGAGTTTTCGAGCTTTTTGATTGGCCAATTCTCGGTCCGCTCCGCTCCACTCCGCCCAGCTCCGCGTCAGTGGAAACGCACCCTTAGTGTATTTTTAATATGGTGCGTGGTCTCGCTCGGTCGGCTGGTGGTATTTCGTAGATACTCGGTAGAGATAAAACAATTAGTCTCGAGCGGACTTTAATGTCGTCCAATCTCCCAAGTGGTCCACTTCCGATGAGCGGACTATGCGGCGTCTATAGCTAAGCATTAACGCACAGATCTGCCCGACAGATCTGCCTGATAGCTATATGCTTGGCGGACAGAACTGCTGGTGTATGGTGAGCGGGCGGGCAAATCTGTGCCTGTTCTCAACATATATCAGCAGTTCTGTCCGCTAGGCATTTCCGTAACGGATTTAGTTGAGAACGCAGATTTATAGAGCTAAGAAATTCATAACATTCAGTGCAAAATTTTTTGGTCTATGACAAAAATTGACGAAGCTGTGACCAAATTACTAGCGAAGTTTGCGCGCGGTTGTTGTGACGTCATCGGGATCACGCGCGCTTTGTAATGAACGGCGGCGAGGGTACAGCGCGCCTTCAATTCGACGGTGCGTGTGACGACACATGCACATACCGCACATTACATAAAATGTGTTAGAAAATCGCAATGGATGGACCGATTTAGATGCTTTCACTATATTGATAAGAAAGCTTAGTTTTAACTATAGTGTTGGTTATGAGTTGATTTGTTGACCTTATATTGATTCTCATTGTCAGGCAGATCTGTCGGGCAGATCCGTGTGTATGCTTAGCTTATAGCTTGTAGATCTGTGGGTAGATCCGTAGAACTCACCCACGGAGAGGTTGTATGCGTTCTGTTTCCGTCGCTCGCGGTCCTCGCGCTGCTGCCGCTGCAACGCGGCCTGCAGCGGCGGCGGCAGCGGCAGCGCCGGCTCGGGCGCCGGGGCCGGGACACGCACAGGCGGCCGCGGTGCAGGCCGCTTCTTGACAGCACCGCGGGATATCGACCTAAGTTATATTTATTATTATCATCATATCGACCAAACGACGTCCACTATTGGACATTGTAACGTTGTGGATTTTGGTAGAATTATGAAATTCGCGCGAAATGGAATTATTTCTATCTCGCTCTGTTTTTGGCTACTAGTACGCCTCTGGTGGCGAAAAGTAGCAACTTTCAACAAAAACGTGTTTATATTATCAAATTATCTTTGCAAATACGTTTTGTTTTTATTGAGGTTTTGGATTATAAGTTGATAAAACCTTATGAAAACTGTATGCAACTTTCATATAGGTGTTTCTTTCAGTAGATTTTTCAGGTATAGTGATTATTTATCATAATTTTCGACCAATCACAAGCTTGCTGCATTTCAATCAATCCCTATCATTCTACCAATCATAGCAAATTCTTTTAGGTCGAGGTTACCAGTACGACAATATTATGGTAGGTTTAGTAGATAATTTTGGGGTAGAAATTTGTACGGGTTAATGTATTTTTGTTCATCGTTAGGTAAAACTACTTAATAATGACTCTTATAGTTATTATTAATTACTTTATCAATTTAAAGATCTCCAAGTCGTTGGTTTCTAGTCAAGTTGCAGTTTTCTTATTTCTTTAGTAGTAGCTTTGAACGGGGATTGGTAGTTATGAAGGAGGCTGACGCTGGCAACAAGAACGGTCTATTTGACGTTTGTGCCGGCCGGTGTGCCAGGCAAATATTGCTCTGATTATTAATTGTGTCTGTTAATTTAGCCCTGATGGCTTAAAACCTAATCAAATCAGAGGACCACAACCAACATGTTCAAGTAAGTATGTAGGTGAAATTTGGTTGAGAAATGATATTTCGTTGCTTGTCATCGCGGGACGCATTATCATGATTTGGATGTTTCCTCTATTTCAGACAGTAGGTAAATACCTACAATTTTGGTCGCGGGAGGGCGCAGGAGTTTGTGATGTCCACAAGCCACAGCTCCATGGTAAGTACACCATAATTCCAAAAATGGATGTAACCATTTTTTCCTATACCTACCTACCATTGGTATTTATTAACAAAGATTATTTTTCTATTGTTTCAGCGATGGGATTAAAAGTTTTATTTAAAAGCTGTGATTAAAAGCTTTATTTAAAAGATTTCAGATTTCATTCAAGATTTAAATATCCACTTATTTTTGTGTTAGTTTTCTCCACAATGTTGAATTTGATGCAAATTTGACTCTCATTGAGACCATCTCATGAGGAACTTCCTTCGGGATGGATGCCGAGGTCCACTTTTCTACTGAATGGTGTTGACAACCTAATTATGGCCCATTAGTGATACTCCAACACTTAATGTAAGGTGTAACCAGCCAGGTACCTACTCCAGTTTTCATTATTATGCGCTGAGTCCGTGGAAAACTTAATATTTTTACTTTTGGTGGTATAACTTATAAATTTAGTTTAACATGACAATTCCTCATGTTTAGGGTCCTGTAAGTAACCTAAGTAACACTTATAATTGTATTTTTTTATGGCTATGACAACCTCACACATATGAATCCATGTAACGACCCCTTCGACTGAGCTTATGTTTATTATGTGTTAACATAATGTGTGTAATAAACTCATGACCCATTACAATTATAATTTTGTATTTTATTTCACAACCAAAGACCATAGCTATGTCCTGTAGGTAGGATACAGCTGGTTTATTATTGTTTTTGTTGTATATATATCCCCGGACAACCGTGGATGTATGTACAACAAATAACTTTGTAGCGCCTTTTTGGAGTGGATGGCCGGGTAAGCTACCACAACAAAAAGAAGGTTACAAATGGCGCCCACTTTTCTTTATTTTGTTGTCTTGGTCTTAGATAGGTAACTTTGGTTGTTGAATTGTATTTTTTTTGATGTTATACCACCAACATTTTTAAATTTTGTGTACTGATAGGTATTCATCACTGTGTAAAACTGTTATACTAACAAACATCATTGAGTATGTTACATTGTCAATAAATAAAGTGTGTGACAAATAAATAAAATAATAACTAACCATGACTATTACCTAAGATTTTTTTAAATAATTAATTAGGTTATCAAGGAGTAATATTACGGTAATATCACAGTGTCGATCATGTATATCATGGTATTGTTGTAAACACTTAACATTGTAACGGCTATACCACCAAATACTAAATAACACAAATACCTACCTATCGGGAACATTATTTTTTTTAGGTACCTACCTACATTATTTTAACTTTTATTTTTTTTTACTTTTATTTTAAAAATGGACTACAGGCCTATTCAATTTCATTCCCTCAAAAAGGATGAATTAATTTACGAGGTGGAAATTCGTTCAGAAATTCCAGTCTCAACCGTAGAAGGTTTGCGTAAACAGTTGCGGCAACTTGGTAAGGAGTGCCCAACTGAGGATATTTTTGACACCGAACGGGATTCGATAGAGGAACTTTCGGTTGTTGCAATTAAACTTAATGAGTTGGCTTCACTCAGCGACAAGTGCGAGAGGTTTTCGGAAAGGCACACTGCAGCCAGATGCAGAGCTTTAGGGCATCATCTGTACCATAGGTTGGTGCGGATACAAACATCTGATCCGGCAGTTGTTGCTAAGCTGTCTGATTTAAAGTTAAAACTTGAAGAGTTGCTCACACGTCTGGAGCGGTCGTCAAATACAGGTGCGTCAGCGGAGCCCGCGGTAGTTGCGGAACCGTTGACCACGGCACCTGTAGTTGAGTGTGCCGGTGACAAAAATGTTTCGAAATGGAACCTTAAATTTAGTGGTGTTTCAGATCCACGTACATTTTTAGAACGTGTTGAGGAACTTAAACGGTCTTATGGCGTTTCAGATGCCAAAGTTTTTAATTCAGCGGCGGAATTATTTGTTGAACAGGCACTGTAGTGGTATCGAGGTATTCGTGAACAGGTGTCCTGTTGGACTGAGTTGAAACAGTTGGTCCTTGAGGAATTTGATCCTGTAGACTATGACTACCGTCTTATGGGGGAGATCAGGTCCAGGACTCAAGGTGCTGAGGAACAGGTCCACATTTACTTTTCTGTCATGTTTTGCATGTTCTCACGGCTAAAGTCACCGTTGTCTGAAGCGTCTATGGTGGAGATTTTACTTCACAATATTAGGCCCGTTTTTTCACAACAATTAGCTTTGGTAGAAATCAGCTCAGTTACAGATTTAAAAGCGAAGTGTAGAAAACTAGAGGCGGCGAAACAGCGCTCAGCTTTGTTTGCAGAGCCAGCAAAGCCAACATCGAGTGTCTTAGGGTCGGAGTTTGCCTACAAACAGAAATCGAAACCAATCAATGCTGTGTCTGGTTCTCAACCAAGCGGTACCAAGCCAAATGCTCGTACATGGCCGACGGGTCCTAATTTTGCTAGTGCAAATGCAAAACAGGGCATGTGTTACAAATGTGGTAAAGGTAACCATGATTTTCGTAAGTGTCACGTTAAGTCTGAACTTCATTGTTATAGGTGTGGTAAAATTGGCTTCATTGTAAGAAACTGTCCCTCATGTAATAATGATAACGGTAACGAACAACCAAAAAACTAAATAGCAACCGTCGCAATAGAATATATTCCAAATCAAGAACAAAATTTTATAATTGCGGTTCTATTGCTACGGTTTTATTTTCAACAACAAAAGACGATATTCGGCCTTATTTAAAAGTAAATGTTAATGATTTTGAAGTTATTGGTTTATTAGATTCGGGTGCTTGTGTATCCATTTTAGGTAATAATGCACATGTTCATTTTGAGGGTTTGGGTTTTAAGTTGCAATTGCATAATGACAGTTCTTGTAGTGTAGCTAATGGTATCGTATTGGACACCATTGGTTATATGTTCATACCTTTATCATTTAATCACGTTACACGTGTTATTAAATTTTACGTTATTCCGAGTATAGTTTCGGATGTTATATTTGGTTGTGACTTTTGGAAGGCGTTTCAGTTAGCGTCTGAAATTTTTGACACCATTGATTATCGAGCTACCCCCGATAACTTTTATAAATCTTGCTCTTCTCTTGACTCCAATCAAGTAAATTCAATTACTTCGTTTGAAAATTTATTACCTCAGGAACAAGAATTAGCTCACAGTGTGGTGAAACAATTTAAAGATATTTCCTCAGACAGCATTGGTTTAGGTAGGACAACACTCGTAACTCACACGATTGACACAGGCGATCATCCTCCTATTAAGGCTAGGCAGTATCCACTCTCGCCAGAGAAGAAGGCCGCCTTAAGTACAGAATTGGATAGGATGCTTAAGCTCGACGTAGTAACACCTAGTGAGAGTCCCTGGAATAACCCAGTTCTGTTAGTACCTAAATCAAATGGCGAATGGCGATTCTGTCTCGATTGTAGGAAATTAAATTCAGTAACCAGAGGTGATTCATACGCAATTCCATACATCCCTCAGATTTTGGATAGTCTGAAGGAGGCTAAATTTTTGTCATCAGTTGATTTATCTTCTAGTTTTTGGCAATGTGGCTTAGACGTAGATGCCCAAGATAAAACAACTTTCACAGTTCCTGGTCGTGGTTCATTTAAATTTAAGGTCATGCCCTTTGGTCTCTGCGGTGCTCCAGCGAGACAACAGAGACTGATGGACATGCTCTTTCATCAAAATTTTTGTAGTGATATTGAGAACGGCTTTGTTTTTTGTTATATCGATGACATCGTTATTTGTAGTTCCGATTTCTCAACACACATTCTATTGTTAAATCGAGTCTTAGAAAAACTTAAATTTGCAAATTTATCAATTAATTTTGAAAAATGTAACTTCTTTAGGAATTCCATAAAGTATTTGGGTTATGTTGTTGATGAGCATGGCTTGAGAACAGATCCAGAGAAAGTAGAGGCAATCTTAAATTTCCGTACACCTACATCAGCTCACGATGTAAAGGTATTTTTAGGGACTTGCTCATGGTACCGGCGGTTTATTAGAAATTTTTCCACCATTGCTGCACCTTTAAATAGACTCACGAGCAAAGGTAAAAAGGCTCCGAAGTTTGAGTGGAGTGATGATGCGGAAAATTCTTTTAACAAATTGAAAAACGCATTGGTTTCAGCACCAATCTTAGCAGTTCCTGATTTTAATAAACCATTTGTTGTACATTGTGATGCTTCTGCATATGGATTAGGTGGAATGTTGTCTCAAGATGTCGATGGTCATGAACATCCAATCGCTTATGTTAGTAGATCTTTATCCAAAAATGAAAGAAATTATAGTGCCACTGAAAGGGAAGCTCTAGCTGTCATATTCGCCGTCGAAAAGTTTCAGGCTTATCTAGGTTCTCGCGTCTTCAAAGTTATCACAGACCATGCATCATTGCAGTGGTTTTTTAATTTAGAAAATCCAACAGGTAGACTTGCACGCTGGGGTTGTAGATTGTCTCAGTACAACTTCAAGATCGAACATCGGAAGGGTACTGACAATGTAGTCCCGGATGCATTGTCACGGCTTATGCAAGTGGATGTGATAGATGTGACTGACAGCGGACAGAGCGATGAATGGTACGATAGAGTGTATGGTAATTGTGTATCATTTCCAAGAAACACTCCAAATTTTTGTATTAAAGATAACACATTGTTTCGCTATAGTAAAAGTAAATATTCTTTGACTCGTGAATTTGATTGGAAAGAAGTTGTTCATAAGGGGAAAAGAGAAAGCTTGATTAAGGAATATCATTCAGAACCAACCGCTGGTCATTTAGGGGTATTTAAGACACACAGGCGGATGTGTTTAAGATTTTATTGGCCTGGTATGTTTAAGGACATACAGGAATACATCAAAAATTGTGATGTCTGTGCAGCTTATAAACACTCAACAAAAGCTACACCAGGTTTAATGGGACAACCAAAAAGGTGTAATAGGCCGTTCCAAGTAGTTTCGGCAGATTTAGTAGGACCGTTACCGAAGTCGCGTTCAGGCTACACTTTTATTTTGGTTGTCACATGTTGTTTTTCTAAGTACACACTTTTGTTCCCGCTTCGTCGCGCTACAAGTGCTATGGTGGCTAGAAAGTTCGAGGATTATATTATACTGGCTCATGGCGTGCCGGAAACAGTAATTGTAGATAATGGAGTACAATTCACTGGATCCGACTTTCGTCATCTACTTAACCGGTATAATATACCTAAGCAGCACTATGGTCCTCGGTATACACCGCAGGTGAACCTTGTAGAACGTTACAACAAAACAATAATGACGGCTGTAGCGTCGTACGTGGAAGAAAATCACAGATCGTGGGATGAACATCTCTTCAGGATCCAATTTGCTATCAATAGCGCGGTGAATGAGTCCACGGGATTTTCTCCTTTCTTCCTCGTACACGCTAGAGAACCGGTAGTAAACGGAACGTTCTACAGGGACACTGAACAGGATTACAGTGTTGCTATGCCTCGTGATGATTACGCAGGGGAACTGGGGTGTTTACGAGAAGTCTATGACAAAGTTCGTGGTCATTTATTTAAGGCTCATGCCAAAAATGCCACACATTATAATTTAAGGCGTCGTGACGCCCAGTTTTCTGAGGGAGATTTCGTTTGGAAGGCCACCTACACTCAAAGCGATGCCGAAAAGTTTCGCATGGCGAAATTAGCTCCGAAATATGAGAAATGTAGGGTTAGGCGGGTTTTGTCTCCTTTCGTCTACGAATTGGAAAGACTTAATGGCCAGTCTATCGGTACGTGGCACATTAAGGATTTCAAGGCTTAAAGATGTGTTCCAGCACTATACCTAATCGTTTTCAGTTGCGTTTAAATAATTTGTTATTTTAAACACAAAAGTGTCAGGGGGTGGTAAACATTATATGAGAATGTTACTACATTTGAATGATAGATTTGATGTATGATTGATAGATATGAAGGTGATGAATGAAATGTGGAATGACAAGTAAGTATGAAAGAGAGTGGAGTTGAATGAAACGATTCGGTCATAAGTTGTGCTGAGACAATCACAAGCGTCAAGTTTTCCTCGGTGGGTTTTACCAGGGGAGACTACACGTCAACATAACTTAGTTTATGGTTTTGATGTTGTATTTTGAACATTTATGTTTTGGTTTATAACAAACATAATGTTTGTTTGTTTAGTTAGCTTAGGCTACTAAAATCTTTTCCTAGGAAAGTTTTTTTTGTTAGCTGTGACTTATTCCATACTAGAATTTAGTCTGGAATTATGGTATGTCAAGCTATATATTTTTTGCCATTAGTGGTAGTGTATTAAGGTTGCACGTATCGTTATATAGCCGGTATTCGATATTATTCGGATAACTGGTACGTAGTGTATACCATTATTGAGTAGTATTTTTTATAACTAGTATTCACATAATATAGTTTATGGTGTTTGAACAAGTTGGTTGTCTGGATACGTTAGGTTAGGGAAATTTCGTCCGGACAGATGGGATTTTTTTTTGGTATGTAAGATCAGTCCTGACCGTTGGCTTTTTGGAATGAGAACACTGGTTGAAAGGTAGCACTTGTGCTAAATAGGTATAAGTTGGTGATGGGTATTTTATTCTTATTTACAGGTGATGGGTTTTTTTTTTCTCTTTCAGTTTTCCTCCTTGTTTACAAGTGATGGTGTTAGATAATTAAGCTCTTGGTGGTGGTGACAATGTAAGTTTTTGCTTTTACAGGTTTCTTTGGGTAGTAGGTGTTTTTTCCACACTGGTTTGGTAGGGTATTTATTTTTTTGGAACAACTTGGGCTGTAGCTTTGGCGCGGTTGCCAAGTTGGGTCATTTGTTTTGTTCACTGGTAACTACTAGTAGTTAGTGTTGGTACTTATCATTGACAAAGGGTAAGCCACTGACTAATTATTATGGTCAAGCCGGTAAACCTATTAGTTTTGTCAATTCATATGTTGAGCACGAGACATCTTCGGTTTTTGTTCACAATTTTTTTCCCAAGCCAGCTAGTGTTAGGTTCACTTAATATTTTTTTGGGTTAGGGTTATTTTCCCATGTTATAGGGTTGTGGGTTCGTTTATTGAACGCATCTTTTTATGGACATATTTCTAATTTTGTTCTCCAGTTTGGACAAGGATCACCGCTGTGGGCAGCGGACGGCTCATCTGCGGTGAGCCTTTTTCGTTGGAAGGGGGGTATTGTAACGTTGTGGATTTTGGTAGAATTATGAAATTCGCGCGAAATGGAATTATTTCTATCTCGCTCTGTTTTTGGCTACTAGTACGCCTCTGGTGGCGAAAAGTAGCAACTTTCAACAAAAACGTGTTTATATTATCAAATTATCTTTGCAAATACGTTTTGTTTTTATTGAGGTTTTGGATTATAAGTTGATAAAACCTTATGAAAACTGTATGCAACTTTCATATAGGTGTTTCTTTCAGTAGATTTTTCAGGTATAGTGATTATTTATCATAATTTTCGACCAATCACAAGCTTGCTGCATTTCAATCAATCCCTATCATTCTACCAATCATAGCAAATTCTTTTAGGTCGAGGTTACCAGTACGACAATATTATGGTAGGTTTAGTAGATAATTTTGGGGTAGAAATTTGTACGGGTTAATGTATTTTTGTTCATCGTTAGGTAAAACTACTTAATAATGACTCTTATAGTTATTATTAATTACTTTATCAATTTAAAGATCTCCAAGTCGTTGGTTTCTAGTCAAGTTGCAGTTTTCTTATTTCTTTAGTAGTAGCTTTGAACGGGGATTGGTAGTTATGAAGGAGGCTGACGCTGGCAACAAGAACGGTCTATTTGACGTTTGTGCCGGCCGGTGTGCCAGGCAAATATTGCTCTGATTATTAATTGTGTCTGTTAATTTAGCCCTGATGGCTTAAAACCTAATCAAATCAGAGGACCACAACCAACATGTTCAAGTAAGTATGTAGGTGAAATTTGGTTGAGAAATGATATTTCGTTGCTTGTCATCGCGGGACGCATTATCATGATTTGGATGTTTCCTCTATTTCAGACAGTAGGTAAATACCTACAATTTTGGTCGCGGGAGGGCGCAGGAGTTTGTGATGTCCACAAGCCACAGCTCCATGGTAAGTACACCATAATTCCAAAAATGGATGTAACCATTTTTCCTATACCTACCTACCATTGGTATTTATTAACAAAGATTATTTTTCTATTGTTTCAGCGATGGGATTAAAAGTTTTATTTAAAAGCTGTGATTAAAAGCTTTATTTAAAAGATTTCAGATTTCATTCAAGATTTAAATATCCACTTATTTTTGTGTTAGTTTTCTCCACAATGTTGAATTTGATGCAAATTTGACTCTCATTGAGACCATCTCATGAGGAACTTCCTTCGGGATGGATGCCGAGGTCCACTTTTCTACTGAATGGTGTTGACAACCTAATTATGGCCCATTAGTGATACTCCAACACTTAATGTAAGGTGTAACCAGCCAGGTACCTACTCCAGTTTTCATTATTATGCGCTGAGTCCGTTGAAAACTTAATATTTTTACTTTTGGTGGTATAACTTATAAATTTAGTTTAACATGACAATTCCTCATGTTTAGGGTCCTGTAAGTAACCTAAGTAACACTTATAATTGTATTTTTTTATGGCTATGACAACCTCACACATATGAATCCATGTAACGACCCCTTCGACTGAGCTTATGTTTATTATGTGTTAACATAATGTGTGTAATAAACTCATGACCCATTACAATTATAATTTTGTATTTTATTTCACAACCAAAGACCATAGCTATGTCCTGTAGGTAGGATACAGCTGGTTTATTATTGTTTTTGTTGTATATATATCCCCGGACAACCCGTGGATGTATGTACAACAAATAACTTTGTAACGCCTTTTTGGAGTGGATGGCCGGGGTAAGCTACCACCACAAAAGAACGTTACAACATAGACCCCCCACAAGGTGGACCGACGACCTAGTGAAGGTCGCGGGAAATCGCTGGCTGCAAGTGGCACAGGACCGGTCATTGTGGAAATTTATTACCAACTATAAAATTGCTTTGTATGCTGATATTTTTTTATATAAATACAAAGAGACCTATGTCTTACGATTACTAGGATTGAAATAATTAACTTTAAAACTGCCAGAAATATAGACGTTCAAAGTTCCGCAAAAGGTTCTAGTAACGTTACTTTTAGAAAACTTCAATAGCGAACTTGTGTGTAACTATTTTTTTTAATTCTTACACAATTAGGAACAAGTAGATTCCCCGCTGTTGCTACTAGAGCATTAAAACGTCCATTTCAAGCTAAAGGCTTGAAAGTACGTTTTATAATGCTACTATAAACGCCTATTAAAGAAACGCCTATGTACATTTCAAGCTAAATGCTTATGTAAGTAAGCATTTAGCTTGAAATGTAGTGTAGTGGTTTCTTTAATATAAATAAAAGCAGCAAAATCAACGCCGATAAAGTCGCGGGCAGAAGCTAGTATAGAATAAGTTTGAAACAACTGCGGAAAAGGTGTTTGTTTTGGTAAAGAAATTCCGTTCACATCGAGCGTTAAATAAAATCATTTAAAAGGCTCTTTACAAATAATGCAGTACTCACAAATTCTTCTCAACTTTCTTAGTAGCGGCAACATCAGTATTAATTTGGGGTTGATCATTCGTCCTTTTCAGTGGAGCTCTTATCCCATTGGAAACACTAGGCTGACTCCTCCATGAACTGGACGGTTCATCAATAGCACCCACATTAGAAGAACCCCCAGCATTACTTGACCTCTCACCAAGATACCTTATCTCTGTTTTGGGTTTGTCATTTATAATATTTCTTGTATAACCATTTGTCTGGCTGGCGTTGTCGAGTTTGGAAGTGGTGGGCCTTGTCAGACCGTTGCTTGCGAAGGGTCTGGTCAGACCACCGCTTGTGCTGGGTCCGGCCAGACCACCGCTTGTGCTAGGTCTGTTCAGACCATTGCTCGAGGAAGGCAAGTTAGTGATTTTCGTTATAGTCGGCCTAGTAAGGTTTGTGGTTTTAAGTGGCTCCTTCTTGGGTACTGGTGTGGGATCTATAAAGGAAATCATAAAATAAACCTTACAGATAAGTAACTGCTAATAACTGTTACAAAAATCAGAACCAGGGAAAATTACGAAAAAACGGTTTCCGAAATTTGCCTCTCGGGAATCGAACCCGCATCCAATCGATGTAGTGAGCCGAGCGGCCGACGCGGCGACGCTCAAACAACTGCGCCGAGCGGTTGCCAAATACGGCCCTTCGCACACGGGTCGTAAGCGTAGTCGTCTCGTAAGCGTATCGTCAAGACGCAACGAGTACGTGACATGCAGAGTTCGTAGCGTAGACGTATCGTTTTGTAAGCGAATTCACATTCAAACATTCTAAATACAAAATTAATGAAGAGAACGTTTTCTTATAAATTTCGAATTTAGTATGAAAAAAAAATCTACTCTTGATTTTTTACGCCAGCACGCTACGATTATCGTAATGAGGATAAACATCTCATACGATACGCTGCAACACCGTTTGAAAATGTACGTGCTCGTATTGCTCTCGTTCTACGCGCGTATACCGATACGCTTACATTACGACGCCGTGTGCGGAGGGGGTACAATGTGTGCTTACCGTCGTCAAGTCGTAAGAATCCGTGGTTGGAGTCGAGATGCAGCTGGCGGTACTTGATCATGACCCACTCGCGGCACTCGGGACACTGCTCGGTGCGCACGCCGCAGTAACCCTCGTGCGCGGGCAGATCGCGCCGCGGCAACTCCAGCTCACAATACCTAACATCCCGTAAAAAACCCACATCACATTTTTTTCCTTATGAGCAGAGATCGGAGTAGGTAGATTGATTTTTCATAACATGGACATGCCATTTTTCCGGAATTACCGGAAATGTCACTGGGATGTCAAAACATTTCGTAAAAATATATTAAAATGAAAAACGTTTAAGTGAGCAAATTACCATCATTTATTTTTGTTTATTTTTATCTTCATCGGTTACAATTTGTACATCCTGATTATGTGTCTCTATACAATTAAAATAAATGACCATAAGTTTTTCAATGTTTTTTAATTTCAATCTATTTCTTTTGACGTCTAAAATCCATTTATAAGTAGAAAATGATCGTTCAATATCTGTAGAAGTTTTGAGTCTTATCCATATTAACATATACGTTTGACGTCAATAACCTTAAATCAATCTACCTACTCCGATCTCTGCTTATGAGGCTATAGTGGCCTAGGAGACGTAGGGAGAGAGGCAGCCCACCAGCCAGTTGGTCCGATGACATTAGAAAAGCGGCCGGCACTTACTGGACAGGAATAGTACAAGACCGGAACGAATGGCGTGAAAGAGGAGAGAACCAGCAATGGGTGAAAACAGGCCGAGATAAGAAGAAGAATGCTAAGTGACATTTCATTTGACATTTAAAAGACGGCCCAACAACGGCAGCTCATCCCTTACTCCTTTCCGTCCCTCTGCTCTGTCTCACTTCCCTTTAGGTGGGCAACGTGCGAGCAATGCTTTTGGTCAAGTATCCATAGGTTCCAATCACAGAGTAAAGACTAAAGAAAGAGGTGCCCTTATTAGATATTTGTATGAAACAAAACGTGTCATTGTTTTTTCATTTTCATTTTACTATTTACCGGTAAATAGTTGAACTACTCGCTTCGTTTTATGTCGATGTTAGTACTAGGTACCACTCGGCCGACTTGCTTAGGGCCAGTCCCCTTAGTAACTGGTCCATGGTTCCAATAACTGCTTAACATCAGGCGGGCCTTACGCTTGTTTGTCGCTAAAGTCGCATAAAAAAACCTACCAACCCGCACTGGGCCATCGAGGTGGATTATGGCCTGAATCGCCCTCGCATTGAGGGAAGACTCGTGCCCAGGAGCGAGATATTAAAAGGGATAGTTTAAGATCCGTAAAATACATAAACCAGTTCTAAAGACATCAAGATGAGATCATACCTTATCTTGCGGACCGAAACTCCTCATGGAAGCATAATAGGAGGAATAACTCGAAAATATACCTGCATGATTGGATGGTGTGCGCACACGAGTCTCGTATGTGGTCTTCTAGATCGGTTCCGCACACGCTCTCGCCGCATTTCTTGCAAGGCACTAGAAATTAAAATATATAGATAAGTCTGGCGATTTTAGGATGAAATATAAAAAAAAATCTAGCCTATGTTGCCCCACTGCAAGGCTCCGTCTTCCCCTGATTCTACTGGCTGAGTTGGGCTAATCCTTTGAGTGGGAAACAGCGGGAATGTAGTTATCCCGACATTTTTTACTGGACCCGATGCAGTTCGCCAGCGCACCCTTCGACGCTGAGAGAAATCCGCACGATTTGGATGGCTGGCATCCCACTAATGTAAGTGCATCACGAGGTTTCCTTCCGCGCACGTGCAAGTTGTTGAATGATCCTCTTAAAGTATTTCCTTTGCACTACAACATAGGGTTCTTGATGAGGTTTGTTTACACGTCCGAAAAATTCTGGCACCCTGTTTGCACCCCTTCAGTTTTAGATGTCTTGGTTGACGGTTCCACTCAACCCGGATGGCACCGTCTGTCTGTGTGCCTACCTTTTTTTAACTGCAATCAATATCTATACTACTGTGTCTCCCAGCGTAGACATCTACTCATGGGATTACTGCATTAGGTACTGCTTCAGTTTGGTATATGTAGCTTGAGTATGTCTTTCCTTTTCAGTCGTTTGGCTACGTGACCTGGTACTGGTCCTTAAGGTAAAAAAAACTATGGTTTTGGCCAACTCACGCAGCTTGTGGAGTTTGTCATGGTGGTCCTGCAGCTCGGCGTGCGGCACCGGCTCCTTGCACACGGGACACACGCGGATGTTGCGCGCGCAATGCACGATGTGGATCGTGAAGTTCACCGACGGGATCTCGCGTTTGCTGTGACCCAATAAAAAAAGTAGATTTAGGGCTATGCACACTAAAAAACCCTCAGAGCTGTAAATGTTTGATGTACTAGTGACAGTTCGTTTACTACAGAAAGATCCGTTAGTTTGTTGATGAACTTAACCCTAAGGGGCCATCCATTAATTACGTCACACGTAAAGAGGGAGGAGGGGGTCGACAAAATGTGACATTGTGTGACAAGGGGGGGAGGGGTCTTAAGTTAAGTGACGTCACATTTAAAAATCTAATATATCCAAGTATTAAAACCGAAATTTGAACAGCAAATGATTTTTAAAAAAAAATCTGACGTAAATATGTGACGTCACACAGGGAGGGGGGGAGTCTCGCAAATGTGACCAGCTGTGACAAGGGGGGGAGGGGTCTAAAAATCATGAAATTCGTGTGACGTAATTAATGAATGGCCTCTAAGCATTTCGCATTTGTTTTATTTTAGGAACCATCCATAATCTTAATAAAATAGGAACTAGTTCATAGGACGTTACCATAACCACCACCACACCATTATCTTACTAAATCATTAGATCGACGTTGATCGAATGGTGTGGTAGATTTTGCTGATCGACGAATATCGATCGATCAAACATCCTTTGACTGTGGAAAGATACTTAAACCATGTTCGATCGGTGATGGATCGACTGTCGATCGACGGGAATGTAAGAAATCGCCACGCGAAAGCAATTTTGTCATCGATCGACCAATCTAGCTTTGGTGTAAGACGTTGACTCATGTGATTCTACCATAGATCGACTAGGTATCATCCGGTTGGTTAGGTACCCTTAAGCTGCCTATCTAGGCCGTCTATACTTCTATAGTAGGCACGTGTGGTGGGTGAGTGGGCGTGGGCGAGCTAAGCGACACCACCACGTTGGCTAGTCGCCTTGACTCCACTGAATGTATAATGCCCCAACAATGTATTAGACAGATATTATTAAAATTATGTGTGTTTCAGTGTTTTATTTCCAGGGAATGATGAAATAGGTACTATTTATACATCCGCGTTACATGATTCACATCATTATTTAATTTAGAACTTTAGCTCATTTTGTTTTCATGAGACCCATCATATCTGTTTTTACCAAGGGATAATCAGGTATGTTGTACACCCACATTACACTAATGGTATTACAACTAATATAAAGTAATAGACGACAAATGTATTGCCATTTTCCAAACAAATTCCTGGACTAAGAGACTTCCCCCAAGTTCATAGAAAGGTATGATCGATTTACAGTGGAATTACATAAAAATAGTTTTCAAAACCATTGTAAACTGGATAAAATCTCTATGAATTTGGGGGTAACACTATGCCTATAAGTACGTTTTTTTTATACTTGTCCTATTTGGTAAGCAAAGATGGCGTCCAGCGGGGCGATTGCGTAACTTTTTGTCAATATTTCAATTGGTTTCGTATATAATTGACACAGGATGAACGAAACCAAATGAAAAATTGACAAAAAAGTTACGCAATCGCCCCGCTGGACGCCATTTTTGCTTACCAAATAGGACAAGTATAAAAAAACTTACTTATACAACCCTGTTGTGCCCAGTAAATAACCTATGTATGGCAGGTATGTTTATTTTGTCAAAATTAAAACAAGTTTTATTTGATTTACATGAGGCACATTTTCTAAAAAAATATGCTCACCCATTGGACATTCTTTATAAAATGTGCATAATGCAGAAGTGAGTGGGTGCATCTACGTCAGCAGATTGCCGCGCCCAAGTACTCAGTTTTGACGTCTGGACACATAGACATAATGGCGTAACATGAGTGCTCAGGCGAGGCATCTGGATGTACCAAACCATTTCACGTGATAGTCAGTTGGAACCTGATACAACAGTAACTAAGTAGCTTTTGTTCATTGTCCAGTACGCATGCCCCTACATGTTCATTATGCATTGTATGCTTGGCTGACAGACTACAATAGGTGATATTGTGTACATTAATAAATGTGTTGTACCAGATTACAATTGCAGGAAGTCTCAAGTAGTTTATTTGATGTCTTAACAGTAGATTACAGTTGATATTAATATCAACAGGAGCTACTCATGGAAGTGTTTTTAAATTCTACACCTTGCAAAGGGGACTGTCCATTTTCTAAAAACCCCCACTTCATAAATATTTGGGCCTAGGTAAGGGCCTGGTGCAGATCTGGCTTGACCCTGTTTTAAGTTTTTTTAAAGTGAAAAAGTTAAACAAGCATGTGGCCCGCCTGATGTTAAGCAATACCATAGCCTATAGATGCTTGCAATACCAAAGGCACTGCACACACATTGCTGTCATCAACAGGAGAGTGACAGAGGGTGGGGGAAGGAGGGGATTGGGGGTTGAAGTCTGGGAATTTGTATCATCAACAATCCCTACTCACTGAGGTGTTTCTAAATTCTACACTCCTTGCAAATATACAGCCTAATGGCCGGCGCACACTGGAGGGCATTTAAATTTTTATCAATCGAATTTAATACTTATCCAATCGAAATAAGGTATATATTTCAGTGCCCGGTGATCAACCCTGGAGCATCTCGGAGCAGTTTTCTCGGTGCACCGAAGAGCACGCCGGAGCACCTTATTTCGATTGGATACGTATCATATTAGATTGATAAAAATTAAAATGCTCTCCCCTGCAGTCCTCTATATGCGCCGGCCATTAATGGCAGCCTTACTTCATTAATGTTTGGGCCTGGGTTGACACTGGTGCGGATCAGGTCTGCCTCTATTTTAGGTCTGGGCTGACCCACTGTACTGGTGATTTTAGACAAAACCTTCGCACCAGTTTTCTCAAATACCTAGAATAATCTTTGCAAGGTTTAGATATAAAGAACTCATCTGCAGCTATTCAGAAATAGACGGAAAGTATCACAATAGAAAGAGAAAGAGATTGGAAACAAAAAAAAAAACATACCTAGCAAATCAGCATCACTGTTGCCAGAAAGAAATAGGTCAGTGATGTCAAAAAAGGTTAAAAGAGGTGACAGGGGTCATTAACTTGTAAACATACGGATTGATTATAGAATTTTATAGCAAAATTAGAAGTTATTCTTTTATGAGAACTTTATTATAGCTCTTTCAATATATGGTGCGTTCCATTCACTGTTAATTTTGTTAATTTCGTTATTTTCGATCACAAATCTCGTTCCACTCGCAGCAACTTGTACTGGAAGTGATCATTATTATCGTTTTTAACACTTTTTGTGGACGAAAATAACAAAATTAACAGTGAATGGAACGCACCAATAATGTTGGTGTATCAGTATGCTCACAAAAGAGGTTTAACTGCGCCAAAAGCGCTTTTATAGCAATAATTCTGATATAAAGTAAACAAGCCATTCAGACAGCTGCGATCTTCGCAATGCTCTAAATAATCTAAAAATAACCGGCTAACGTGTGTACACTGAAATAGAAATATTGACACAACATTACATGCATTTATTGCAAGTTCTACTTACCAATTCGGACATATTTTCGCTTCAGGGTCTTCCATTTTAGAACACAATTAATTTTTATTACAAATACCGAGGCGGAGTATACTATTTATATCACATTAACGCCATGCAGCACCGAGTTTTCTTACGTTTTCAATATTTTTTTACAGCGACGGTAGAATTTGCATTTAATCCTTGAGCGGTTTCCGTTATTGTTACCTCCCTCCTATTAGTTTATCGGGGTTTTTATTGGTTTCATTTCCAATAACACATTTAATTCGTTCGGTAAATCCACGACCACAGACTATCTGACAGTTTTTTACTATCAGTTTTGACAGTATTTGACAGCTAAATAGCTATCAAACTAAAAACCACCGTAAAAATAAATACTGGACAGCTTACTGCTGCACAAAAAACGAGCCGAGTGAGAGGCCTATTGTGGTACAGTGTTCCTTTCTACTAGCTAGGGCAGGGGTCGGCAAGTAGTTTTAGGTGGGGTCCGGATACTGTGAGAAAATTTTAACGAGGTCCAGAATAATTGTATGGTTTCAAATAAAATTCCGAATTATAAAACACAAGACCTAAAATTAATGTGAGAAACTGCACCAACGGTCTTGAGCCTGTTTTTTATAGTTTGGTTCTCGAGAAGAACAGCAAATTCGAAGTGTGTCTTCTAGGTGGGCGTCCGTTAATTTCGATCTACGTAATAATTTATACTTGATTTTTCCAATATTGGGCGGTCCGAGGTTCGACCTTTCGCGGTCCGCCTGTTGCCGACCGTTGAGCTAGGGTGTCTATGCAATAATATTTTTTTTACTGAACAAATAAAATAAACATTGCAAACAATGGATAAATAAATAAATATGTTCAGACTAATACACACTGTATTGTCCCAAACTAAGCCTCATCACAAGTTGTAATATATGTACCGTCCAGTGGACTAGAAGCGATCCCAAAGCAGAGTAAATCACGAAAAGGCTGTTTCCGGAATTTGCTCCGACGGGAATCGAACCCGCAACCTACCGGTGCAATAAGTCTAGTGGCCTACGCTCAAACCACTACGTCAAGCGGACGCCAAAATCCTGTAGTTTTATGGTCACGGTCGGTGCGAGGGACACGGTCCCACATTGGGCCTCTCACTCGGCTCGTTTCCTATCCTCAGAATTTTATTGTCAAGGTATGATAGACATTAATGAAGCACAATAAAGTTGAATTTCTTCTTAACCAAAAACATTTCTTCTTAACCAAAAAATCAACTTATCTATCCCACAATATAAATCTATGACTATGCCATAGATATAGAATTTTTTTTCCGTTGTTTTTCTATGTCAGTAAAACTCAAGGATCTTTTAATAGAGGATAGGCAAGTTGAGTTTTTGGTTAAGAAGAAATTCAACTTTATTCTGCTGCCTTAAGGTCTATTATACCTTGACAATTCTTAGACAGAAAAACGAGCCGAGCGAGAGGCTATTGTTTCATTCTGTTATTCTGTCGTTCTGACTATTGTTTCATCATATTAACAATAGTCACGATAAATACTAAATTAATTTATTTGCTTGATTTGAAAACTAACAATCACTACCCAACGATAATATTATTTTGGCATGGCAACTCGAAATGGGAGGGACACGGTCCCAACTAGGGCCTCTCGCTCGGCTCGTTTTTTGTGCAGTAGTGAACAGTCCAGTATTTACTCTTGTCATTCCAATTTCATTCAATACGTCAATACGTCAATGTCAACTTCTATAGCTATGGTACTTACCTATGGTTTTTCGTTTCTAAAATAAATTTCTAAATAAATTGAAATTGCAAATCTGCACACAACTTCCACCTAATAAACAGAAACAATTCAATAATGGATTCCCTTGTCGGGTACGGTAGCGACGATGAGAATGAAAACGAGCGGTACGGGAGCCATCAACCCGCGGTAAGTTTCGCTATTGGCGTCCTTGAGATTTTGTTACAATCAAGCCTCACATTATTATCTACCAATTTGTACAATGAAACACAAAAACATCTAGTATTGGGTGCATTTAATCTGTGTAGGTGCCGTTTTAGTTGTAAATGTTATGAGAATTTAATAATAATCGGCCTTCTCTGCTTGACAATAGAATGATATTGTAGGTGGGAGCGAGCGTCGCCGGGGCCTCCCGCAGGCGTGACGACGACACCAACTACGATGACGTCAACATGGACATGAGCGAGGTAACTTCTGCTTTATACTATAACAACAATAACTATGTTATTCTCGTGATTTCGGGCTAAGTGAGTCTGCATAACTGACCCACTGTTAGTTGGTCAATATGTAGATATTTTCACTCCATATGTGATGCTACTTGACTTGTAACATAATATGCAATAAAATTAAATAGCATTATGCATTGCCAGAATTCTGTTTTGTGAAAAATCTGCACATAGATTATTAATTTTTGCTTCTCAATATAGTTAAATTTGTACAGTAAATTCATTAAAGAAAATACGAATAATGTTTTCAACGATGATATTAACACTTTTATTATTTTATATGTTACCCATTTGTAAATTGACACAAAACAAAAGTCAAATACCCCCTTGAGTACGCGCTGAGGCATCAAGACGACCTGCCGAGTACGTCACACCGCACTCCCAACGACTCCATGTGAGTACATAGATGTAAGATAACAGAATAATTATGACCGTAACATGTTAATGAAATTTTGTGTCATATTCTACTAAATAAAAATTATATTTCAAAATTAATTCTTGCTAGAAACTTTAAAAGAGGTGTTACAAATTTGTGTTAATTGTTATTCATAGTCTATACATATTGTCAGTTATCCTGTGGCAGGCCAATGGCCACTGGCATGTTTCTGGGCCCGTTTAAACACTTGTGCCAAAGGCTAGTACACAGGCCATAACTGCATAATTTTTTATGTAAATCATATTTTTTGTGACAGACCGCATCACACCAAAACCTCTTTATGAATGTTTAGTTATTTCATATGTTGTGGCTCACAGCCTTATGCCAAAATATCAGCATTGTCATAGAAATAGAATTTTCTTGGCAAAGTGTTATTTCTTTGCAGTCACAGCGGGTAATAATAGGAAAACCACAATAGATAAATATTATATCAACCAAATAATGATGAAATAATATCAAATATGTAGTATATATTTTATTTTATATTTTTGTATTATCCATTTTCATTTTATAGCAATGTAATAAAATGGAAATCTATTATTGATTTACTTTACACCATTGCTATATTTGCTATGCATTGGTTGTCATAGTCACCAAGGTATGTAAACAAGAAAAAATAACCACGTAAGTTCAGAGATGTACAGTGTGTCAAACTAATCATACACACTGTGTGCTTAGTGCGACTTTATGTTTTCTATCGTGACTGCTTTCTTACATGGAGTTTGATGGGTGATTGTCCGCTCGATCCGCCCCGACTTTATATGCGTACGGACGGTAGGACGCGTGGTGCGTTCTACTATAACAGCAAATCGTGAAAAGGCAGCATTGGGGCGATAAACCGTCACAATATTCCTGCCTACTAAGTTTTATTAACATTGAAGCTCTCAAAGCAAGGTGCACAGAGACTACACAATCAGTCCATAAACTATATTGTCATCTAAATAGTTCTTAGTTAGTAGTTCTTCTTCTAATAGTTAGTAGTTCTTAATACTGTGACCTATGGTTCCTGGTTGCATGTGACATCTTGAGCTTTTTCTGTAAATACAGCCATAAATTTATTACTGGATGCTCTCGAGTCATGTGCGATGATATCTGCAAATTGTTCTTCTCTTTAAAATATAACTTTAGATGGTGATGTCACTTTTTTTTTCTTAGCCAACCTTCTCCCAGTTTGACTCCTAAGTCATGACTGGATGCAGCTTGATGACATCACTTAAATTTTCAGATCAGATTACTAAGAAGTAGTCACATATACAATAATAACTTGAAAATCCCGATGTATGTAACTTGTAAACGGCTGAACTAATTACCATTGATTTGTGAATAAAAAGCTTTGGAATCGGCCCATTCGTTTAGGAGCTATGATGAAACAGATACACAAAGGGGTGCCAGTCAGAACAAATCGCTTTTCATTGCGTTGGGAGTTACAAATCTAGGGGAAACTAGCTATTGAAATGATCTTTGTAGAAAACAATTATTGCTTTCAATTGATTAAATTCACTAAGTGCCTATTTTAGGATCATCAGATAACTTTTATCCACTAAATAAATACTCAAAATCTAGGGGAAACTAGCTATTGAAATGATCTTTGTAGAAAACAATTATTGCTTTCAATTGATTAAATTCACTAAGTGCCTATTTTAGGATCATCAGATAACTTTTATCCACTAAATAAATACTCAAAATCTAGGGGAAACTAGCTATTGAAATGATCTTTGTAGAAAACAATTATTGCTTTCAATTGATTAAATTCACTAAGTGCCTATTTTAGGATCATCAGATAACTTTTATCCACTAAATAAATACTCAAAATCTAGGGGAAACTAGCTATTGAAATGATCTTTGTAGAAAACAATTATTGCTTTCAATTGATTAAATTCACTAAGTGCCTATTTTAGGATCATCAGATAACTTTTATCCACTAAATAAATACTCAAAATCTAGGGGAAACTAGCTATTGAAATGATCTTTGTAGAAAACAATTATTGCTTTCAATTGATTAAATTCACTAAGTGCCTATTTTAGGATCATCAGATAACTTTTATCCACTAAATAAATACTCAAAATCTAGGGGAAACTAGCTATTGAAATGATCTTTGTAGAAAACAATTATTGCTTTCAATTGATTAAATTCACTAAGTGCCTATTTTAGGATCATCAGATAACTTTTATCCACTAAATAAATACTCAAAATCTAGGGGAAACTAGCTATTGAAATGATCTTTGTAGAAAACAATTATTGCTTTCAATTGATTAAATTCACTAAGTGCCTATTTTAGGATCATCAGATAACTTTTATCCACTAAATAAATACTCAAAATCTAGGGGAAACTAGCTATTGAAATGATCTTTGTAGAAAACAATTATTGCTTTCAATTGATTAAATTCACTAAGTGCCTATTTTAGGATCATCAGATAACTTTTATCCACTAAATAAATACTCAAAATCTAGGGGAAACTAGCTATTGAAATGATCTTTGTAGAAAACAATTATTGCTTTCAATTGATTAAATTCACTAAGTGCCTATTTTAGGATCATCAGATAACTTTTATCCACTAAATAAATACTCAAAATCTAGGGGAAACTAGCTATTGAAATGATCTTTGTAGAAAACAATTATTGCTTTCAATTGATTAAATTCACTAAGTGCCTATTTTAGGATCATCAGATAACTTTTATCCACTAAATAAATACTCAAAATCTAGGGGAAACTAGCTATTGAAATGATCTTTGTAGAAAACAATTATTGCTTTCAATTGATTAAATTCACTAAGTGCCTATTTTAGGATCATCAGATAACTTTTATCCACTAAATAAATACTCAAAATCTAGGGGAAACTAGCTATTGAAATGATCTTTGTAGAAAACAATTATTGCTTTCAATTGATTAAATTCACTAAGTGCCTATTTTAGGATCATCAGATAACTTTTATCCACTAAATAAATACTCAAAATCTAGGGGAAACTAGCTATTGAAATGATCTTTGTAGAAAACAATTATTGCTTTCAATTGATTAAATTCACTAAGTGCCTATTTTAGGATCATCAGATAACTTTTATCCACTAAATAAATACTCAAAATCTAGGGGAAACTAGCTATTGAAATGATCTTTGTAGAAAACAATTATTGCTTTCAATTGATTAAATTCAGTAAGTGCCTATTTCAGGATCATCAAATAACTTTTATCCACCAAATAAATACAGTTTTGACAGTTTTTCCATAGAATATCTGTCAAGAAGCCGTGTTTATTTGGTGGATAATAAAAACAGGCCCTAAATCTAATTATGGGTATGAAATATAATAATTACACCGTCACGCGTCACGCCTGTATTCAGAGGAGTGGCTACAGGTGAAAATAAAAAAGGTGTGGCAATAAAGATAATTAAATTAGAATACTTTGTGTAACCAAGGTAATACTTAATTAATATAAAATGCCCAAACCTACTACATATTGTTTCCGCTGAATGTAGTGGACAATTAATAGAATTTGGATTTATGTTTGTACGTATGTTGTCGCAGGACTCGCAGGGAGGTGAGTCGGAGCCCGAGCTGCCGCCGGCGGAGCCTGCGCGCCCCAGGCACTCGTCGCGCGATGACCGAAGAGGATCAGGTATTGCCAAACACACATAAACATACTATCGACTAATGGAGTTACCACATTGATCAACGCGAAAACTACTTAAGACAGATATAATAGCCATCATGTCAAGAAGATAAGAACATAAACTATGTTGTAGTGTCTCGTTGCTTTTTGGTGACAAATGATGTGATAATGATGAATGATGGCTTTAGCCGTTTTCACGTCGATCAATTTGTGTCACTGCACCGCAACTTGCGAGACTTTCAGCACAATTCGGCGCGTGCGCTACGACCATGGGCCAAATGGGAATCAGATTTAAGCCGGTCAAAGACCACACATAGTCAATAAAGTCAGTAATAGTCAGTCATAGTCATTTAAAATATGAATAAATACAAGTGCAGTGATATACACGCATCAGCTCAAAGCTGCTAGTGTATCAATAAATAATAATAATAATAGTTTTGTATTCCCCACTGTTAGGCCCGTATTCCTCTTTTTTTGGTCTGTGCATGTAACGACAAACATACTATGAAGGGTCACATTGCGCTCGAACTCAGACGCTTTGAGAAATGATATACTTTCTAGTGTTGGTTCCCTTTCATACAAATATTGTGCCTACGGCCGCAAGGGTGTAGCTGACAGCGATAAACCCTTAAAAACGTATGACGGTGGCCCCACCACATTATCGAACATTTGTACATAAATCGCCGACGCGTCGCAAGCGCCTTACCGGTCCAGCCACAGAGTGTAGCTTCCTTAAGCAACTATTTATACACGACTGCCCAAAAAAGGAGTGTATGTATATTATGTGTTTAGGATTCATGTATGTATGTTTGTATGTGGTGTTTCTTTATTCAACCATAACTTTTAATTTGAGAATACGGCCGGTAGATCATCTTCTTAAGAACTTCGTAGCTAACCACATAATTTGTTGTTAGATGACAGTCGTGACCGCGACCGCGACCGCGACGCGGACAGACGCGAGCGGCGGCGCGAGTCCCCCGCGCGCCGCGCCGACAAGGACCGCGCGGACAGGCGCTCGCCGCGCAGGGACGACCGCTACAAGTACGTTGCGGGAATGTTATTATTATGTAACAACACGACTTTTATCCCCATTCGGGGGTAGTCAGAGGCTTGAGTGGCCATACACCACCACATTGTGGAGGTATTAACCAATTCAAAGCCCACGTTTCACCAGATAGTCAGAACCCAACGTGACAGGTGGTGAACCTTGTCGCCGTGTATACAGGAACTGACTTACCTAATCCCGAGGGATAGGTAGGTTTCATCACGATGTTTTCTCACCGTCAATGGGAATGTTCTTCATAGCATTAACCGGTCGTTATTGTTTAACTAGCTGTACCGCGCGGCTTCGGCCGCGTGGAAGTTGATGTATAAGGTTAGCCTATGTCTTATTCCAGAGCCTACGCTATCTACATTTGAAATTTCAATTAAATCGGTTTTATAGTTATGGAAATACGAGGTAACAAACGTTCACACACACTTTCTTTCGCATTTATAATATTAGTAGGAAGTAGGATGAAGACACTGGCTCTGTCTAGTTTCTGAATGGGATAGACATAAACATGAAAATATATAAATATTATAATAAGCATGATTTGTAAAAAGGCGCGTTTTTAGGATTTGTCATACACTCCATATTAAGGGCCTTTTGTCATTTCTGTAACCAATGGTCGCTCTTTCCATGAAGGTTCTTCGGCTTGACCTGTTGTCACGCCATATCGTCATTTCATAGACTTCATGATTGTAGCTGATGATTCACATGTACCATCAGGCCTGAGCGCGGTCGTGGGTCGGGGGGAGGTCCGCGGCGCGGGCTACTGGGTGAACGACCTGGTGATCGAGCCGGCGAGAAGCCTGCTGACAGGCCTGGAGTCAGGCCTGGCGAGAGGCCTAGTGAGAGGCCTGGAGAGAGGCCCGACGATCGCGACGCCAAGGTGCCCGCGTTGATGGACCTCAAGCCCTTCGGCGGCGAGCCCCCGCCGCCCTACGAACAGAAGCGCTCGCAGGACGCCAGAGACGCCGTCTCACCCAGGTAACTTTGTAGAAATAAATGTTAGGTACATTTTTCTTTTTTAATCAAATTTATCCACCAACCTGTACTGGGCCAGCGTGGTAGATTATGGCCAGTATCCCCCTCCCATTGAGGGGAGGCCCGTGCCCAGGAGTGGGACGTTAAAAGGGCTAATATATATATTTTTTAATAAAGTTTATGTCCGCCTGGACTAGTGATTTTAGCGAAGGCCGCTCAACTCGGTTACTGAGTTTGTCCTAGCTAGGGTTCCTTGTACGGTACCCGAGCCTATAATATTAGTGTTCCAATATACTAATTTAGTTAGACCACTTTATCCCAGAAATGCAAGGCTAGATATGTATTAAATCCTGAGCAATCGTATAATAATATTTTTTGTATGTCAGATTTGTGGATCGCGAGCGTCGAGACCGTGACAGGGACAGGGAGCGCGAGCGGGACAGAGAACGACACGGCAGGAGGTCAGAGGAGAAGAGGTGGGTACGGGGGGGGGAGGGGGCTCTACAATATCGCTTGGCGCAGTGGTTCGTAGGCCGCTCGGCTCTGCATCGGGAGGTTGCGGGTTCAACACCCGCCTGAACCAAATTACGGAAACGTCCTGTAGGGCTAAACACGCGCTAAGGCAAGACTTTTGTCACTCATTATTTCGCACCGAATCGCACTCTCCCTTACTATGCATAGGAGAGAATGAGACAAAATCGATTTATCTCACGTTTTGTCTTATCGCGGCCGGCTGTGCTACCACTGCTGGTCTGGTGTTACTGGGATCGCCCCCATTCCATTGTCATCATCATCTGCCTTACCTTATCCCATTATCTGTGGTCGGCGCAGTATGTCTTATTCTTCCATTCATCGCGCTTTGCTGTCATACTTATATCCATTCCAACCTCATTCATATCACCCTTTATACAATCCATCCATCTTTTCTTGGGTCTTCCTCTCGTTTTGTATCCTTCCACATTCATATTCAACACCCGTTTAGTCACATGCTTTTCATCTCTTCTCATCACATGCCCAAACCATTCCAACCTCCTACCTTTTACCAGAGTTGGGCAAAATTTAATTTTAGAACAATTAACAATTAGTTAATTGTTAATCGTGGAAGTCACGATTAACAATTAACTAATTGTTAATTGTGAGTATTGTGAGAGTGACAATTAACAATTAACTAATTGTTAATTGTGGAAGTCACAATTAGTTATTTGAATTGTGACTGTCACAACACTCACGATTAACAATTAGTTAATTGTTAATCGTGACTTCCACGATTAACAATTAACTAATTGTTAATTGTTCTAAAATTAAATTTTGCCACTACTCATCGTACGAAACGCAGCTGTAATATCTGCTTTACGCCGATCTTCTGTGAGAGGGTGGTACTACCGCGGTCGAGCCAGCCCGTTTATGAGCTGCAGTCAACTGGCTACAGCTTGGCTCTACCACCTTTATTTGGTTTCATAGCCAGTTGCAATCACCGATCGGTACACGATCGCAGGTTAAGCAACGCTTGGCAAGGTCAGTCAGAGATGGGTGACCATTGAGTGGCAATTGAACTGAGCCTTTCCGTGCTTCGGAGGTCACGTAAAAAGTCGGTCGCGGTTGTAGTTATCTCAACCTGAAGTTAAGCAGTTACAGTAGCCTATAGATGCTTGCAATACCAAAAGCATCGCTCGCACGTCGCCGACCTGAAGAGGAGTGGGACAGAGGGGGGAGCTGGGACAGAGGGAAAGGGGGTTAGGGCAGAGGGGGGGGGGGCGGTTGGGACAGGGGGAGGGGGGTTGAGAGAGGGGTTGGGCTTCCGGATCACTCACTCATCCATCGTAGTGGCGCTCAAAGCCAGTTGCAATCACTGATCGGTAAACGATTGCAGGTTAAGCAACGCTTGGCAAGGTCGGTCAGAGATGGGTAACCATTGAGTGGCAATTCGGTCGCGGTTGTAGTCATCTCATCATCGTCATACACGATTACGGTTCTCTCACTCATCGTACGAAACGCAGCAGTAATAGCTGCTTTACGCCGATCTTCTGTGAGAGGGTGGTACTACCGCGGTCGAGCCAGCCCGTTTATGAGCTGCAGTCAATTGGCTACAGCTTGGCTCTACCACCTTGAACAACACATCTCATCATCTTTGCTTAACATCAGTTGGGCCGTTTGCCATCCTACCTAGTCACATAAATAAAAAATTAGACGCTCATAACTAGCTGCAATCACTGATCGGTAAACGATCGGAGGTTAAGCACCGCTTGGCAAGGTCAGTCAGAGATGGTTGATCGACCATTGAGTGGCACTCAAATCTTTTCATGAATTACACGCACTTATATTCCCCCAACCCCTCCTCCCCCCGCCCCGTATAGCGCTGCTCACGGCTTGCGGCTCGCGGCCTTGGAAAACCACAATGGTCGGCATCCTTTGTCGGAATCATCTGTGTCTTTTGAGACGGTCGTCCTTGCAGCTGGTAATCGATTATCGACTGTATGTGGTTGGTTATAAGCTTAAATTCCATTACGAGAACTGGTTTTGAACGAATTCCAAATTTGTGGTAATAGGTTGTCGACTTTATTCGACTTACTATAAAGTTTTATTTTCATTATAACAATAAGGAACTATTTGGAACGGCCGACGACCGACGAGCGGCCGGCGACGGTGAACCACGAATGAGTGAAGCACAAGTACTTTGACCACTGACTGCTCATAAATTATCGACTGTATTTCATTGAACATAAGTATTATTTTATCAGAGAACTGATACCTATACAATCGAACGAAATAATGTTTCGCGCGCAAACAGTGTGCACATGTACCTACTCGCAGTACTCGCAGACCGCACACGGCATTGCCGTCGCGTGCGAGTGTATTTACTTTGTAGTAAGGTATACAATCGCGTAATTCAATTAGAAGACTGCTTTGTAGTGAAATACACGTACAATGATTTTATTGATTTATTGGTGGTAGGGCCAAGCTGAATTGACTGCAGCTCATTTAAGGGCTCGACCAGGGTTACAACTCTGCTTGCAATAGCAAGCATCTATAGGCTACGCTAACTGCTTGACCTCAGACGGGCCGTACGCTTGTTTGCTACCACAGTCCCATAAAAAACTGCTTAACGTCAGGCGGGGCGTACGCTTGTTCGCCAGCTCAGTCCCATAAAAAAGAGCTTAACATCATGCGGGGCGTACACTTGTATGCCACCATTGTCCAATAAAAAGTGCTTAACATCGGGTGGGCGTACGCTTGTTTGCCACAATCCCATAAACAAGTGCTCAACATCAGGCGGGCCGTAAGTTTGTTTGCCACAATACATAAATGAGTGCTTAACATTGCTGTATGACGAAGATGAGATGAGTAGTCATCTCATCATCATCATCATCATCGTCATCTCATCTTCGCGGTTGTAGAATCGCGACCGACTTTTTTCGTGCCATCCGAAGCACGGAATTGCTCAGTTCAATTGCCACTCAATGGTCACCCATCTCTGACTGACCTTGCCAAGCGTTGCTTAACCTGCGATCGTTTACCGATCGGTGATTGCAACTGGCTATGAAACGGCCCAACTGATGTTAAGCAAAGATGGTGAGATGTGTTGTTCAAGGTGTTAGAGCCAAGCTGTAGCCAATTGACTGCAGCTCATAAACGGGCTGGCTCGACCAGGGTAGTACCACCCTCTCACAGAAGATCGGCGTAAAGCAGCTATTACAGCTGCGTTTCGTACGGTGAGTGAGAGAACCGTAATCGTGTATGACGATGCTGAGATGGAGATGACTACAACCGCGACCGAATTGCCACTCAATGGTCACCCATCTCTGACTGACCTTGCCAAGCGTTGCTTAACCTCCGATCGTTTACCGATCAGTGATTGCAGCTGGCTTTGAGCGCCACTGCGATGTGTGAGTGATCCGGAAGCCCAATCCCTCTCTCAACCCCCCCCCCCCCCCCCTCCTGTCCCAACCCGCCCCCCTCTGACCTAACCCCCTTTCACTCTGTGCCAGCCCCCCCTCTGTGCCACTCCTCTTCAGGTCAGCAACGTGCGAGCGATGCTTTTGGTATTGCAAGTATCTATAGGCTACGGTAACTGCTTAACATCAGGTGGAGTTGACTACAACCGCGACAGACTTTTTACGTGTCCTCCGAAGCACGGAAATGCTCAGTTTAAATGCCACTCAATGGTCACCCATCTCTGACTGACCTTGCCAAGCGCTGCTTAACCGGCGATCGTTTACCGATCGGTGATTGCAACTGGCTATGAACACCACTACGATGAGTAAGTGGTCTGGAAGCCTAAACCCCCCTCTAACCCCCCCCCCCCTCCCTCTGTCCCAACACCCCCCCCCCCCCTCACCTCGTCCCACTCTTCAGGGCGGCAACGTGCGAGCGATGCTTTTGGTATTGCAAGCATCTATAGGCTACGGTAACTGCTTAACATCAGGGGGGCCGTACGCTTGCTGCCGTACCAACTTGGTCACATACGTTTTTTTTTTAAATGGTCGAGTATTCAACCGTTTTAAACGGATTGTTCGAGGTTAATTGTTAGTGGCGATTGATTTTTTCACATTAATTATAATTATTAAATCAATCGCCTAAAACAATTAAATCATTTGCAATTACTTTTTTAATGATTGAAAAAAGTAATTGTAATTGATTTAATCGAAATCCACAATTAATGTACTTTAATCTAAATAAGTTAATTGCATAGTGCAATTACAAATTTAATTGTGATTAACTTAATCGCGATTAACTAATTGCAATTACATTTTTAATCAATTAGTTAATCAATTAAAAATCTAATCAATTAGTGCCCAACTCTGCCTTTTACCTTATCTGTTATAGGCGCTACTTCGAGACTGCCTCTTATATACACATTCTTCACCTTATCCATTCGCGTCACTCCACACATCCATCTCAACATTCGCATCTCGGCAGAGTGGAGACGCTTCTCTTCACGCACTTTAGCCGCCCAGCATTCCGAGCCGTACATGATCACAGGTCTTATGATCGATTTGTAGATTTTCCCTTTTATTCTTAGCGGCATTCTCGGGTCGCATGTAGTGCCAGTAACTTGTCTCCACTTCTGCCAGCCAGCATTGATTCGCCGTTTCACATCCCGATCAACTTCTCCGTCATGCTGGAGCAACGAACCTAGGTATTTGAAGTCAGAGCAAACTGGTATAAGGTTGTTATCTATTGTAATTGGCACTGCACTAGAGTCACCGCCGAAATCACAGAACAAATATTCCGTTTTGGTTCTGCTGATTTTCAAGCCAACAGCCCCCATTCCATTGTATGGTAGCCATATTAAAAGCGTTGCTTAGTTTTGGACCATACAGTTGGTGTGCTAGTCTGACGATATTTATTTGTTTATGGTGGTTTTTGAAGTAGTATCTTGTACACAGGTCATCAGGGCACAGACACGTGGAGCGTCGGGAGAGGTCGCGGTCGCGGGGAGCGGGGCCTGCATACCCGCCGCCACAACACGCACACGCACACGCCTCCAGGTTAATATTTTCAACACTATTTCTGTTACTATCACAGATTTTTTCTCGGTATGTCGTTATAAAGAAAGAATAACAAAATACAATTTATTGATAGTCAACTACGTACACTATAAAGAAAAAATACATATGTACAGGTGATCCCTCACCGGGAGCATTCGCCTGTAATGTGACGTTACAGAGCCGAGCATTACATCAGTGAGTGAGGCGAACCGAACATTACACTGGGCAATGTCTGTAATATTTTAATACAACTTGTTACATTTACAAGCGAATGTTCCTGAAAGCACCTTAAAACAAGCCGTAAAATAAAACAAAAGTTAAAACACATGCGTAATTGCAACCAAAAGGCTCCGCTGTCGGCATTTCAGAGCATAATATTGATGGTGTAATGGGCGCCATTTATACAAAACCGTATCTGATAATGTTATGTGTCCGCAGTTCAAACGAGCGGCGCGGGTCTCCGCCCTCCGGCGACTACAGACCATCCTCCTACAAAGTTAATAAGAAGCTAGAAGTTATGGAAAAAATGGGTGAGTGTTACTATTGCGTATGTCAGGTGTTGTTCGTATGTAATTGCGATATGTATCTACTATACAAGTAATTAGGTACATTTTCTCAAGTAAATTCTAATAAACCTGTTTGACCTTCCCGTTTCGACCCACGATTATAAGTGTTCATAAGTAATAATAAAAAAAATACTTTCGACTATTTTAGCTGCGTTTCATACGATGAGTGAGAGACCCAGAGGCTCCGCCCACACCGTTCCCATCCCTCTGTCGCCCTTTCAGGTCGTCAACGTGCGAGCGATACTTTTTGCTATTCAAGGATCTATCGGCTACAGTTAGGGTTAGTTCAGACTGAACAGAAAAATTCGCGAGCAATTTACTGGCTCCATTGAAAATAGTTATATTACCATAGCCTAAAGTCGAGCAAGTCGCGAGCATGCGCGAGCCGACTTTAGGATATGGTAATACGGCACTATTTTCAATGGATAACTTTGCTCGCGCATTTTTCCGCTCTGTCTGAACCATGGACCAATTACTAAGGGGACTGGCCCTAAGCAACTCGGCCGAGTGGTCGGGCTAGTACTAACATCGACATAAAACGAAGCGAGTAGGTCAACTATTTACCGGTAGATAGAACAATGAAAATGAAAAAACAATGACCACGTTTTTTTTTCATACATATATCTAATAAGGGCACCTCTTTCTTTAGTCTTTACTCTGTGGTCTGAACTGACGCTTACTATTACTAACTGCTTTACATCAATTGGGGTGTACGTTTGTTTGCCGCCAGAGTTATTATAAAAAATATGTATAAATGTGTGTTCGCGCAGGTCTCCAGATCAAGACGCCGGACGGGTCGATGGCGACGGCGCAGCAGCTGCGCGCGGCCGCCAGCGAGGGCCCGCAGCAGCCCGGCGCGGCCGGCCTGCCCTCCTACTACAACCCCACCGCGGTCAGCACCACCAAGATATTGGACCAGGTGCGATATACCCTCGATCATATACAGGGTGTCCCATAACTTTGCCACATGGAGGGAAAGTACCTTAAATACCGTAGATAGGCAATTTTACTGAATGAAGACTTCATTTTGATTTTAAAAACAATACGAACTGCATTCAAAGATTTTCGAAAAGTCGCTTGCCACACTCGGGAATCGAACCCGCCTAAAATCCAAATAATAACATCCTGTACTTTTATGGCATCAATCGATAGGGTCAATCATAAGGATAAAATCTCTCAAACAAACATATTAAATTAAATGAAAGGAAACCCATAAAATCGTTACTTATTTTAATTTTAACATATTTTAATTCATTAAAGTTAAGATATCATGGTTTTCCTTTCATTTAATTTACCATGATTTTTAGAGAGATTTGATCCTTATGATTTATCCTATCGATTGATGCCATAAAAGTACAGGTTGTTATTTTTTGGGATTTCAGCCGGTTCGATTCCCGAGTGTGGCAAGCGAGTTTTCGAAAATCTTTGAATGCAGTTCGCATTGTTTTAAAAATAAAAATGAAGTCTTCATTCAGTAAAATTGTCTATCTACAGTATTTAAGATACTTTCCCTCCATGTGGTAAAGTTGTGGGACACCCTGTATATCAGTTCCTGTATACACGGCGACAAGGTTCACCACCTGTTACGTTGGGTTCTGACTATCTGGTGAAACGTGGGCTTTGAGTTTGCTTAATACCTCCACAATATGGTGGTGTATAGCCACTCAAGCCTCTGACTACCCCCGAATAGGGATAATAGTCGTGACGTATATTATATATGGAAAACGTCTTAAGGCGGTTACAGACTTCAGACGCGGCACCTGCAAAATTATCTGTCCTGTTGCAAGCCTGCTTCAATCATCTTGTGTTGTCAGGAAATTGGTACGATTCAATTTCAGCCGGTCCCTATTAAACTACTGGTTTTCACCTCTATATAGTTAATTCGTTATGTCCTATCTATACATAATTACATAGTGTAATTAAACTTTCCGGGATTATCAAACATTCTGTGTACAAAGACACCCCATTACACCGCACCGTTATCTTCACTGCACCATTAAGCTATTAGAATAGAATATAAATAATAATATTGTATCAATAATAAATTGAGAGCCCCGGCAAGTTTCTTTCTATCTCATCTCATAGCTTTGTCCTCTATTCACTGTATTGGAGCATTTTTTAAATGTAGCCGTGTGTCAGGTACAGAAACGGAAGCTACTGTGGTCCGGCAAGAACAAGTGCGAGGCGGAGGAGGCGGGCAAGTGGACGGGCACGCGGTTCGCGCAGGACACAGACGGCAAGCAGGCCGAGAAGTTCATGCGGCTCATGGGCATCAAGGAACCAGGTAAAACCAACACACTGGATTTTATTAACGCCTCGAACATATGTTAGTTTGTAAGATTGGGCCTATGTCGCCTGAATATAAATGATAAAAAAATAAAACCAACTAATATTATAAATGCGAAAGTAAGTGTGAGTGTTAATGTTTGTTACCACATATTCATAAATACTAAACCGATTTTAATGAAATTTAAAACGTAGATAGTGTAGGTTCTGGAATAAGACATAGGCTAATCATACACATAAATTTCCACGCGGGTGAAGCCGCAGGGTACAGCTAGTAAATTATAAATACTTTCTGATAAAGACACAATTGATATCGACGACCGCTTGGTGCAGTGGTTCGACCGTAGGCCGCTCGGCTCACTGTATCGAGTGGTTGCGGTTTCGATTTCCGTCAGAGACAAATTTCGGAAACGGCCGTTTCGTAATTTGCCCTGGTGTGGGTGTCGCTGGGATCGCCCCCAGTCCATCGTATGGTACCCATAGTAAAAGTGTTGCTTAGTTTGGGACCATACAGTTGGTATGTTAGTTTATCGATAATAAATGTGTTATTTCGTTACTCCCAACAGCCGCCGTTAAAACCGAGACCCCGGACAAGACGGCGGACCCGATCAAGAAGCAAGAGGAGTTGTTCCAGGCGATGCAGGCGCAGTACGAGGTGGCGCGCGCCACCACGCACACCATGCGCGGCGTCGGGCTCGGCTTCCAGCGCGGACAGTACTAGCCGCCAGCGCGAGGCCGCCAACCAGCCGCCACCGTTCCACTGACACACCGTATATTGAACATAATAGGAGTTCTAACCGCCGGTCTAGTGATTTGAACCTCACCGGATGCGTTGGACGGATAAAGTTCCCAATACACATTTAGTCTTCTCAGTCGTAATGCTCTTGGCAAAGCAGTCGTGGTCACGTTAAAGGATGGCGTATTGCACTCCTGACAACTCGTCTCCCCTGGTCTCGAGCCGACGTTGGCGTACACTCTCTCATTAAGTCTACATTTAGAGTGCAGAGTGCACAAGCAAAAAACCCGAAAACTACCCGGTTTAAAAACACTTACGTCTTACGAAATGAGCAATACCAGCAAATTATATTGATGGGAAACTTACCAAGCAAATAAAAGCTAAGATGTAAGATATCATGACCTCGCAACACCCTGATGGTGTGGACAGGCCTAGACGGGGTGTCATTACTTCGCAATATCAGAGAGTGGATTGGCCAAGGCAGTCGTAAAGATCCTTAGACCGGCTCTAAACAGAGTAAGATTCAAGCTGCTGACTGCCAACCTTCAGTATAGAGTGCCAGTAGAAGAAGCAACGGGTTGGAGGCTTCCCAGGTCGAACTACGGAATTGATTTCGCCCTGGTCTAAATGTAAATGGGATCGCCCCCGGTGGATTGTATGGTACCCATGATAATTCGGGACCATACAGTTGGTATGTCTGGTGATATTAAAAGAACAATAATCTTGGGTTTTGGACCTAATGCTACCTTGCATTTAAAAGGTGTGTAAATTAGATGGGCTTGTATTAAGATCTATAAGGCGGTTTTAGGAATGATTTCGGTAACAGTATCTGGGAGTAACTAGGCGAATCTTGAATAGATTAATTTTGTATTTTGTCCGACTCCATTTTTGAATGAATATGTTTCTGTATTTCATAAATAGATCCACATGTTCCTATGTGAACAGGGATGAGTTGTATAGTGGAATTAGGACTAAGATTGTGTACTAAATCATATATTGAATACAGCTTTAAATACAGAGTATAAAATTTTAGATGAGTAACAGTCTAGAAGGTCAACCAATGTCAATCAATCCGGAAATTATTTAATAGGTAGACTATTTACTATTACTGAAGAGAATCATTTAGATTTGTAAATGAGTATCAAGGTAAAGAACTCAAAAATATATAAGGATAGTGTTTCACAAATTAACAGCGCGTGAGTCACACAAATTGTGTGTTTGTATTATAATTTAATAGGCAGCAATGCAGGGTTCCGTAGATATTATTAGATGGTTTGTACTTTACGATTTATACTTCGACCCGAATCCAAGCGGGGGTATAGCAATTTTAAGAGAATGGACATTTATTTAGGATTACTTCAAAGTTCATAATTGTATAAACATAATTGGCTAGTCCTGGGTTCTCTCGTGTACCGCTAAAATGCAGTTTTTTTTATTCAGTGAACATTAACATCGACATTGATAGCTACGGAACCCAATAACTTAATTATAAGAACTAGATTTACTGCTATGTGTGATATAATGCAATTGAATAACTAGTTGTTACAGGAATGATAATAGCTGTACGAGACACGTTATATTGAGATCTTCCCCCCTGTTCCTAAGTTGTTAGTGAAGTAGATCGCGAGTAAGCTAGAATAATGTTATTTTCTTGATAATTTCTCTTACAATTGTTATCATTTCCGTGTATTAAAGAAAATAAAAAATAATAAAATGATTATGGAATGTTTCATTTATCATCACGAAGTTAAGTTTTTTAAATAAACCGTGTGTTTCACACTGAAAAATGACAGGTTTTCACGAGAAGCCATTTGAAGTAAACAATCATTTTCGTATTTTTATCGTATTGAAAAACATATCGATTAAACTATAATAAAAGTAAGCACACATTGTAGAATTATTTATTACTGTATTATCACAATTATTCGTCTACAACTGAGGTACTTTATGTACAATATATACAAAGCGTTTTAGTTTTAAAATAAAAATACAACATTATTTTCATCTATAATTACACTATTTTCACAATAATTTAGCTACCTACCTACCTATCTATTGTGGATTGCGTACGAGTATAATGAGATTTGATTTGAATTGCTCTATGATTTACTATTGCTGTACCAAAGTGAGTGATTATGCCCTTTGGTTGCACCCTCATGTTGCACCAACATCCAGGCTGATCGAACATAGGCGGCCAAGGTGTACTACTCCACCAAGCCAACTAGGCGCTTGGCATATGTGACGTCACCCGCACACAAAGGCGGTGGCGGGGAAGCCGCATTCTACCCGAGCCCCTAGTTGGCTGATTGCCCTGCTGCTGTATCATTAGTCATGGCTGGTTGCCCTGCTCACCACACCACATACCTAGAATGTGCTAGCCTAGACCCAAAATAAGAAATGCAACAAAGACCCAGCATAGAGCGAACGGGATAGCAGCGGTGCTGGGCGTAACTTGACCTTAGAGTCGGTGGAAATTGATATCTATTTTATTATAATCACAATACATAACCGCGATGCTGTCTACTGTCAATGACAGCGTGTCAGAACCGGCCTATTGGGTGTATTTCCATACTTATTTGCATTTTAATACAGCTCACATTACAACCACTGACATTAAGGTGCTTCTCCGTTCGCTATGCACCGTCACTTTAAAGCTTAGCGCACATCAGGCCAACCGCACCGCATATTACAAACCGCTTTGACGCAGCTAAGACCGGGCGCACATTATCAGAAATATTCTGACAAGTTTTGAAGTGCACAGGACGACCTACCCAAACCAGATGAAGCACAACCGTTCAACCGTACAAAATATATGCGCAGAGTGCCTTTTCGCAGGGTTGCAAAAGTTCCCGATTTATCGGGAGATCTAATGATTTTGGTCATCGTGAGAATGACATTGAAGCGCGGCATTAATTTGACAGGTGGTGAAAGGGCAATATATTTGCACAACAATTATTTTATTGCATGTGCGAAAGAGAATTTTTTTTTACCGATTTATAGCTGACAGATCTACTGATTTTTAATTTTACACCTTTGCAACCCTGCCTTCTCGCGATATCCTGAAAGATGTTTTTGATAGCGTGCTGCCGGCCTACAGATTATGACAGGGATCTATAATATTCTGTCAGCGCATTGCGGCCCGCCCATATGTGCACGAACCTTTAGTTAGCCTTCTATTTCTTCTGTTCTGCTGTTCTATCTTTATCATAGTCTGAAGTTCCATGTGCCACTAGCATCATGAACAAGCCGCCGATTGCAAACATGGCATACAAGATTGCCTCTTGCCGATAGGTTTGCTGAATCTCTTCCCGTTTCGTGTGTTTGTTCTTTACAAACTCCTTCTCATATCTAGACTTTTTTAGTAATTCTCCGTAGTGATTCTTTGACCTGTGAAATTAAAAACCAATTAGGGCTCATTCTCAGTCGGACCATTTTAAGTGGACCTTCTGTGTCAACCTTTTTTTATTGACACCGAAAGTCAGCATAAAACGGTCAGACTGAGAATGAGCCTCAGTATAATACCAATGCCATCAGGAGTTTAGTATGAGTACTGAACATATTCAAATAGCAATAGAATTTGTCTTCATACATTCACTAGTAAATCTGCGTGTTACTGCCAGAGCCTCAAATTTTAACAATATTATCCATTGCTAAACCATTGGTCTCTAATATTATCTTTGTGAATTCTTCATTGCAAAATTGCAACAAGCATACGGCCCGCGTGATGTTAAGTGGTTACCATATGCTATAGATGTTTGCAATACCGAAGGCATCGCTCGCACGTCGCCGACCTGAAGTGGAGTGAGACAGAGGGAGGGGAAGTTAGGGTTGTTGGGCTTCCAACTCTCTCTCATAGTACGAAACACAGCTGTAATAGCTACTTTACGCCGATTTTCTGTGAGAGAGTGGCACTACCCGGGTCGAGCCAGCCCATATTTGAGCTGCAGTCAATTGGCTACAGCCTGGCTCTATCACCAATAAAAACTAATCTGATAAAGGATTTTTGTAAACTAACCTAACCCGCACTGGGCCAGCGTGGTGGATTATGGCCTGAATCCCCCTCGCATTGAGGGGAGGCCCATGCCCACGAGTGGGGCGTTAAAAAGACAAAATTGTTTTTTTTTTAAATGCTAGGTAACATACCAAGTATCAAAGTCATAGATAGGTGTTCTGCCGTCCATGGTGGGGACGACATTACGATTTACACGTGATTTGTAGAATTTGAGGGTGGGGTCTGTGGGCTCCGGTTCCGGCTGATATTCCATACGGTGCTTGCTGTCACGGCCTACCAGTAAACCTGGAATAGAAGTAACCTTTTAATATTACATTCACTAATCCACCAAGCCAGCTAGGAACTCGGATGGAATGCGGCTTGCCCGCCTGCACTCCCGCCAGGAGGCTCCACCGCCTTTTTGTGCGGGTGGCGTCACATTTGACAGGTGTCTAGTTGGCTTGGTGGAGTAGTATTTCAATTTATAAAGACCAAGTGGGGTCAGTTCCATCTGATATAGGTACTTAAGATTAGATTTGTAATTTTTAAAATGATAAATTTAATTATGTATGCTACCAGAACTTTTAAATTTAATTAATATACTACTTGATTTTGTAAATTTTTGTAGACAGCAGAATAAAGTGTCTGACTAATTTCAAATTTAGTATATTTTTAAGTTTGCGTAAACACCTCAAAAGGAAACAGGTTCATTTAGAAGAACAAATGTGATTATATAATTGCAGAGAAAACAAACCTTTGTCATACATTTTCTTCAAATTAATATTTCCTAACACTTCATAGGCCTCTGCTACAGCTCTAAACTTCTTTGCTGATGCCTCGTCCTGAAAATAAAAATGTTCGGACATTATTGACATCTGCGGTAGATTTTTATACAGAAACTAATGAATACTTGGTAAGATTCTCTAACTCAGTTCAGACTTTGGTAGATCAGGCCAGCCAGATGGAACTATCAAAGCAAAATACAGGCAGACGGATTTTTAAATAAAAAAAAATTGTAGAAACTAGACACATTTTTATCTTTTTATAGTTTTTATATAGTATTAATACTGGCAATTTCTAAACTCTGATTAATAATTCAGTGGAGTAAAATGACAGCTTTTTATGACAAACATAAAATTAATTTGATCCATTCATCGTTAATAATGTTGTTTTTATGATTCTGGTTCAATTTAATTAAATTTTATTTACTAAAGAATAACAAAAACATGATCACTCATAAAAAATTGAATCAATTTAAATATAAATTCACATGTATAGCTGTCATTTTACTCCACTGAATTATTAATCAGACTTTTTAGGCTAACAAAATAGTGGGCTAGAGGCTTGAGTTTTACGTTACCAACTAGTTTTAGATGATCATATTTTCCATCCATCAGCCGGTAGTTGCCAATGCTGGACATACGCCTCCCCCAATGGCAATCATATTTTCCTCACATACTTACTACCTGCATGCAGTGTGTATTTGTGTGTTCAGCACATAACCTGGGCTATGGGAGCCACAGAAATTTTGGTGTTTATCATAATAGTATAGTACTTATAGTAATAATCTTTCTGACCGAATTTCGGCCAATCTCGATGGAAGTCGCCATCTGCACAGGAGATATGCCAGTGCTCAAGTGTGTGCACAAACTTAGGTGCACTCTCTTCCCTCACTCTCATAGTCTGATGGACAGACGACGGCCAGAGAAAATTCAAGGGCAGGATCGACAACTTTGCCTTCTCTCCGAGGCACGGAGTACGTATCATAAAGCTTATTTAAGGACTAACCGGTGATATGTCTGGATGGTATAATTTGGATAGCTTGTAGTAAGCCGATTTTATATCGTTTTGTGTCGCCTTTGGCGTGATTTTGAGAGTGTCATAGTGGCTCGCACAGGCCCGGCAAGTGGTTGTGAACGTGCGAACAACGCCAAACACCAGTCTGATGACCCTGGCTTTGCTTGGAGACAGCATCTGAAAATAGTACATTTAAAATTTTCCAAACACCAAAGTATCTAAGTTTGTAATGGTTTATAGAAGACTTACTGGTGCTGGACATTCAATTTAGAAATATTTTATTAATATAAATTTAGCGTCAGAATAAAATAAAACGAATTCAATTAAATTTCCAGAATAAATTTTGCCATCTTAAATATTGGGAATATTCCGTCACATGTCAAAATATTTTGAAATTATGTAAGCTGTCTGTATGACATTGACATCAGATTGCCCATAGATTTTATTATTAGCAGATACGAAGCTATTGTTTATGGTATACATATTTGATGCAAATATGGACCACATTAACGAAAACATATCTGTCTCATTCTTACTCGTGACAATTTAGCTATGTAAAACAGTACAGTATATGTCATATATTTCTTTTTTCTGGAAGTTTTTGGTTCGTTCCGTCAGTAAGCCGCCTCCCTGAGGGCCTTTTTGGACCGCCATATTGGGTCGTCGGCTATGGTCGGGTCACTATGGTTAGTACTTCATCTGTCATGTCAGCGTCTTATACAAATTATTTTAAATTTTACGCCGAACTGTGTGTATTTTATGACTCTTTATTATATTATTTAGGATTATTAAGGAAAAATCAATATAGTTTATTGTTGCGTTAGGGCATGCAGTTCTGATTCTCTAAAGAATTTCGAAGGATTGTCATTTTTCAGGTTAGTTGTGTTATTTTCATATTTAAGTGTATTTATAGTGTGTGAAAATACCTTTCGTGTACATAATATTAATTTTTAATTGAGTTCCCGTCTATAATCGTACTCTCGAATTCATATTTTCAAATAAAATAGAACTAACAAATATTTGCTATGTTTACATAAAAACGTAGTGCTGTTCTTATAAGTTTTGTTTCAAAGTTATCGATACAAATTCTATTCACCTACACGTTGGGCCGCCCCGGGGTGACCACAAAGAAATTATTTTTGTTTTGGAAGGTGCGTGACTGCGCCGCCTTAAATTTGTTTTATAATATTTGTCATCACTACTCACGAACATAAAGATGCGCGACAGAGATAACAAGTTGATTTATGGATAGTGAACATTTTAAAATTAAATGTGGGATTTGCTAAAACGGCTTAAAGAAGTTAAAACAGAGTTTGTTCAAAATCTCCCGATTTCGCAAGATTTTTAGCTGATAAATTTGTCGATTTTTAATTTTACGCTTTTGCTACACTGGGCAGTGGTAGGTAGGGATGATGGCCGTGTATGCACGAGGTTCTCCACACGTGCATATTTTCGTGGTAAAGTTGAGGCGCCAACAAGGCCGAGGCATTGACATTCTGGTTGTCTCTAACGTTAAATTGCGAACCCCGAAGAGTTGCCATGTGAAAATGACTTTACTTGAGCAGCAGAGTCACTCTGCACAACCATTTTAGAGGGAAGAGGGTGACTCGCTCCACAGAGCCATAAAATAACATAATAGTCATAAATAAAAACATAATTTTGTACTGCCTACCCCCGATTAACGTGATATTTGTGCTGCGGTCTCTTTCCCCCCTTCATGACACTTGACTGACCGACTCGTTTGGTACACTCGTCGTCGCGGTGCCTCCTGTATCTAAAAACCTTAATCGCACGAAATCTACTCAATCCTTTGTGTAATTGTGTTGTGTGAACTGGATAAACCCAAGTGAGTGCTCTAGTGATGTGCCTGCGCAGAAGAACCTGACGATCCAGCCATACCACCCTGGAAATGCACCCGCCTCCATCGTGTCGTTAATGTACACGCTTGACATTGACCTGAGCCTTACAGATTTGTCTCCCCCCTTTTTTGCCTTATTTGATTTAGCCCAGCATAGCTGAACCTACCTAATCAGGACCCAGCACTTTTCCCGCGACATGATCGTTAGGTATATCGATATGGATACTATCGACTAACTAAAAGTACAACACTTTTTGCTGTGCGCCATTTTGGACGGTCGTGTGCTCGGGTTTGGCTACAGATGACGTCACATAGGGCTCGTCCTTTCTCTCTTAGGTCATTGCCATAGATTCAGTTCTGCCCACGAACGTAAATAAATACCGGACAGCTAACTGCTACACAAAAAACGAGCCGAGTGAGAAAGTCCATTGTGGTAGTGTCCTTTCTACTAGGGTGTCCACGCAATAATACAATTTTAACGTACTTATTGTATTATATAGGTGCATGAGTAACGCACATGACCGATATTTTATAACTATAACGGAGGTGTCTCTGATGCCTGTCGAAGGTATAAAAGAAGGTAGGTACCTAATTACTATGGTACATCTACGCGTTGGTAGCCACTCTACAAGTAAAAGAAACATTGCAAACAATGGATAAATAAATAAATATCTCCAGACTAATACATCAACTAGGTATATGGTTCCCAACTAAACAACGCTTGTACGGTGCACCATAGGCCTTAAGTCCGCCAGATAAGGATTATTTTTGATTAAATGAATGGCAAATAAAGTTTGTAAAGCACCGTCCTGTAATATTACGTTTATGGTTTCCTTGTATTAAAATGTATTGTGTAATGTTGGTGGAATATTAACCATTATATTTTACTTGACACTGGCATATGCGAAAAGCGACGCCATAACGAAGAAAAAAAATTGACTTGACATTTTTGATTGTGACGTTTTCTTTGCCGGTGGGTGACATATGACAAGTGCGTGACGGATGGACGGACGTCAAAGTCAAAGGAGTGAAGTAATGTCAAAGTCAAACGAGTTTTTACGAAACTAAACGCTATTCGCGAATGAATCATATATTATTTTATAGCGACTTCGAGTTGATTTTGGTGTATTTCGGTTGATAACCGCTGTTTCTTGTTGTTTACTGTTTAAAAAATATCTGTAAGTTATATTGGGAATACTAATAAAAAATGTACTAGCATATCAACTAACAACAGATGTTGTGGTGTAAAATGTGTCCATATATGGTAGTCCTTGGTGTATGACATCGTGTGCCCTAGATAAACTACGTTCTCAAGGCATTTTCGGTTATGAGTCACATTCTCGTTAGCGAGCGCAAGTGACGATAAGTTGAGTGACACTTCAACTTCATTATACTTTATTTATAAACCGGTCCTGTGGTGTTGCATTATTATTTTGGCCGTCTGGTTGGTTGATTCTTCTGTTATCAGCGTACGTCGTCAGAAGGAAGTTTATAACGTGCATATCTAAATAGGTGTGGTACAATATTATAATATTGTATTGTAACAATTGTTAGCAGAAACCAATGAATGGTGTTACAAAGAATTGTGACTCATATGTTTTATGAGGAATATTTGCCACATCTTGAACTCTTATAAACAGGCTATTTGAAGAGCTATATGACCTTCATCAACCATCTGGTCATTCTTAGTACTTCTGGCAGTAGTATTCTCTTCTTGTATTAATTATTTTGTTGTATCATAGATCACAATGTCATCCCGCAAGACAGCCGGCCGCCGTGGCACCAACAAGAAGCGCGCACAGCGTGCCACTTCCAATGTGTTTGCCATGTTCGACCAGGCCCAGATTGCCGAGTTCAAGGAGGCTTTCAACATGATCGACCAGAACAGAGACGGTTTTGTTGACAAGGATGATCTTCATGACATGCTGGCTTCTCTTGGTGAGTGAAAGAAGATATAATATGGTTAAACATATCATATTCATTGTATCTTTATAGCTACGATATTAATTAAAAAAAAAACCCTTTTAAGGCCTACTCCTGAGCGAGAGCTTCCCTTCAAGCCAAATTTTATTGTGAAAACAATTTAATTAATATTATTCGCTATTTAGTAAATGTGTTACTGTCTTAATGGATACCTATTTATATTTAGCCAGTCAAACTGTTCCATTTTCCTTGTTTTAATATACCAGAAAACCATAAAGGTGTGACAAAATAAGTATATAAACATTGTCAGACTTACACACAATCTGTATGGTACCATACTAAGCAAACTTTAATATGGCTACCATACAATGGACTGGGCGTGATCCCAGTCACACCAAGACCTTTAGGCCTGTCGTGTAAATTTTTCAATTGGTTTTGTTCTGCTAGTGTTGTTTTGCCAATTGAAATAATATATTGAAATTGGGATGAGTCTGGACTTCACTCTTCCCGATTTCAATGAATTTCAATCAGCAAAGCAACACCAATGAACCAAACCATTGACGAGAAATTTCCCCAAGAGTGCACCTGAGCAAATTTTGAAAAGGCGGTGTCCAAAACCAAACTGCAACCACCTAATGCGGTGAGCTGAGTGGCCTACACTCAAAAATCTGCACTAAGCACTCGTAAAACTTAGCCCAGTTTTGGTCAAACGTTCAATAATAATACTGTATCGTTTTACAGGTAAGAATCCGACCGAGGACTACCTAGAGGGCATGATGAACGAAGCCCCCGGCCCCATCAACTTCACCATGTTCCTCACACTCTTTGGTGAACGTCTGCAGGGCACAGACCCTGAGGATGTCATCAAAAATGCTTTTGGGTGAGTAGAATAATAACAGCACTCTGCTTATTTGTAAATGACACCATAGACATGCAGGCCACTATTGATGTCTTCTTTTTTTAAATAATAATAAATAAATAAATATCCTGGGACATTCTTTACACATGGCTACCTGATCCCAAACTAATCAGAGCTTGTACTATGGAAACCAGATAACTGATACATACATAATTACACCCAGACTCGGGACATGCAGACATGTTCATGCACACAAACGCATGACCCGGGAGGAATTGAACCTACAACCTGATCAATTCTCCTGTTCCTACTCTGACTAGGAAAGGATTTTTGTAAATTCATCTCCCAAGAGTGTACAATAGGAGGTTGATCGGGCACACGTCTAATTGACTCATATCTCTGTATCACAGATGCTTTGACGAGGAAAACTTGGGTGTGATCAACGAGGAGCGCCTCCGGGAACTGCTCACCACGATGGGAGACCGGTTCACTGACGATGACGTCGACGAGATGCTCCGGGAGGCGCCCATTCGGGACGGGATCTTCGACTACGTGGAGTTCACGCGCATACTCAAGCACGGAGCGAAGGATAAGGATGAGCAGTAAGCTGGTCCCGTAAGGCAGGTTGTGGTTGAGGACATCTGTTTGAGAAAAGTTTTTTACGGTTTCTGATGTTTCCAGTAGCCTAACCTGAGTTGATCCTATAGAGTGTTAGTATGCCTATAACGAACAGGATCGAATTTTTAAATAGTTTTTGTGTATTTTGCCCATTTTCTTGCTAACTCCTCATTTTTTCAAATTCTGTGAATGCAGGCAAAATGACTTAAAAGGTTGAGGATGCTCTCTTAAGGTTAAGGTGCCTGCCCTTACTGCCCCATCTAAAACCAGCCTGTATACAAAATGGCCATTCACTAAATCAAATGACATTTCAAAATTCACAATCAAGTGTTAAAAGTTGTTTGTGATATAACTTTTATTCACTTTACATTGATGTGGGCATAGATATAACATATTTTTTTACTAAGATGTGGCTTGACCCACTAAATATGATGTCCAAAACTTTAAATGGCAACAAAACACTCGTTTAATAGGACTGCATAGTTTGATGTAATTATGAACTCATTATACATAGCACTAAGATCTATTCTTCATCACAAACACGTTTACAGGTGTTCCTCATTAGTTAAAAGGTGATTAAAAAGTACTTACTAATTTGCAATAAATTGAAAAAAAAATATTGAAATATTATGACGTCATACTGCAACCTGCCCCGCCATTTTAATAATTAATTATATCTGCCAAACTATAAATTGGTGTTTGATAAATAAATTAGAACTATTGTAAGTTAGATATGGATTTCAGAATAATCTAAAGTTACTGAGGTGCTAGTAAATCTAGTTCTTATTTCGTTGCATTTCAGTGTAATATGCATTTCGCGTAACAATGTAATTCCACGCCATTGGACCACCGTAATATTTAAGTTTGGCTGTATTAACAGACCTATATATCTTGTTTTATTTATTTAGGAGTCCAACTTTTCGACATTACAATGGCAACACTGATTAAATAAGATTGATATTTTCTGCAACACTCGCTCGTCGGATAATTTTATCGATGTAAAATTATTTTATCGATGTAAAATTATTTTATCGATGTTCGACAAACTTCAGTCGAATATAACCCGATAGATTGTGATTTTATAAAGATTATAAATTAATTTGGTACAACATAAGAAGTTTACGATTGACTCTGTGTTGCCATAATGAACAAACTTTATTGTAATTGGCAAAGTATTATAATAATCATTCCTTGTATAAGAAGAAAGCGAAACCGTTTTATTTCATATTAAAATGAAATACGAGTATTTTAAGTTGAAATTACTCGATCATTGATGATTTGTTTTAAATTATGAATTATTCAGATAAACCCTTTTACTAATAAAGCTTGAACCAAACAGTTTGAGTACTTTAGTTATCATTGTAATATTTAGAACTCGTCAGAGTATACAATAATATTCTTTATATCTCACTTCTCTTTTATTAGTAAAAGGGTAAAATAAATTAACTTATAGTATTAACATTAGTTTAATTGCTTGTATTTAGTTGTATAATCATGTATGTATTTGTTTTCATGTATTTACGTATAAATCTTTTACTTAAAATTGAATTTTAATTTGGAAAACTAAACATGTACTGGCCATATTTATTTTTAGTTTACCCTATTAGCTAATTAGTCTAATTACCTTGTTATAAATATTGATGAATGATGCAAAGATTGGCTGATGACCAAGTATGAAAGTATAACGTCACTTTTATCCCCATTCGGGGGTAGTCAGAGGCTTGAGTGGCCATACACCACCACATTGTGGAGGTATTAACCAACTCAAAGCCCACGTTTCACCAGATAGTCAGAACCCAACGTGACAGGTGGTGAACCTTGTCGCCGTGTATACAGGAACTGACTATTACCTAATCCCAAGGGCTAGGTAGGTACAGGGGTAGGTAGGGGGTAGGTAGTATGAAAGTACATGAACATTTTTCTAGTTAAAATATCAGGAATAACAATAAGGACATCTGCTCTCTATCATCCTATCTGGAATGTGTATTCATGCACTCGCTATCGGCTTACGTTATGAGTCGGGTGGCCAATTCATAGGAAATCAGGGGAAATCCCCTAATTCGCCAGTTTAATTGAAACTATTAATCCGGTTTTAGATTTACCCTAACCGAGACGTGAGCAGTCCACGCCAATGACGTTCTATATAATAGACCCGACATACACGAACATTAGTGGTCTTAAAACTAATCTTATTAGTCATTTTGTATGGGAAATTAAACAGCCCCCCCTTCCCCTCCCTCCATTCCACTCCCCTTCAGGTCGGCAATGTGCGAGCAATGCGTTATTGCAAGCATCTATAGGCTACGGTAACTGCTTAACATCACGCGGACTATTAAGTACAGTTGGCTTACGACAAAAAATACACCTGTGGTAACTTCGTAAAGATGTTTCAATAAAAGATCATGGACATGGGCTGTATTGGTGTTTTATTTGGTATAAACAATTTATAAGCCGTGAATTATTCACTCCAGTCACCCTTGATAAGGTCGGCGCACTTTTCAGCGACAGCCATGATGGCCCCTTGCGGGTTGCCGGTCGGCAGGCTCGGTATAGAACCCGCGTCGCACACGCGCAGATCTGAAATTTTAATAACATTAAGGCCTAGCCCGCATTGCGGTTAAAAACCGCGCCGTTTTTTCCCTCGCAATTCTATAACCTATGGAATCATATGAATGTATCCGCACATGCGGTTTTAAAACCGCGCGGAAAAAAATCCGTGGTCCGACTCTAATCTCGCGTGAGATTTTTCATAACCTATATTCTAGAGGAGAAACATGTTTTACTTAATTTAACCCAGTTTTCTTACAATTTTACACTGTTTTTTGCGGTAAAAAAAAACCGTTTAATTTGCCGAGACCCCCCTCTCCCCTACGTGAGATTTGGTGAGATTTTGCTGGACCCCCTCCCCCCCTAAATACCACATAATAAGGGGTTACGTACTCGTAAGGTTATAGACCCTGAGCTGCGGGTCGACCACGACGCCGATGGCGGTGGTGCCGATCTGGTGGTTCTGCGGGTCGGTGTAGGTGCGGATCATGCACTCGCTCCACGTGTCCGACCACTCCTCGCCCGCGTCCGCGCACGCCGCCGAGTACTCGGGGTCCAGGATCGCGCCCAATTCCTCTTGGAACACCTGACGTAGACGAAAAAAAAAATACCGCCGGCCTCGTAAAGCGTAATCTTAACAAGTCGGATATCGGGCCCGACAGAAAATCGGCTGCTCTAGTGGCAGAACATTTTATATTGAGCTGTTCACACTTATCCGCCAGTGATTTCTTGTCGGCGCCAACAAAAAATCGGGCGTTTTGCCAGCCCTCTACGTCCGTAAAAAAATCGTGTCGGATCGCGCGCTCGCCTATGAGTAAGTATGGCGCTATTCACATTATGTCGGATGTCGGGCCCGGCAACCTTCTCCCCACTCCGCCTTCTTCCGCCCGTTAACGTCCATCGCAGTCGCCTTGCGTAGGCTGCCAGTAAATGACTCCAGCTCAGTGGCGTAGCTTGCCTTAGATGGGCCCTGTATCAATATTTGTTAGGGGGCCCAAATGAGGGTAACATTTTTAAATTAATGAAGTGTAAAGAATTTTAACACACGTTCGGGACCCCTGTAGCCCAAGGGCCCCGTATCATTGATACGGCGGTAGCTACGCCCTTGCTTCAGCTTCGATCGGGCCCGACAAGTGGGAGCTGTTACATTTTTTTAGATGTAGTCATAAAAAACATACCTGTGATAAAAATATTTTTCGCATATATTCAACTGCGTCTATGGCCATGACCATATCGTTGGGGTCCGAGAAGTAGTTCGGGTAGAACAGGGGCGGGTCGAGCGGGTCCGTCGAGTTGATCGTCAGGTAACCGACGCTGCGAGGCAGGAGCAGCGCCCCATTCGTCCTTAGGGAAATAAACCAATTGAAATGTGACGACCGTTTGGCGCTGTAGTTTGAGCGTTGGTCGCTCGGCTCACTGCATCGGGTGGTTGCTGGTTTGATTCCCGCTAGAGGCAAATTTCGGAAACGGCCTTTTCGTGATTTGCCCAGCAGGGCTATTACGTATCTCAGTTGACAACTGGCGTCGGTTGTACACCGAACTTTGATGGTAAATTAGAATGATATAACATTGGTATTACGTATTTCAGTGAATTTAGGTTAGGTTAGCCCTGCAAGAATGTAAGAAAGTAATAGCCCTGCTGGTCTGGGTGTCACTGGAATGCCCCTAGTCTATTATACGGTAGCCATAGTACAAGCGTAAATTAGCTTAGTTGTTAGCTCATATGGGCTTGCTCGACCGGGGTAGTGCCACCCTCTCACATAAGATCGGTGTAAAATAGAACAACTTCCAGCTGCAACTGGAAGTTGTAAAAAACGTAGTGTACTTCTACCCTGTTTAGAACACGAAATCCTTTCCATCCAAAGGTTGTCTGGAAGATATCGCAGACCGCCCACTGTACACTGTTTTTAACCGACTTCAAAAAAGGAGGAGGTTCTATGTTCGGCTGTATGTATGTTTTTTTTTTGTTTCTTGTTTTTGTTTTTGTTTGTCATTTTGTTTATGTATTCCAATGGTGTACAATAAAGTGTTATCTATCTATCTATCTTTAGTAGGAAAACGTACGACACATTGTAGTAGCCGCTGTCGCAGTCTACCAGCTCTCCGACCTCGCCGGTGTGCGAGCAGTCCGCGTAGAACCCGTTGAAGAAGAACTGTATGTCGGGCTGGAGCTTGCAGCGGTCGCCGAGGCTCGAGTACAGGAGCCCCGTCAGCTGCCAAACAAACAAGTATTTTAACGGGCGTTCGCAGTACTTAGTCTTGAGGTAGGAGTTCGATGCAAGCGGCAGACGGCAGACGTCAGTCGATCTCATACAAATTGTGGCGATGTCATGTGCCGCGACGGCAGACGGCATTACAATTTCTATGAGATCGACTGACGTCTGCCGTCTGCCGCTTGCATCGAACTCCTACCATTTCCGTCTACAGGGTGAATTTGAAATCATGGGCATCCTTTTAAACTGACTCTACACATGATATTTTAAAATATTTTGGGAAAATAAATCTATTGATAAAAAAATATAGCTCGAGTAAGCAAATAAGCAAACCAGTTAACTGTTACACCTTACCTGGGCATTAAATTGTTATCAATTGATTTGTTGTTAATATTCCATAAAAAATCTGAATCATGTGTAGAGTCATGGTTTAAAAGAATGCCCGTGATTTCAAATTTTATTGACCCTGTATAGTCAGTTGAAACGCTCGCGGCACGCGAGGCCACAAAATGTTGCCGGAGTAGGGCATATTAAAGTGGCAGTTCGATGAACGCGGCAAGACAGCAGATGTCAGTCGGTCTCATGCAACTTGTGGCGATGACATGTGCCGCGACGGCAGACGGCATTCAAGGTAGGAGTTGGATCTACGCGGGAGACGGCAGACGTCAGTCGGCAGACGGCATTCAAGGTAGGAGTTGGATCTACGCGGGAGACGGCAGACGTCAGTCGGCAGACGTCCGTCTCATAGAAATTGTAATGCCGTCTGCCGTCGCAGCACATGTCATCGCGACAATTTGTATGAGACTGACGACTGCCGACTGACGTCTGCCGTCTGCCGCGTTGATCCAACTCCCACCTTTGACGTCTGCTGTCTGCCACTTGCAACGAACTCCTACCTTTACGCGCTCCCTTGCAAATGGGTCTTATGGGCGGAAGGGAGCGCGCAGATGCAAGATTATTTTTTTCATCAATTTGATTTATTAATTTAAAAACAGCTTGTCGCAGTATTTCGAGCGTAGGCCGCTCGGCTCCCTGCATCGGTTGGTTGCAGGTTAGATTCCCACCAGAGGCAAATTTCGGAAACGGCCTTTTCGTAATTTACCCTGGTCTGGGTGTCACTGGGATTGCCCCCAGTCCGTTGTACAATATCCATATTCCAACTTTTGCTTAGTTTTAGGATTGGGTGAGCGAATGATTTCGTCGTAGGATGTCTACGTACCTGAGTGATGCCAGTGCTGCTCATAGGCCCGCCTCTAGTCAGCAGATATTCAGTCAAAACAGACCAGTCCAGGGTGCGATTGTTTTGCAACTTTGTGAACAAGTAGTACAAGGTCACGCCGACGTGGTTCTTCAAGTTCTGACCGACAGGCAAGTCGGCGATCACAGGGATGTCGTATTCTTCCAGTGTTTCGCTCGGCCCGACACCGGAATGGAGCAGAATATGGGGGCTGTTGAGTGCACCTGCACTTAATATCACCTGAGGCAAAAAAAAACTCTTAATGTTGGCTTCGCGAGTACTACTCCGCCAAGCCAACTAGGCACTCGGATGGCAAGCGGCTACCCCTGCCCGCATACTGCCCACACACCCGCCACCGCCTGCGGTTTCCCGCCCGCCACACCGAGCACACACCGCCACCGCCGCCTTGTGCGGATGACGTCACATTTGACAGGTCTCTAGTTGGCTTGGCGGAGTAGTATTTAGGTATATCACAAAGACATAAGGGGTCATCCATTACGTCACACGTAAAGGGGGTGGGAGGGGTCCTAAGATTCGTGACGACACATTTCGAAATTCGATAAGTATATCTAAGTATTAAAACCCATTTTTTTCTGGATGTAAAATTGCAATAAAAAATAAAAATTGCAGTTTTGTGACGTCACACTAGGGAGGGGGGCGTCTCATAAATGTGACCAGCTGTGACAAGGGGAGGGGGGCAGGGGAGGGGTAAAAAATCATGAAATTCATGTGACGTAATTTATGGATGGCCCCTTACCACGAAAACGGAGTAAGGGCAGCTACTTAAACCGTTATAGTTACAGGAAAACGTTCGTAGGAGACCATCCATAACTTTTTGAGATATTCTGAACCGCATTCACAGATTTTGGAAAAATGGACAGTCAGCGAAAAAAATTAAAAATACCAAAAAAATAAATTTTTTTCCCATCGATCCCATTTCATGTAGGGATTAAAAGAAAAACTATTAATCAACTCGAAATATTTTTTGTTGCCAAACGATCCTACTTCTTACTGTGATCAATGTCTCTTTGAGACGAACTGGAGTTTGAGTACAGAAACTACGGTAACTTTTACGGTTAAGTTATGCCCGTTGCACAAGGTGCCTGCGTGTAAACCCGGTCATGTGACTTGATGTGTCTGTGATGTGTGAGCAAAAAAATAATTGTAACTCGCCTCTTTAGAAGCCATGACTTGTTTGGTATCTCCATTGCTGTCGACGTACTCGACGCCGTCGGCCTGGGTGCCGGAGAACAACACCCTGGTCACGTGCGAGTTGAGCAGCACGTGCAGGTTGGGCCGCTCCGACTCCGGCTCAAGGTACACCCGCGCGGTCGTGTACCGCTGCCCGTTTCTGAAATTAATCAACATAAATCTGAAATCTGAAAAGCAGTGGTAACGCGTCTTGCGGGCTTAAGGTTCTGGGTTCAAACCCTAGCTCACACCTCTGGATTCTTCGAAATCTATGTGTTAATCATAACTTTAATATGATTATCACTTGCTTGCGGTGAAGGAAAACATGGAGAGGAAACCTGCATGTCTTTAGACATGAGAAATCCACCAACCCGCACTGGGCCAGCGTGGTGGATTATGGCTTGAATCCCCCTCGCATTGAGGGGAGGCTCGTGCCCAGCAGTGGGACGTTAAAAGGGCTAAATTATTATTATTATTTAAATCTGAAATTGTGCGGCCAGATGCGTCACATGCTTAGGCCTAACACTCATGTTTATGACATTTACGAAAGGTCCATTTACGAAAGTTGCCCGGCAGGAATCGAACCCGCAACCGCCCGGTGCAGTGAGGCAATCGGCCTATGCAAACTACTACGCCAAGCGGTCGTTATGAACGCTAATTGAATTACCTACATCAGCGGGGTATGGGGGTACCTACATCAGTAGTAAAAAAAAGTCAAAAGCCATAAGAATTCGTGTTTCATTGGCCTCTACGAATAAATACGTAGGTTAGCCTACATAATAAATGAAACTATCTTAATATTGATTTTTAAACAATGGTTGGATAGAAACCGCCCGATTTAGGCCGGCCACATATTGTAAGATTTTTTCTGTTATAGGTATACCGCAGGAGCCGTACCGCGCCTTAGGTATGCGAGCGGCGAGACGGGGGGCTCATCGCTCTCGCCGTCCCACTCCCCCACCCGTCATCGCTCTCGCCGTCCCACCCTCCCACCTCCCCGCGCATACCCAAGGCGCGGCACAGCACTTGCGGTATACCATAGTAAATTTCTGACGCCCGCCGGCACCATCCCGCACACATAAAAGAAACTTCGCTCCGGTGAGTCTGACCTTAGTTCACCACAACTGATGCGAATTTCTGAATTTTCTGATAGGTGTGTACAAAATGCATAGAGAGTGCGTCCCCCGATGTTTTGATCAGAAGGAATCTGACGTCCGATCAGCGTGTATCCGGCACTCATCAGAAGCTGAGGTGAGACACGACAGAATTCTGATAGTACCTATCGGGGTCTAGAAGATATGCGCATACTGCCTTCCGGCAGGTGTCAGAAAATTTCTGACATGAAATGCTTATAATATACGGCCGGCCATATACTTTTCCCAAGTCCTTAACAAAGCATTTGAGGACACGTTAATAAAATCTAATCGTTACAAGAATACAACAATATCTAATAGTAGTTAAAATAATGTAAAAATGTAACGACACGACTTTTATCCCCATTCGGGGGTAGTCAGAGGCTTGAGTGGCCATACACCACCACATTGTGGAGGTATTAACCAACTCAAAGCCCACGTTTCACCAGATAGTCAGAACCCAACGTGACAGGTGGTGAGCCTTGTCGCCGTGTATACAGGAACTGACTATTACCTAATTCCGAGGGATAGGTAGGTTTCCTCACGATGTTTTCCCTCACCGTCAGCGAACTGTAAATTATGCACATAGATGATGATAATAGTAGTTATAATAAATTAATACTGACAGGTTGAAAGCCTGTGCGATTCCAAAGCCCTCAGGATTCTTCAAGTCGTTAATGTCGGTTGTGATGGGGATGCCTGCCTGGTAAATGCCTTCCAGCAGGCTATCAATGATTGGTGGCTGGAAGTTGAACTGCGAACAAAGACAAACTCCTCAATGGGTACGTTGGCCCAAACCATACCTTATTACTTCTGCATTGGGCACATTTAAATAAAAATACTTAAGACTGTATAGGCACCTAACGAGGCATGTTTGGAGGCTATCTCTTATTAGACGAGTGGGGTATAATTTTTGAAAAAAATATCACCGTATTTATTGAACCCTCATCTTTAAAAAATAAGCAGGAAAAAAGCGCTACATGCTCTTTTACTATGTGAAAAAAAATATCAAAGTGAAGCGGTTTTCGGCTTAAAATTTCTATCTCCTTCTAAACGGCTTGGAATTTATAATTTTTTTTTTCATCAAAACATGGAGAAAGATAATACCTAAAATAAATAAGTTCGATTTTGGTTATGCAATAGTTTTTCACGACACAATTGATGATTTTCGATATTTTCGCAACAAAAGTGGGCGGGGTTGGTGCGCTCTCGACCAATCCAGACGGCCAAAACGCTCGGCCGGGAAGCGGGGCCTTAATAATGTCCAACCGATAGCCACGTATATTACGCGCTCAACGCATTGCGCGTGTACCTACCTAATGGAAAAAGTTGATGCACCACAACCGCACACAACACAATTTTTGCATAAATGGAATCGAATCTCGACAACCAATAATGCCTTCACCGGTCGGACAGGGTTTTCTTAAGACACTGAATAGAAGATGCTTACCTGTTGCACCGGCATTTTTCCATTTGCGGAATGGTATTCTTCAGTAACGACGGTGCCGATCTGCCTGTTGCCCTCTGACATGTTGAAGTATGTCTGCAGCTCGTCCCAGGACCAGCCCTCAGCGCCCAGCGCCACCCAGTCGTCGTAGTCGGCGGGGTGGCCTCGGTGGTACATCATACCGTTCAACACGCTGGATCCACCTAGCAACGACAAATATTGCTGTCTTAGAGCATCATTCCCACCCATGGCCTAGGGGTCATCCGTAAATTACGTCAAACGTAAAGGGGGGAGGGGGTCGACGAAATGTGAGATTGTGTGACAAGGGGTGGCAGGGGTCCTAAGTTTCGTGACGTCACATTTAATTTCTGTTAACGAAAAAATTGGAAAATTTCCGAAAATTGTAAAAAATATGTGACGTCACACTAGGGGGGGGATCTCACAAATGTGACCAGGGGGGAGGGGTCGAAAAGTCATGAAATGCGTGTGACGTAATTAATGGATGGCCCCCTATATAAAGGGGGGATTAGAGGGTTCGGACCCCTCTTAGCCTACGAAAAACGCAAATATTCACCGAAGAATATTATTATTGCCGCAGCTTCACTTGCGTGTGCTAAAGATGTAAATAAATAAATATTGCCAGACTTATATACCAACAATGGTCCTAAACTAACCAACGCTTGTACTATGGGTACCATATTGGACTGGAGGCGACCCCAGTGATATCCAAATCAGGGCAAATTTCGAAAAGACCATTCGCCGAGCTACCTTCGGTCCAACCCATGGACTAATTACTAAGGGGACTGGCCCTAAGCAACTCGGCCGAGTGGTCGGCCTAGTACTAACATCGACATAAATCGAAGCGAGTAGTTCAACTATTTACCGGTAGATAGAACAATGAAAATGAAAAAACAATGACCACGTTTTTTTTCCATACATATATCTAATAAGGGCACCTCTTTCTTTAGTCTTTACTCTTTGGTCCAACCACTACGCCAAGCAGTCGTCCAGTTTATGTAAGTGGTAATTTCCAATTGATCGATTTTGTTAGTGAAAGTCAAAATTATTTTTTTAATTCATGTAAGCTAGAGGTATCACCTATGAATTGTTAAGATCAATACTTTAGCGTTACTACCGGTTCGTAATGTTACTTCTATGAAGAAGAGCCGGCAAGAAACTCGATGATTACAATTTTCAATAGAAAAAGAAACAAACATTGTAAGTATACATTTTCAAACATATTTTATATATACTTTTACTTTTATCCCCATTCGAGGGTAGTCAGAGGCTTGAGTGGCCATACACCACCGCATTGTGGAGGTATTAAGTCAACTCAAAGCCCACATTTCACCAGATAGTCAAAACCCAACGTGACAGGTGGTGAACCTTGTCGCCGTGTATACAGGAACTGACTATTACCTAATCCCGAGGGATAGGTAGGTTTCCTCACGATGTTTTCCCTCACCGTAAGCGAACTGTAAATTATGCACATAGATAAAAATTCATCTATTGGTGCATGCCCAACTGGGGATCGAACCTGGGACCTTCTGATTGCTAGCCCAACGTGTTCGCCCCTAGGCTACAGTCGCTTCCATATTTTATTTCCATATTTTTTTTATTATTGACATTAAGAAGTCTGCCTTTTTATGGTGCAAAGTAATGGGAAAAACTACCCCTAATGAAAGCTATAGCGGTATATCCCGGGAAACAACTTAAATTTTTGTATAGCCCCGAGACGGCGCGCGACGACCCTCCATAATATACATGGTGCTTCAAGAATGCGAAAGTCACATACCTATGCAATAATATCGGGAATATAAATAAATGTTTAATAAAAAAATGGAAATCGAATAAGTAAGTAGTTTCTATTTGGGAATTCTGATACACCTGTATAAACACGTATCACATTACGTACATGGTGTTGTATTAATTAAGTTTGTCGATTATATAAATTACTTTAGATATTTATATAAGCTGCAGATGTCGTTAAAATTCATGAATAATAAGGCAAAAATAGGAATTAAAACGCACAACTGAATAAATATGAAGCACAATTGGTCGTTCGTCGTTAAAATTATTCATGACCATTTTCATGTAAATTAAATTGTTCTTTAGCTGAAAATATGGCCGCACCCGTGTAACGTACTTTCCATAATTTGCCCTGGTCTGGGTGTCACATGGACCAATTACTAAGGGGACTGGCCCTAAGCAACTCGGCCGAGTGGTCGGCCTAGTACTAACATCGACATAAAACGAAGCGAGTAGTTCAACTATTTACCGGTAGATAGAACAATGAAAATGAAAAACAATGACCGCGTTTTTTTTCATACATATACCTAATAAGGGCACCTCTTTCTTTAATCTTTACCCTGTGCAGTGTCACTGGGTTCGTCCCCAGTCCATTTTACGGTACCCGTAGTACAAGCTTTCCTTTGTTTGGGACCATAGCGTTGGTGTGTTTGTCTGGCGATATTAACTTGGTATTCATTCGTTAAGGTAGGAGTTCGCTCAACGCGGCAGACAGCAGACGTCAGTCGGTCTCATACAAATTGTGGCGATGACATGTGCCGCGACGACAGACGGCATTACAATTTCTATGAGACCAACTGACATCTGCTGTCTGCCGCGTTGAGCGAACCCCTACCTTAACACGTTGGCAATACCGAGCCTGCCACGTATAAACTAAAAACAAACTTTATTTTAATTCGGCATTGGGCACATTTTCCAAAGAACCCAAGCGGATACTACTCTACCAAGCCAACTAGGCGCTCGGGTGGAATGCGGCTTCTCCGCCAGCTTACCGCCCCCACAATCGCCACCACATTTATTCCAATTTCTTTGGCCACCACCTTATAGTGCGGGTGACGTCACATTTGACAGGCGCCTAGTTGGCTTGGCGGAGGAGTACGCTCGAACCACTACGCCAACGGTCGGCAACAGGCGGACCGCGGTCCGTTTGCGGACCGCGAAAGATCGAACCTCGGACCGCCAAACATGTCCCAGAAAAACATGAAAATTGCAAAAAAACTAGCTATCAATTTGGCCACTATGTTTGGCTCGACATACGTAAGTGAATCATATTTCTCAAAAATGATTTTTTAAAAAACAAATACCTATCGTTCGAGATTAACGGACGCCCACTTGAAGACACACTTCGAATTTGCTGTTCTTCTCGACTATAAAACTATAAAAAACTGGCTCAAGACCGTCGGTGCAGTTTCTCACATTAATTTTAGGTCTTGTGTTTTATAGTTCAGAATATTATTTGAAACCATACAATAAATAGGTTGCACTGAATTATCAGTTGTTTTTTTCTGGATCTCGTAAAAAAAATCTCACAGTATCCAGATCCCACCTAAAACTACTTGCCGACCCCTGCACTACGCCAAGGGGTCGTATATAGACAGTATAGCGTGTTACGAGCTCACCAAGAACTTTGCCTCGCGGCCACTTGCAGCCCAGGCCTTGCTGATCGAGGCAGTAGTTGTCGGGCACAGTGCGGTAGTCCCAATCCACTTCTTTGTCCCCAATGAAGCTGGGATAGAAGGATGGCACATGAGCAACAATCGGCTCTGGTCCGCCGGCTTCTATTAGCAACACCTGATAAAGAAAAAAAAATGCTAGTGTAAAAAGTCGAGATATTTATGCCCGTACCTATATTATTTTGTCCGAAATAACTTTATTCACTTATGCACTGGCCACATTATCTACTAAATACGCTCAATCGTTTAACATTCTTGCGTATTTCTTCGAAAATTTTAGTGCGTGGATAAAGTTTTTTGTAACTTTTTGGCAACCTTCTTACGCTCGTAGTTTACGCGCCAATCAGATGGAGACATCAGAAACAAGGAAACAATTAGACGATCTGGGGGGCTAATAACGCCACATAGCAATTCTACAAACGCAATAAATTTTTCTGATTTTCTATGAAAATCCTTAGCGATTCGCAAATTTTCCGTAAAATAGTTACACATATTACGCCACGCTAATGATAATAATACCGAAATTTTGCGTAATTTCTAGGGATTATGCTAGAAAATCAGAAAAAATAATTGCGTTTGCAGAATTGCTGTGTGACCGCCATAGACCCCTGTAGTGACCGACTGGCAAGTGGCAAGATATCTCGAAGAACGAGCGAATGAGTTGCGTGCGAACCTTCACCAGCAGGGAGATTGCCATCATTCAATTCCAGACGTAAAATGAATCGCTATCATAGATGTAAAGGATAGCGATTCATTTTAAGTCCACGACTGAGTCGCAATACTTAGGCCCGAATTAATAAATCGATCTCAAAGTTGGGATTGATCTTAAGATGCAGTTTTGACGTTTAATGTTTGAAACATCTGTCAGAAATAGCATCTTAAGTTCGATATCAATATTGAGATCGATTTATTAATACGGGTCTTTGGTATTCGTTCACACAGACCGACGCGGGTAGGGACATGAAAAAAATATCGATACTTTGTGGTATCGAGTACTTTTGCTTTCGATACCGATACTTTGTACTCGATACTTTTGCTCAATGAGTACTTTTTGTCAGGTATCGTATCGAATAAATCTTAGAAACTACCTACTTAAAACTTGGCTGTTCATGGCAAAGCCTTTTAGTTCAATTATGTCGACCTTTCTAAAACATTAGATTGCGTTCGAAATCGTTCGTTCACTCACTCATTCCGCTCATTCGTCGTTGTTATACTATTCATTCTTCGTATCGTTTCGCGCCGTTCCGTGTGTCGCGCGTTGTTTTTACCCCACTACGGCGGATGGTTATGATTTTGACTAGAATGTATGTGTATGTATTTTCATCCGTTCCTGCGTAACTTCCAAACTATGAACTTAGTCCCAAATAATATAATTAGACAAATTAGGTATCGTTGGAAGCATCTTCATTGTCCGCTGATTATGGGCTAATAGGCTAGGTAACAAAATATTTTTAATCAAGCCATGTGTTGGGTATCAAATGCAAGAGCTTAATTAGCACATTTAGAAAATTTATATAGTTAGCTATAACCACAAAATAATAATAAAATAAAGTAAGTTCAAAAACTAAAACTCGACTACTGAAAAATCACGCCCTAAAAAGTATGAAAAATGAAAATATTCCCATCTAGAGGATAGCCGAGGTCCGTGATCATATGCCACTTTGCCCTAAAGGACCTAAACGGAATGAGATCTAGATGAGAATATTGTCTTATTTCATACTGTTCGGAGCGTTATTTTTAGTAGTCGGGTTTTTCTACTACATATATTATTGCGGTTGATTGCTATTGTGCTTGACTAAAATTTGATTTATTCAAGTATAATCTAAAAGTACTCACTATTTTGCTGAGCTGTGTATCGATATTTAAGTCATCATCATGACGTGCAGTTGTGTACGCATTAAGCCCAAAGAAAAGTATCGATACTTTTGTTTCGATATTTTTACGAGTACGATACTTTTTTTCGAGACTACTGATCAGTACAGTATCGATACTTTCTATTCGATATTGTGTCCCTAGGCGCGGGTAATACGCTTGGAAGGCCGAGCGATGTCACGCACGTAGCTATGTTCGGCGTATAGATGTAAGGCCGGTTTAAAACCAATTAAACCAATCCGTTTGAAACGAAATTTAAACGTCGATTTTTTAAATTATAGTCGAATTATAACCTCTAAAATCCGCTTGTACGTTAGGGCATGCCTATTTATTCTGTGGTTAGGGGCAATCCATAAATTACGTCTCAAGTAAAGGGGGGGGAGGGAGGAGACATTGTGTGACAAGGTTGTGGGAGGGGTCCTAAATTTTGTGACGTCACATTTAAAAATCTAATATATCTAAGTATTAAAAACTAAATTTAAATTTTTAACGAGAAATTTTGCAAATTTCTGAAAATTGTAAAGAATATGTGACGTCACACAGGGAGGGAGGGAGTCTCGCAAATGTGACAAGGGAGGGAGGGGTCTAAAATTCATTAAATTCGTGTGACGTAATTAATAGATGGCCCCTTACTTCTATGTTACTGGTATCGTTTATTATTATGTTACTCTTCGCGTTCCGTCTGCGTTACTGTAACATACGGCCTCGCGAGTTTTAAACCGGTTTAAATGGGATATTTGGGGTTTAAAATGGCAAAAATTTATTTTAAACGTTTTAAATCGGTTTTTTTACATCTATAGTTCGGCGCACAATTTTGGACGTCCACATTTAGCGTAAAATGTCCGGAACGATGTACGCTGTCCGCTTCGGCGAAATGTCATCGGATGGAAGTCCTGACTATTTTTCAAACGGTATGAGTTTGTCATTTCACGCGTCAGGCGTGAATCCATTGTTATTATGTTACTATTAGACCATGCTATTATTAGACCATGTTATTATTAGACCATGTTATTATTATGTTGTAGTATTATTATCCATGTTATTTATTATTAGATTAGTTGTGCCTGCAACTACGTACGCGTGGTATTTATCAACAACAAAAAAATAATGTTTGCTAATATAAAAGCCTACCTAAGTCCCTTTGAGAGTTCAAAAACAAATCATTCTTAACCAGTGGCGGGGCAAGACCTAAATTTCATGTGGGCAACATACATTTTGCGAGGCCCTCTGGTAACGCTACGAATCGATTCAAAAACAGTTATGTTCTCAGTCCTTTTTAGGGTTCCGTACCTCAAAGAGAAAAAACTGTACCCTTATAGGATCACTTCATTGTCCGTCTGTCTGTCAAGACGTGCACAGCCCAAACCGCTGGTGTTATAAACATAAAATTTTAACAATAGGTAACTTTTAAAGCTTAAAAGAAGAGCACAGGAAGAATTTTTGAAAAAAACACCCCTTTTAAGAGGGTAAAATAAAGGGTGGAAGTTTGTATGTGGATTCCATATTTTTGAAACGAAATATGAAAATTTGTATTTAGGCTACTCATTACAGATAAAAAATATGAATTTCAGCATATTTGAAATTCCACCACAAGGGTATAAAATTAGGGGGTGGAAGTTTGTATAGGGATCCCAATTTTCATGTCTCCAATTACTGAAAAATTGGAATCCCCATACAAAATTTAACCCTCTTTTTTACACCCGCAGGGGTGGGGAATTTTCAAAAACGCTGAAATTAATATTTTGTATTTGTAGTGAGTAACTTCCACCCCTTATTTTGCTCCCTTAGGTGTGGAATTTTCAAAAACGTTGAAATCCGCGTGTTTAATTTGTAATGTGTTTCATGTCTGTAACTTCAGAAATACCTATGGGCCCCATATACAAACTTCCATCCCTTATTTTACCTCCTTAGTTAGTTTTTTTCCTTAGTTTTTTTCCAAAAACCTTCCCATGCTCTTTTTCTACGCTATATAAGGAAGTTACCTACTGTTAAAATTTCATGTTTCTAATACCAGCGGTTTGGGCTGTGCACGTCTTGACAGACACACAGACAGATAGACGGACGGACAACAAAGTGATCCTATAAGGGTTCCCTATAAGGTTTCTAACCCTAAGGGTGTAAAATAGGGGGTGGAAATTAGTATGGGGATCCCAATTTTTCTGAAGCTAAAGACATGATTTGTATTTAGGCTACCCACGGCTGACTGTACGCTCCTTTGTATTCGGAGTATTTTTTTTTGTGATTAGGCTTTGTTTTTGGACGGTATCTGTTTAATATCACGTTGACTTTGGCTATTATTTGCTGGACTTTGATTGAGTGTATAATTTTATAACTTTCTAGAACCTAACTCAAAATAATAATAAGAAGAAACTATTAAAGGTTCATATAATTTGGAATCGATGTTTCGTGATTATCATTATACATATTAATTGGATACTCAGGATACTGATTTCTTTGGTTCGTGAAATTTTACGGTTTTTTTTTTGTTTTTTTAATTGACAATATGTTGTTGGCCAAAGTGGCCTCTACAACTTCACCCGGACTTTGGTGAGTGCAAAGTGCGCTCCAACCAGAAGGGTAGGGGGACAGCAGGCTCAAGGGCGCCACATAGGGCTCGGCCTCGGCTTGGCTGCTGTCTCTAGAGAGAGAAAAATTTACGGCGAATTAAACGCGACAAAAAATTTTACTCGTCCTGCCTTCGAGGTGCTAGGCCCCTAGGAGTGCGAGGCCGTAGGCGATCGCCCAATTCGCCTACGCCTTGCGCCGCCTCTGTTCTTAACAATAAGTACCTACTTAGTTATTACAACTTTACTCGTATTTTCTTTATCAAGAGTCAGCTGTGTCAATAGGTGTTAATTACCTACCTATTGATAAAATGTTATCAGTTAAATGCACCTATACAGAAAGCGCTCCTGCGTATCAGTGCACCTGTGCCTACTCTTGCTACGAAACTTACGCAAACGAGGAATTACTCATGTGGAAATAATACCACCGCTTGACGCAGTGGTTCTAGCGTAGACCGCTCGGCTCACTGCAACGGGTGGCTGCGGGTTCGATTCCCGCCAGAGGCAAATTTCGCATACCTACGGCCTTTTCGTAATTTGCCCTGATCACTGGGATAGCCCCCAGCCTATTGTATGGTAAGCATAGTACGTTGCTTAGTTTGGAACCATACTTTTGGTGTGTTAGTCAGGCGATATTGAACTCCACACAATTAGGCCAATTTTTTTTCTTCAAAGGACAAGATCAATTTTGCCGTTTATATCCGAAAATTTGCAGCACTTGACCCCAACAGGCGCCTTACATAGCATTAAACTTGTCTCAATGGGCCTCTACGTGAGGAAAAAAGTATCGATACTTAGTGGTATCGAGTACTTTCCCTTTCGATACCGATACTTTTGTACTCGATACTTTGTATTCGATACTTTTTCGATGAGTAGTGTTTGGCAGATATCGTATGGAATAAATCTTAGAAATTACCTACTTAAAAAATAGTTGTTTATGGCAACGCCAACTAGTTCAATCATGTCGAACCTTCTAAAACATTAGATTGCTTTCGAAATCGTTCGTTCACGCATTCCGCTCGTTCGTCGTTGTTCTACTATTCATTCTTCGCGTTCCTTTCGCGTCGTCCCATCTGGCGCACATTGTTTTTCTACTATATGATTGCGGTTAATTGTTATTGTGCTTGGCTATTATTTCATATATAGGGTTATTGATAGGGATTAAACACTAACAACCTCGCAGGACTGTATTACTAACATCATAAACAACAACTTATGTTCAATTACTTTTTAGCAGTGACATATAACCACAGCTATCCTTTTAGATGATGAAGTCCTGCAAGGTTGTTAGTGTTTTACCAATTATAACCCTGTAGGTATTCGAGTGTAATCTTAAAGTACTCACTATTATTCTGTGCTGTGTATCGATATTTGAGTCATAAATTAGAAGAATGCCGCGTAGTAAAAGTGAACTTTGGCAGTATTTTGCCAAGCTTTTACTATACTTTTTTCGATACTACACATGACAGTGTTGCCAACTTTGGGCTTTTAGCCCTAAATTTAGGGCCAACACAACACATGCATGTTGGGCTTTTTTTAGGGCCCAAAAAAGTTTAGGGCTATTTTTAGAGCCATAAATTATATTTCATGCACCACTAATTTATTTGACTGACTAAAACAAGTAAAAAAAGGCAAAACGTCTATGGTACTATGTGAGTTGTCCTCCTTGTATAGTGTATTATTAAAATGTGGCAGTTGTATAAGAATTCCGAAAGCTCAAATGCAACGCCAAGTCGGGACTTAAACGATTTACTAACGTTTATCGATAATTTAAATCTTTAATTAGTTATAATAAGTTCTAATAAAAAGTCATTCAAACTAAGTTATATTTTATTTAGCTTAATAAAACTGGACACTCATTTAAACAATACCCTTGAATAGGTACACAATTTAGGGCTTTTTTTGGGGCTTTTCGTTATTGCATTTAGGGCTATTTCATCTTCATTTTAGGGCTTCTTTATTTTAGGACTTTAGTTGGCAACTAACTCATGAGTACAGTATCGACAATTTTTATTCTTTACCGTGTCCCTACGTGGAGTTGTGTGCGTATTAGGCCCTAAGAAAGGTATCGATACCTTGAAGAATCGATACTTTTACGAGTACGATACTTTTTTTCTATACTACTCATGAGTACTCTATCGATACTTTCCTTTCGACATCGTGTCCCTGTAATGTCCCCATACACAAGCCTTCCAAACAAAGGTCCAGCTATAGCCATCGAGATAATAATGTGCTAAATACTAGAGGCGCCACGTCAAACAAACTTCAAGCGTCAGACGCAGGTAGAAAGAGTGCGGGCGGGTGACAGAGAACAATTAGAATTAACGAGTGAAACGTGACCACCGCCCGCAATAAAATGAAGAATCGCATGCACAGTGTCTGCTTTAGTACGTTATAACTAATATCTCGATGGTATAGCCCGTGTGGATTGTAGAGATAGGTACGTAATTTATTATATGTCTACATGTATTTGGTTCGCAATTGATGGTCTTGCTTAGTGTTTTGTCAAGCAATATGTATACAGTTGTGCACACATAAATAAAAAAAAACAGCCCTTTATGAAGTACAAAAGGGTTGGTACACTGTTGGAAACCATTTAATTTATTACCCGACTACGGCGGAGGGTTATGATTTTGACCGGTATGTATGTATGTATGTACATATACTCACGCCTGTATCCCAAGGGGGTAGGCAGAGACTATTGATTGCCACATGCTACGATTTTGACACACCTCTTTTGCTTCATCCACATTCATACATCTTCTCATGCACTGCCATCGGTTGAGGGTGCTACGGACTTGACCTTTCTGGAAGAGACCATTAATCTGGTCGTGAAAAGTTCTCCTTGGGCGCCCTCTTCCGACGCATCCACTCACTATGTATTTATGTATATATGTATATATGTGCATCTGTTCCCTCCTAACTTCCAAACTACTTGTCGTAATTTGACAAATGAGGTATCTTTAGAAGCGGCTTAATGGCGCGCTGGTTATAGACTATGTGACGTCACATAAAATTGCATATGCCGCCCTCTAGAGGACAATGTCATAAACTAAAAAAAAACATTTTTTAATGAAACCGTGTGGGGTATCAAATGAAAGAACTTGATGAGCACATTTCAAAAATATATATATTGTTACCTATAACTCCAAAATAATTAAATAAAAAGTAAGTTTTAAAACTAAAACCCGACTACTGAAAAATCGCGCTTAAAAAGTATGAAACAGGAAAATATTCTCATCTAGAGGATAGCCGTGGTCTGTTTAGGCCCTTTAGGTCAAAGTGGCATATGACCACGGACCACGGCTATCTAGATGAGAATATTTTCTTGTTTCATACTTTTTAGAGCGCGATTTTTCAGTAGTCGGGTTTTAGTTTTTAAACTTACTTTTTTTACCCTAGGTTAGCACTTATCAAAACTTAACATTGAAACATATTCTTGTATCTTTGATAACCAAATGTTTTTATCGGTTTGCCCCGGAAGGAGGGTTATGTTTTTTGTATGAATAAAATAATTAGTTTCGTTCGGGCTTTGAATTTTGACAAATACCTGTGGCACAGCCTGTGGTAAACTCAAAATTACGATTACGAACGAACGCAGATGGTCCGGATACGTAGTAGGGTTCGTTCAATTTAACCGGGTGTGTTTATGTAACATTTCATTTTTAGGGTTCCGAACCCAAAGGGTGCCAACGGGACCCTATTACTAAGCCTACGCTGTCCGTCTGTCTGTCGGTCTGTTTGTCAGCGGGCTGTATCTTACGAACCGTAATAGCTAGAGACCTAAAATGTTCACATAATGTGTATTTCTGTTGCCGCTACAATAACAAATACTAAAAAAAAAAAAAAAAAGCGGGTCCCCATACGCGAAACTTGATATTTTTGACGTTTTTATTCTACGGTGGTACGCAACCCTTTATGTGCGAGTCCGACACGCACTTGGCCGGTTTTTTTAATCTTTAAATCCTTCTTTAGCGCATGTCTACCCATAGAAGGTACTTACTGTCAGTCAACATACTTATATCATGTTTCTAACACCGTTGGCTTGGGCTGTGCACGTCTTGTCGGAGGGTTGCCATCCGTCCGAGTTTCCCCGGATTTGTCCTAGTTTAGAGGGCGTCCGGGGAGCGTCCGGGCGGGGCTTCATTTGTAATCCGGGTTTAAAAAAATAAAGTCTAGGGCCGCGACACACCCACTGTGCCCGCACGCCGGGATTAACAGATGAACCGACTCGCTTTTATGTTTAAAAAAATTTATAATGTAACTCACATTACAGTAAGTCTAAACTTTAAAAAGGTTCAGTTTTGTTGCTTAAGATTTAAGAAGACTGAAGAGTACATTTAAAATGATGATACAAGATGACTAAATTTAATTTTAAGGTCTGATAATAAATAAAAAGGTCATTTATGAAATTTTCAACTGTTTTTTTTACACAATGTTTAAAAAAAAACTTGTTAACATGTCCGGGTTCTGGGCTCTAAAATCCGGGGTTTTCACGCGCCTTGTCCTGGTTGCCAAATTTTAGGGATGGCAACCCTATGTCAGACGGACAACAAACCGTTTTTCCCTATTGAAGTACGGAACCTTAAAATATGGTAAAATTAGGTATACTTACAGTTCTATTGCTGTCCTCACTAAGTCTCCCAGCGACGATAGACCCCGCTGAACCGCCCCCCACCACTATGTAGTCGTAGGTCTCGAGCGGCTCGCTCTTGGACACGATGCGCTTGCACGGGGTGGCGATGTCGCAACGGCCCCACAAGTACGATTGCAGGTACATCATGAACAGGTAGGTACCGGTGCACGCGGGGCTCCCCGATATCGACGGCCCCTCCGGCACCACGGTACACCCGCATTCCTGGGGACCATAGGTATTAACAATAACAACCCTCCTGACCAAATTTCACGACGACCAATCTCAACGGCGACAAGCTATCTGGCCAACTCCCTTAGACATGGGCTTCGTCTACAAGCGTTTCTATAAATGGCTACGCTTCATGTATGGAAATGACATACATCACGTGATCTACTTATCGACTTGTAGTGTCATTTCTAGGGACTGCAATCCCGCACCCAAATTCTAATCACGCAGTCCCGCGGGACTGGCTTCCCTAGTCTCAATAAAACCATTGGTTAAAATCGTTATGGAGCTTTTAATTAAATTTAGTGCAATTATTAGGAACTTTTGAATAAAAATTAAACAACTAAAATTAAAAGCATTCAATGACATTCATGTCTATTAGAGCCCGGCCACGACTTCGCGCGACAGCGACCGGCGACAGCTTCTTTTGCTAAAATGTTGCATCGAGCCACAAGATAATTACACTAAATTTATATCTATATCTATCTACAGAAGCATAAATTTAGGTTTCGTCCTGTTTTTGATAGTATTTTCATAAAAACCAAAATGTGTTGATAGTCATTATATTACGTTTTACTTTAATGCATATGTAACTAGCAGCAGAAAATTCACGCTCAGACTCTACGCTTGTACTTAGGTGGGATGGATTTTACATATTTGTGCATCAAATCGAGATATTTTCCTCTATTCCCTCCGCTTTCGAAAAGCTTCATTTCATTCTTTAAAATTACGTCATATGAAGTGCTTCATCTCGCGCGTAATTTTACGTAACATAACGATTTACTTCTAGTCCCGCAAATCCCGCGGATCCCGCACGCCTAGTCCCGGATGCGATCCCGCAAAATAAGCGCGGGATCCCGCATTTTGCGGGATGCGGGACTGCGGGATTGCAGTCTCTAGTCATTTCCATACATTTAAGCGTAGCGTTTTGTAGAAACGCTCGTAGGCGAAGGCACTTGTCTAGAGTGGTAGCCCTCGAGTCTCTTAACAATTGTCCATCCATAGCGATACCACTGGTATCTAATCTTCGTTAATAGTTCATTGTAAATCGCAAAGACTTGGGTCGGCGTGCTGTCCGCCAGAGGACGGCTAACAACATGTCGATCGCCCTCGAGATATTTATTTATTTAACTAACTACACACAACCGCCTTATCTATTCTGTGACATAACTGTGTTACAGGTACGTAATCCTAATGCGACAGTGTAGTTTTCCCGATAATATGTTATTGTGCACAAGTGTGTGTGCAATCACAGGTGCATTCGTTCTTCCATCTGTTCTTTCCTCATCTCATAGTCTGATGGGCGATGGGACGGTAATCCGATAAAACCGGGGAGTCAAACACAGGACCGACGGCTTTACGTGCTTTAAGGCACGGAAGAGGGAATAACATATTAGACATTTATGAGCCCTTGGTCATTTGATACGACACGACACACTAATAATACTGTAGGTAATAGTATTGTATTAATTCACTGACCACAAAATAATGAAAAACTAGTTTCAACTTCATGGTGTTAATTCCATAAGCCGTCTTAAGGCCACCTCTCCTAGTACCTATCTGCGTATAGTATTTTACAATACTGGGAGTTGTGCTAAGAAGGGGGGACTAGCCCCGCACACTCCCAACACTGTTACTCCTGTAAGCCGGGATCGTCAATGGTGTCCAACGATGACGCCAAGGTTTGACCCTCGATGAGTCCCGGGGTAAAGCTAAGTTGTCTTGGAACCCGCACGAATTTAATCAAAACAAAGAACTTCAAACTCCTAAAAGTTTGAAGAATAGAGACGTTGAAAACACATCTTAATTAAGTAATATTAGTTAATGAATTTCATAATTACGAATATGAAATAAAATAAAAAATCAATATTAATTAATTAAATAAACATTGCACTCACCTCAGGAACGAAGACGTCCATATTCGATAACTAATTCCGTAGCCAAATATCTAAAAAAAATATAATTAGATAAAGGAAGCTATTCATTAAATACATAAACCTACTAAACAAAGATGATTAAAATTAATCAACTTATTTCAAGTTGGAGAAGTAGTAATAATTATTTTATGTTGCACCTATAACTAGATAGTGTATTTATTTCACAATTTAATTACAAGTATAATAATTGTAGGGTACATAAAAAACGCAACAATAAAATAATTTCGAAATAATAAAATAATTATTCGAAATATTTTATTTTAAAATTTTCTAGTGTTATTTTTTTTAAAGAAAATATATATGAACTTACTCGGTACGAGTAGGGGTTTGTACTGAAACATTTCCCATACACACTTTATTATATACATACCAACTGGGGCTGATTCTATAGATACAGTTTATAAGTGATGCATGCATTACGCGCAAAACAAGTGATGTACCTACTACCGGGGCTAGCACACGCGCCAATACAAGAATTTTGTCACGCATAATGTCGCACTGAGTCGCTCTCTCCCTTTCTAAATGCATAGGCGAGAATGAGACAAAATAGATTTATCTCGCGTTTTGTCTGTCACTTCTTGTCTTGTCTGCCTACTACACTGCGAGACGAGAAGACGGATTATAAATGAGTTGATTTTTATAATCATGACTAGCTGCCCACGACTTCTTCCGCGCAGAATTCAAATATTAAAAAATCGGCTTTTTGATCCCGGATTCCGGACACCGTATCTTAGATCCCGTATCCCGGTTTTTACCGGATCCCGGTTTCCGTTTGCCGGATCCCGTATCCTGGATGTCTTGGACCCTGTATCCCGGATCTCGGAACCCGTATCGTATTTGCCATTAAAAGTCCCGTCAAAATCGGTCCAGCCGTTACGGAGATTAGCCGGAATCGGTACCGCCATACAAACTTTCACCCCCTATTTTACCCCCTCTATGGGTAAAATTTCAAAAACTCTGAAATTAATAAGTATTTCTTTATTTATAAAAAGAAACCTCAACACCAATTTTCATCATCCTAACTTCAAAAATGACGAACTTCCATCAGACTTTCATCCCCTATTTAACACCCTTAGGGGTTGAATTTCAAAAAACCCTTTCTTAGTACACCTCTACTCATCAAGACAAACACCTACGACCAGCGGTTTAGGCTGTCCGATGTCTGTCGGTCAGTGAGTTAATGAATGAGTCAGGACTTTGATTTTTATATATTTAGATAACACCTAAGGATGACTACGGAGGAAATCGGGATGAGACTGGGCTTCCCTCTTCCCGATTTCTCAGATTGATGTACCTATTGAATAGTTTCCTACCATTGTGTAGGCTTAAAGTTACCTTTTGTCAATCACGACTTTCTATAACAAACCTAAACATATTTATTTCTTTCTCATGCATTGCGTTGCGACAAGGGTGGCAATTGGTTGGTAGGAGTATTCCGTTAGCGAAAAGTTTCCGATACAGCAACCAAATATTTCTCCTTCCAAAGCAATTTCCGATAGGTAGAGAATACGTATCCGCGAGCAATTAGCGCACGGAGAAACGTCCGAGATGGATTCCGTGTGTCAGAAATTACTTTGAAGGATAAAAAATATACTGCTCTCCGAAACGGAAACTTTCCACCAACTGTGAGTGAGTTAGGTACCCCTGCAGGTGATAAACCTGGAAGGAGGGTAACGGAAAGGAAACTCTTGATTGCCGTCTATAAGTCATACAGGAAACCCATCGAGTTTGGGCTCATTAAAATATTCACTTCACCTGATACTTACTAGAAGTATAAACAAATATTCTTTAAAAGGCAGCAAGTAGTCTAGTCGTGTATGGGCGCGTATCGCCGGTTTAGCCGAGGTTGTTTATCACGGGGCAGCAGCTGGAGGTGCGCGGGCGGCGCGTGTGCGGCCGCCTCTACCCGTAGGGCGTCGTCGAGGTCGAGAACCCCGAGCATTGCGACTTCATCAAACTGAGGCTGATATTAATAAATGCATCTCAAAGTTGAGACCGATCTTAAGACGCAGTTTTGACGTTTAGGCCCGTATTAATAAATCGATCTCAAGATTGAGATCGAACTTGACATGCTGATATTGACAGATGTTCCATACATTAAACGTCATAACTGCATCTTAAGATCGATCTCAACTTTGAGATACATTTATTAATACGGGCCTTAGTATGCCAAGTCTACCTAATAAAAAGTAAGAAGATAGATTGGCATCGACCCCAAATACTCGTTAACACACCCTCACGTCATGCCTGATTTTCCCGAAGGGGTAGGCAGAGGTGATAATAGAAATATTATTTCAGGCTTTTTAGTGCTCCAGGGGTTTTTAAAGTAGATTTTTGTTTTTAGGGTTCCGTACCCATAGGGTGCCAACGGGACCCTATTACAAAGCCTACGCTGTCCGTCTGTCCGTCTGTCTGTCAGCGGGCTGTATCTCACGAACCGTAATAGGTACAGACTTGACATTTTCACAGAATATGTATTTCTATTGCCTACAACAACAAATACTAAAAATAAAATAATATTTTGAAATAAAGGTGTATAAATACAATAAACTTGATATTTTTGACGTTTTTAGTCTACGGTGGTACTACGGTGGGCAAAATTTAATTACAATTAAATATGTAATTGCAAATTGCATGTGGTGTCACAATTAACAATTATTTTGATTTGTTTGTCGATCGCGAACAAATCACAATTAATTGTTAATGGTGACATTACCTGCAATTTGCAATTAATTAATCGCAACGAAATTTTGCTCGACTCTGGTGATACGGAACCCTTTATGTACGAGTCCGACACGCACTTGGCCGGTTTTTTTTATATATTTTTTTAATTATCACACTTTATCGACTATGTGTGTGTGTAGGTCATGGACCAATTACTAAGGGGACTGGCCCTAAGCAACTCGGCCGAGTGGTCGGCCTAGTACTAACATCGACATAAAACTAAGCGAGTAGTTCAACTATTTACCAGTAGATAGAACAATGAAAATGAAAAAACAATGACCACGTTTTTTTTCATACATATATCTAATAAGGGCAGGTAGATTGTATTATGAGGTTAGTACCTATGGCACCGGTGCGTTCCTCTTGGAGATTGGGTAAGAATCCCACATACCTACACTAAGCCACTCCCACAAAAGGTCTGGGGACCTTTCGAAGATTCCCTCCCCGGCAACAAAAAAAAAGGTTAGTACCTATAAGTAAATGTACTCCTACTATTGGTAAGTTTGGTAAAATAGCTGTAGATAAGTAGATAGCTATTATAAAAATTAAGAAGAACATTTAAAAATATATACCTATATGTTTTTAACCACGCCATTTGTGTCAATATCCATGACTGTAGCACTTTTACTTCTCATTTTCGTATTTACATACATATAGGACAATACTTAAGTATTTGCTATGTAACAAAATACATTATTTATTTATCATTTATTTGTTTTGTTGGTCCGACACGAACGCAGCACATGACAAAATAAAGCGAGAATGGAAAATATCGTATAATAAAATAAAAATATCGTATGATGTAATTAATATTCATTATAGTCAATATTTGCAATGAATTTATTATACTTAATAATAAGAACGATACCTTACGTAAGTAAGTTACTAAGCACTTATTGTATTGTCTTATGTTAATTACATACCAAATTTTCTAGAAGAAGAAAGTATGAGCTGTCCCGGCGAACTTCGTACCGCTTCAGAATTAATAAATGTTGTATTAACTTATTAGCCGAAAAAGAACTAAACCCCTCGTTCCCTCGTTCATCATCCGTTCTTCTTCTTTCCCGTCAAATATAAAAAATACTGTAACCACAGTCTGATCATTTAAAATTAACAATTAGAAAAAAAAAATTATTTATGTTTTTTCGGTAATTTTTTCCATTTTTTCTCTTCATAAGAACCTTCCTCAAGCTATAAGGAATATAAAAATTTCTAAAAATATTACTTCAGCGTTGCGTTATAGCGTAAGGTGAACTGAACTGCACAGGATCATAATCAGAGGTGGAAAATTCAATTTAAATTGGATTATTAAGGCCTAGGCCGCACTGCGGTTATATCCGCGCTGTTAAAACCGCGTCCTATGGAATCATATGAACCGCAAGTGCGCATAGGTTCATATGATTCCATAGGACACAGATTTAACGCGGTTTTAACCGCGCGGATATAACCGCGGTGCGGCCTAGGCCTAAGGTATTCATGGATTAGTTAAGCTGAACTCGGACGGAAAATTTGTTTATTTGCGGTTTTTTTATAGTTCTGAGGTGGCTAACAGGCGTATGGCCTGCCTGATGTTAAGCAGTTACCGTAGCATATAGATGCTTGCAATTAGCGGTGGGTCGTATTATAAACTATCTGTGTTCCAAATTTCATCCAAATCCGTTCAGTCGTTTTTGCGTGAAAGAGTAACAAACATCCATCCATACATCCATCCATCCTTCCGAACTTTCACATTTATAATATTAGTGGAATTTTGTGTTAAATTATTGAGATAACGTATTTTTGTGTCGTTAATAATTTCATAAGTAAAAAATATACTGATTAAATGTCTACGAAAATTGTAAATCAATGATCTCATGTATCGAGTCATAGTATGGATTTAAGGACTAAGTACGCGAACTATAGTCGATAAGTAATTGAGACTAGGTGGAATATGTGTCTGGATCACGTATTTTTACCCGACTACGGCGGAGGGTTATGATTTTGACCGGTATGTATGTATGTATGTATGTATGTATGTATGTATGTTTGTATGTATGTATGTATGTATGTATGTATGTATGTATGTATGTGCGTCTGTTCCCACCTAACTTCCAAACTACTTGTCGTAATTTGACAAATGAGGTATCGTTAGAAGCGGCTTAATGGCGCGCTGGTTATAGGCTATGTGACGTCACATAAAATTGCATATGGCGCCCTCTAGAGGACATAATGTCATGAACAAAAAAAAAAACATTTTTTAATAAAACCGTGTGGGATATCAAATGAAAGAGCTTGATGAGCACATTTCAAAAATATATATATTGTTACCTATAACTCCAAAATAATTAAATAAAAAGTAAGTTTAAAAACTAAAACCCGACTACTGAAAAATCGCGCTCTAAAAAGTATGAAACAAGAAAATATTCTCATCTAGAGGATAGCCGTGGTCCGTGTTCATATGCCATTTGGCCCTAAAGGACCTACACGGACCACGGCTATCCTCTAGATGAGAATATTTTCTTGTTTCATACTTTTTAGAGCGCGATTTTTCAGTAGTCGGGTTTTAGTTTTTATTACCGCAAGAAATCGTGTAAAATTGCATGAAAACTGGGTTAAATTAAGTTTTTTTTTTTTAACTAAACTTAACTTTTACTTTTACTTTTACTTTTTTTTACCCCACACGGTTTTATTAAAAAATGTTTTTTTTTTTAGATCATGACATTATGTCCTCTAGAGGGCGCCATATGCAATTTTATGTGACGTCACATAGCCTATAACCAGCGCGCCATTAAGCCGATTCTAACGATACCTCATTTGTCAAATTACGACAAGTAGTTTGGAAGTTAGGTGGGAACAGACGCACATACATACATACATACATACAAACATACATACATACATACATACCGGTCAAAATCATAACCCTCCGCCGTAGTCGGGTAAAAAAATTACGTGAGATTTGCCGAGACCCCCCTCTCCCCCACGTGAGATTTGGTGAGATTTTGCTCGACCCCCCCCCCCCATAAATGCCTCACGTAATTTATGGACGCCCCCCAATGAGCTGGGGGCGATCCCAGTGATACCCAAACGGCAAATTTACCATCCGATGCAGTGAGCCGAAAGGCCTACGATCGAACCACTGCGGCAAGCGGTCGTCAAGATTCTTAGGAATCTTGATATGTACTCTTGATATGTACTTAACTCTTGATAGTTCTTATACTCCATTTATTATAGCATTAGACAGAAGTTAAAAAAGGTTATTTTTAGTGTCCACTTTGTAACAAAAGTACAAATAACATGTTACAGTTATGATTGACGTCGAATTTTTATAATCTATTTATATACCAGCTTGTCACACCTAACTGTAATTATTTTAAGTATTTATATTATAAAATAAATTGTCTTTCATTTAAGTATTATCATTTCAGTCAAATTTAAAATTAAGTGTCAATGCTAAAAACCTAAAAGAAGCAGGGGTGAACAATACCGGGAACGTGTTTCGTTCCACTATAATCCTAACAAATCTAAAATGTTACCTAATCCGTTCAGAGGTTATGACAGCAGGGCATTTCTAATTTTGTCGGATTATGTTGTCTATGAAATTGACGTAAATAATTTTCTGTCAGTGTTTGTCATTGAGTCATTCACCATCATTTTTTTTTTCATATTTTTTTTGTTATCAGCTTAAAATGTGTGATACGATGTTATTATAAATAAAACATAGTATAAAAAGTACTTTAATTTTGGTTATCGAAGTATTAAGCATTGTTTTATGTGAAAACAATTTTAATGTAACCACTCTAAATAAAAGTTGTTTTGACTTTGAAATAAAATGTTTTGGATCCCTGCTTCTACGAGCCTCTTATTTCTAATGTTATAATAAATGGGGTATAGGTACCTAGATCTTGATAAATAAATATCCTGGGACCATGGACCAATTACTAAGGGGACTGGCCCTAAGCAACTCGACCGAGTGGTCGGCCTAGTACTAACATCGACATAAAACGAAGCGAGTAGTTCAACTATTTACCGGTAGATACAACAATGAAAATGAAAAACAATGACCACGTTTTTTTTCATACATATATCTAATAAGGGCACTTCTTTCTTTAGTCTTTACTCTGTGTCTGGTACATTCTTTTTACACACGGCTACCTGATTCCAAACTAAGCAGAGCTTGTACTATCTTCTTCTTCTTATCGTATGGTTAGTGGCCAACCTAGTGTCAGAGTTGTTCAAGCCGCCCGAAGGCCTCTGACAAGGCTTAACGACTGCTGCCTGGATGACAACAACCGGGACCAACTCTTTACGTGCCATCCGAAGCACGGAGTCGCTCAGTTCAAATGCCACTAAACGGTCACCCATCTCTGCCTGACCTTGCCAAACGTTGCTTAACCTCCGATCGTTTACCGATCAGTGGTTGCAACTGGCTATGAACGCTTCTATGAGCTTGTACTATGGAAACCAGATAACTGATACTACTACATATACTACTTTTTGTTCGTAAATACATACTTAATATACATAATTACACCCAGACTCGGGACATACAGACATATTCATGCACACAAATGCATGCCCCGGTTAGGAATTGAACCCACGACCTGCAGCGTGATAGGCGGAATCTTGCCAACCAAGCCAACGGGCCCGTCAAAGCCGTGATAGGTGCTTAACTTATTTTAATTTATAAAACAAGCAACGAAATGGAACAAGATTAAAAATATCAGATCGAACTCACATTAAATCCAGTTTCTCTGGCTTTAGCACATAAAGATTCTCGCTTCGAGTTATCGACCTGCGGGGGCACCTTATACTAAATTCGACTAAAAAAGGCGAACAATAATACTATAAGAACAAGTTATTTATGCCAATATCATGCATCTTGGAAAAACTCTCAAGGATCTTGTGACAATTGTTGGATTCATGCGAGCGTGCGTGAAATTGCACCTTTATGACATATTTTTTCTATGCCTACTCCTCAATAGTTTGACGACCATTTGGCGCAGTGTTCGAACGCTCGACTCATTGCATCGAGTGCTTGCGGGTTCGATTCCCGCCAGAGGCAAATTTAGAAATTGGCCTGTTCATAATTTGCCCTAGTCTGGGTGTCGCTGGGATCGCCCCCAGTCCATTGTAGGGTACCCATAGTACAAGCTTTGCTTAGTTTGGGACCATACAGTTGGTATTTGTCTGGCGATATTTATTTATTTAACAGCTTACGTAAATGACGGCGGTTATGGGATATTCTAAGTACGGTCGCCTGCACGTCTAGGGTAACATTTCCAACATAAGCTGAGCTCTCTTTATCTAAGCTTATGTTGGAAATGTTACCATATAAGTGCAGGCAACTGTACCTACTTAACTATGTCAGGTATGGTACAGCTATAGTACATGGTGGCCCGCACTGGACCAGCGTGGTGGACGATGGTCATAATCCCCCTCGCGTGTAGGAACTCAGGCCCAAAGTCATTCTCGCATTAGGCATATCAAATACGACGACCGATGACGACCGCAGTGAATTGAGCGTTGGCCGCTAGCACAGACATGCAGAGGCAAGACAACGCAAGTTAATTTGATATTATAAATACCGAGCCATCTTTTTTATACCTTACGATGACCTCATCCCAGCCATTTAGTGATTTGCTCAACGTAAACAGAATCGTTTCAATCGCTTAGAGAATTACGACAGAATAGCCTAGCTGACCCAAGTTCCAAGAAGGTTAAGAATTGGTCATCAAAATAATGGTCATTGCCATTGCTGTATTATTTTAGTAGATATGAGTCCTCCTAACGTTGCAATCGCTAGTCAGCGCACCACTGCATGCAGCGAACACACATCAGAGGGGCTAGCCAAGTGGCATGAACGCTAATCGAATAGAATAGAAAAGACTTCACAATGTATGGAAATGTCAGATAAACAACAAGTTGCTATGTAGATCACGTGACTTATGTCATTTCCATACATGAAGCGTAGCGATTTGAACAAATTCTCGTAGACGTCAGCCACTTGTCTAGCCCTTCTGTTGTCGCACACGCAACTTCAAGGCATTATTATGCGTCACTGCGTATTATTCACCAGACGGTATTATGAGCCGTATTACCATATCGACATGTTTTCAACCTTATTTTCCTCAAACGATGGTATCGTACTGTGTACATGGACTACGTTTAGTAGATACTACGTTTTTGAACAGTCACATGTCTCCCTGTCTTTTGTAAATGTCTTTGTCAATTGCTATTTTTTTTAAATAACTAAAAGTTGTTTTTGTTTAAATAATACACTGGACCGCAAAGAAAACGGGTCGGTTAGAAAATCTTCAATATATTCAAAAGTATCAGACCTAGCTTCGATTCTTTAATTTAGTCTTTATTTCATATATAAATGTATAAAGATTAATTATAATTTTTAAATGAAAATATTTTTATGTGCGTGATAATCATTTCGAAAAATCCAGAGGTGCGAGCCGGGGTTTGAACCCTGGACCTTAAGAAACCTAGACGCGTGCTTAACCAATCGGCTATAACTGATATATGGATAAAAAAAATCTGCCAAAATAAAACAGGTTGTAAAAATGTTCAGTTGCAAGCTAACGACTTCTTTAATAATTATCAAAAGTCCATGACGCCATTTCCACAAAAACTCTTATTGTTATTCGCACAGAGTAGGTTTTCCTTCATTCAATAGCACGGCCCATTCCAGTATGTCGTATATACGCATGTGAGGGTTTTGGTTTTTCACTGAAAGAAAAAAAATATGGCGAACTACCCAAATATGTTAAACTTAAGGGGCTATGCACACGGAGCAACTTTAGTTGCAGAAACTATCAACTTTTAATGGTCTTCGTTAAAGGTTGCCAGTTGCAGCAACAGTTGCCGCGATTATCCACAAAAAAAACCAGCAACATGACGCATCTAATGGATGAATTTTCATCTATGTGCATAATTTACAGTTCGCTGTCGGTGAGGGAAAACATCGTGAGGAAACCTAACCTACCTATCCCTCGGGATTAGGTAATAGTCAGTTCCTGTATACCTACACGGCGACAAGGTTCACCACCTGTTACGTTGGGTTCTGACTATCTGGTGAAACGTGGGCTTTGAGTTGGTTAATACCTCCACAATGTGGTGGTGTATGGCCACTCAAGCCTCTGACTACCCCCGAATGGGGATAAAGGTCGTGACGTTACATTTCATTTTCATTTTTCATGACACATCTAGTACAAATTTGTCAGTTGCTAGTTGAGTCAATTTGAAACTGATTCAGGCTTCGATTGCAGCAATTGAAAACTGATGTCAATCATCGAAACTCACGACTAGAATTGCTATGTCTGCCTGCATGCGTAGTTTCTTTAATAATTTAGCCCTTTTAACGTCCTACTGCTGGGTACGGGCCTCCCCTCAATGCGAGGGGGATTCAGGCCATAATCCACCACGCTGGTTTCTTTAATTAAGTTATATGTAAACAGCTAGTTGCCAGTTGCCGCAATTCGGAGATCAAAGTTGCTCTGTCTGCATAGCGCCTTAAGGATACACTGGTTAACAGGGTCCTATGTCTGCTAATTTCATATCCATTACATCGGAAAACTACTGCGCCTCGAGTCTCTTAACAATAGTCCATTACAAAACACTGGTCTCAAAAATCTTCATGAATTCTTCATTATAAATCGTAAATTCTTGGCGGTCTCTACCTAGACAACATGCCGACCGCCGAGAATTTGTTAGGAGACTGGAGACCCCGGTGAAATCAAATTTTAGTACAAAATAATATGAAAATTCACGCGTGAGATGTCAGTTTGTCATTATAGAATAGCTACTCTGAACTGGAACAAGAGCTTTTTATGGCCGGCGCAGTGAGGACGGCAGGGCATGGCATTTTAATTTTTATCAATCGAATTTAATACTTATCCAATCGAAATAAGGTATATATTTCAATGCTCGGTGATCGACCTCGGAGCATTGCGGAGCATTTTCTCGGTGCACCCGCTGGAGCACCTTATTTCGATTGGATAAGTATTAAATTCGATTGATAAAAATTAAAATGCCATGCACTGCCGTCCTCACTGTGCGCCGGCCATTATTGTCTCTTTTTGTTCTTTATATATCCGTGACCAATAGAAAAGCGAAATAATGCTCTGTGTAAACAAAGAGCATTTGATGGGAACCCTCCCATAGATGAGTCACTGGTTTGGTAATGTAATGTAACGTCACGACTTTTATCCCCATTCGGGGGTAGTCAGAGGCTTGAGTGGCCATACACCACTACATTGTGGAGGTAGCATTGTGGGGCAGGTATTAACCAACTCAAAGCCCACGTTTCACCAGATAGTCAGAACCCAACGTGACAGGTAGTGAACCTTGTCGCCGTGTATACAGGAACTGACTATTACCTAATCCCGAGGGATAGGTAGGTTTCCTCACGATGTTTTCCCTCACCGTCACTGGTTTGGTCTCAATCCATCTTTAAATGCATTTACGTAAGTATAGGAAAGTGTGCTTCAAGAGATTACCTTCTACCCTAACGTGCTGCTTAGTAGGCAGATCTAACGGCTTCCACTTAGGCCGTCCGTATTGGAAGTGGTTTGTGGATGCTATGCCTTTGTGAAATTCCTGAAATAAGCGTCATCATGTAGGTATTTTACGGATATTAGGCATAAGTATTTCTTTATTACACGACTGCCCAAAAAAGGAGTGTATGTATGTGTTAAGGGTTCATGTATGTATGTATGTATGTATGTATGTATGTATGTATGTATGTATGTGAGATTCTTTATTCCACCATAACTTATAAATGCCTGAACGGATTTCGATGTATGGGGTATCGTTAGAATCCTTACATCATTCCGGGTAACACTGGGTATATTATTTTTGAAAAAAATCAATATGGCGACATTACGGCTCAACATTAAAATGTGTAAAAAAATTTTTTTTCTTCCATTATTACAATATGCGTATCAAATTGAAGGCCTTGATGAGCACATTCCAAAACTGTAGAATTTATAGGCATAATTTAACATAGGTAGGGTGTACATGTAAATCAAACATATCATTTTTGGCTGCTGTCACTAAAATGCATAAAATAAAAATAAATAATTTAAAAAATTAAAAACGGGGGCCCTCTTAGTTAAAATATGTTCCACAGAACGGTCCCCCGACTGCAATGACACTGCACTTGTTTTATACTTTTTAAGTCGTTTTTTAGCAGGGCAGTCGTGTTTTTAATTTTTTTTATTTTTTTTTTATTTTAGCCCGAACGGCTACAGGCCAAGTACACGAACCAACTAAACAGTAGCTATAAACAACACAACATAAAAACTGAAAAATACTTAGTATGCCATCGACTAGACTTTTATTTGGGTACATAAATCGTAAATAGCTTTGGCAGAGGGATAGGGTACTACGGGCGTACCTGCCAGGTACAGTCAGTAACATAAATCGCTCAACATTCTCAATGAGGATCAATAATAGGTCGACAAATCAACTCATAACCAACACTATAGTTAAAACTAAGCTTTCTTATCAATATAGTTTTTAAATCATCGAAATCGGTCCATCCGTTGCGATTTCCTAACACATTTTATATATCCAAAATTTATCGACGGGCGGTAAGTGCGCCCAGCGCGCGTGACGTCACCGGGCTGGTTTTGTTGAAGTCGCGCTGTGCCCGGTGTCCCGCTCACGCCGCCATTCACTATTTTAGGTGTTATTCATTTAAATTACATGCTGTAAATGGCCATATTGATCTATATTAAATGCACAATGTATTTAAGGTACTTAATTGGATAAGTATTAACGCTATATTGCTTAAAATCGCTTCTTAAATAAGCCATTATTTCTCGTAAAAAAGTAAAGGATAAAAAATGGTTATTGTGGATTATCCCTAAGAGATAGATATATACCATCGTGGATTTTTTGTATACCTTTTTGAGGTGTACAATACTGTAGTACATTATTTTGATCTATCTCGTAGGGTTCAGCCAGCGTTTGCAATGTAAGCGCAAAAACTGTGTTTATTTACGACATCACATTAGGAACCTCTAAAATTATCAGTGTTTTTCTACTATATTAAGCATGTATTATACATATAAACCTTCCTCTTGAATCACTCTATCTATTAAAAAACCGCATCAAAATCCGTTGCGTAGTTTTAAAGATCTAAGCATACATACGGACAGATAGACAGACAGCGGGAAGCGACTTTGTTTTATACTATGTAGTGTAGTGATAGTGTAGTGATAGTGATTCCTTAGGTAGGGTGATGGGTAATATTATAATATTATGTTAATAATAGATTACAAACGAATAATAAATAATAATAATAAATATCGCCAGACTTACCATCTGTATGGGCCCAAACTAAGGGTGCGTCCATAAATTACGTGAGGTGATTTTTGTGATTTTTCGACTCCTCCTCCCCCCTTAGTGAGATCTTGTGAGATTTTGCTCGACCCCCTCCCTCCACCTCTAATCTCAGGTCAGATTTTTCAAAAGCCATATTCTAATGGAGAAACATGTTTTATTTAATTTAACCCAGTTTTCTCGCAGTTTTGCACTGTTACTGTTTCAAGCGGTGAAAAAAATTACGTGAGATTTGCCGAGACCCCTCCTCTCCCCCAAGTGAGATTTGGTGAGTTTTGGCTCGACCCCCCCCACCCCACCCTTAATGGATCACGTAATTTATGAACGCCCCCTAAGCAACGCTGATACTTGGCTACATACAATGGACTGGGGGCGATCCCAGTGACAACCAGACCAGAGTAAATTAAGAAAAGGCCATTTCCGAAATTTGCCTCTGGTGGGAATCGATCCCACAACCACCCGATGCAGTGAACCGAGCGGCCAACGCTCAAACCACAGTGCCAAGCGGTCGTCAAAAATAAACAGGAATAAAAATAATAGTCAATAGGATAAACACCTAATCTACCTACTTATGACAGGACACTACCTACCTTCCTAGGTATCTTATATCTACGTAGTACTTTGGGTAGGTATTACACTTAAGATACACCGAACTAGGGCGTGCAGTTTCGTAGATTTTCAATTTCGGAATTGGCCTACGAAATTGGGCTCGTCAGTTTCGAAATTTCGGAATTCCGAAATTGAAACGACATTTTGGTAAATCGATTATAAATTGCAATTTTACTGTAAAATTTAAAACGTTTAGTACAAATTTGTGTTTAACGGCTAGTTTCATTAAAAAAACAATAGATATGTCGTTTTCGAATCATTTTACGACGAAAAATTGCTTTCAGCCGCAGCTTCAACTAGCGCTAGATTTTATTCTGTAGCTCGACCCCTAATATTGTGATGATATGTTTAGTGAAAAGTTCGTTAGAATCGGTTGAGCCATTTTCTTGTGATGCTCGAACATAAGTACAGATATACAGACAACAAACCAAAAACATTTCATTCAGTCACCTTCAAAAATATTTTCACAGACCAGCTCAGGCAATTTCGTAATTGTATAAATAAAATAAAGCGTAGCGCTATATGGGTGTGAAACGTGGACCCTCATTGAAAGAGACGAGCATAGTGTAGATTGAAACGTTTGAAATGTGGTGATGAAGGATAATGGAAAAAAATCTGTTACAAATGAGAGTCACATAAAGAAGAACGTTTAGAAACAATACTTAGTAGCAGAAGAAAAATTTTTTCATCTCATACAATATGACAACTTTATGAAAATCATCTTAGAAGAAAAGATAGGAGGAAAGCGATGATGAGGAAGACGCAGGACCAGGAATAAATTACATGAGCCAGATTTATTTTAAGGTTGATATCATATCGTATCAGGAGGTGAAAGATACTGCCCTAGACTGGGAATGATAGAAAGAGCTTCATCAGCTACGATGACAAGGGCCTTCGGGTACTTAAGCAGATAAAATAAGCAAAGTCTCCACATTGCTGGCGGTCTCATCGGCGTAATTAGATCAATATTATTAAGCGAAAGACCTCAGCAAGCTGGACCATTGACCGTTAGAAACCATAGCAAAGTCAGGAAACAAGTAACCTGCCTCAAATTGAATGAAGGACTTGTCATGTTAAGCAAAATCAGGGATCTTGGTGCAAATCGCTACTCTAGTGGAGACTCGAGACTATCGAAAAATAAATGTCCACTAAGGGCACCTCAAGTGCTATAAAAAGATGACGTTAAGAAGGCCGCACGAACTGGAAAGGTCCTGTTAGACAGATAAATGGAGGATTCTGAAGGAAGTCTATGCGAAATGGTTAAAGGAGAATTAGGATTTTTTGGGGAAAATCTCGAAAGGACAATAAAAACAGTCTGGGCTCTTTCCTTACCCGACACTGATTTCACTCCTGTGCCGTCGATCTATTCCACAAATTTCTAGCCTTCACCTTCATGATCTGGTCCTCTGTACGTGCCTCTGCCTAATCTAATCTCATGATTAGCAAACTACTATTGATCAAATTCGGATTAATAAGAAACAGGTTCAAGACAGAAATAAACCCTCGCACTATAGCTATTTCGTGCTCTATGATAATGTTCAAACTATTTCTTGGGTTTGGTTTCATAGACTCTAGTTTTACGCATCATGTTTAGGCTCAATAAGTTAAAACTGAGAGAAAGTCCAGGCTGACGCAAGCCTTTGATTTGAAAGACTTGATGAAACTTGTCGAATTTTGCCCCGCCTTGATAAACCCCTCCAGGAAATATTAACAGTTTTGGGAATATACGTAAGTAGTATCCCTCTCACATAATGTTTTTGTACTTTTATTCTCAATATTTAGGTCGCGGGATATTATTCTACAGGCATTTTAATAGTTCCATAATGTTCCAGTTCCAATATAAAGACTCTAGGATAGCGCACGAAGTGGAAAAATGATTCATTAGATGTGTCTACAACATACACATGCCGCGCGAGGCTGCTCACCCACATGCCTCGCGAAGCACGACGTTTGCCTCAGTCGCATGCCGCGCGAGGCAAATGGCGAGGCAACTGACACTTTAGACAGAGAAAGGTATAGCCGAGCAATCAGTTTGACACGTTTGACATTGTTCTGTCTGATGACTATGCCAAACTAGGCGAGGCATATGACAGCGCTCAGGTGAGGCAGGACGCGCAGTTGCCTCGCGCGAGGCAAGTCAAACTTCGTGAGGCAATTTGCCTCGCGCGGCATGTGACACATCTGGACGTAGCTATTCAAGAATTACGGCGGCTGTTAAGAAACTAAATTTAATTTCGGATTCCGAAACTGAATGGCCGAAATTCCGAAATTGAAAACTATGCAAAAATGGTCCGAAATTTCGAAATTTCGGAATGCACCCCCTACACCGAACCCTCCCATAATTAACCTAGTGGTAAAATAATGGGTTTGTTTGTATAAGTAGTATTCATAACAGTACCTTTTCAGTTTCCAACTACGTATCTTGGCGCTGGTGTATTTTAATTATTGTTTAAGTAGTCGAAAACCACGAACGTATCCACTTTTGGAAGGTTATCTGTTTTAGCTTGCTCAAAACCGTCTTATAATTTATTACCCATTTTGCGTTTAGAGGATTAGAACACGATGCGCGCTAACAAAATAACCGAACTGTAACGGCTAGCCGAGCGCGTATCAGCCCGGTGACGTCACAGCAAGCGCGGCGGCCGGCGGCGCGGCCCGGTTAGGAAACTTCGTTAGTTCTTAGTCGCATCTTCGTAAATTTTTGTCGTAGAACAAAAATTTTTGCGCTGTATGTTATGGATTCCTTAGCTCTATAAATCTGCAGTCTCAACTAAATTCGTTACGGAAATTCATTTTCCAAATCGCTAATACTTTTTATTTTACAGACGTTGGTAAACCTGGATGAAACTGATAATAACAAACAACATACCTACCTATTTAAATATTATTACGATCACTAAAAATAATGGATTTGATGCGAAACAAAAGTGTGCAAATGATTTGAAAATCTGAGAATACTTAAGGTAGGAGTTGGTTGCGGGCGGCAGACGGCAGACGGCACACGTCAATCCCATAGGAATTGAGTGCCGTCGTGACGTCATTGTGATGTCACGACGACACTCAATTTCTATGGGATTGACGTGTGCCGTCTCCCGTCTGCCGCCCGCAACCAACTCCTACCTTTAGCGACTTACATGGCCGACTGCACGCCTATGAAAGCAAAATCCACACATTTTGTCTGGGGAGAACAAGCGTTAGAGTCTATTCAGATGGTCTGCAAAATTTTAGTTTGAATACGTTTTTGACGCAGTTCATGTAGTGTATTGGTTATAAAATAAGCAACTTGGGGCCGACTGCAAAATTTCAGTTTGTACGCGGTTTTGTTGTAGTTGCAAGTGAGCAATGCAAATTGTCGACCGACTACAGGCAGTCGTTAGCACTGCATACCGATTGCAAGCGGATTGCTGCAGGTTGACAGTTTTGATGGAGTTAGGTACATCAGCTGCACCAAAACCATATCCAAACTGAAATTTTGCAGCCAGGTTGCAGTATTGATGTACTACCCCACCAAGCCAACTAGGAACCTATCAATTGTGACGTCACCCGCACAAAAAGGCGGTGGCGGTGTGCGGGAGGTGTGGCAGGCGGGAAGCCGCAGGCAGTGGCGGGTGTGTGGGCGGGGAACCCGCATTCCATCCGAGTTCCTAGTTGGCTTGGTGAAGTAGTAACTATCAGTAGAACTATGCTTTTACTTGTATCCAAATATTCCGCCGTATTATTTTAGGTTCCTGCCGGTCCGACCTCGCCGACTTGGGGTTGTAATCAGGTGGGTGGTACAACATGTCATAGGCACACAGCGGCGCCTGCCTCGGCTTCCATTTGGTGTTGAAGTAGGTCTCCTCTGACACTGGAATGATCATGCTAGTTCTAACACGCTCTGGCAGGCTGAACGTGGTCGTGGCCATGGCTTCAGCTTCATGGGTTCATAAGAAGGATAGAGTCGAAGGTATAGTTACAATAATTTGGAAAAATATGTAATTATTTTCTATTCGACCAAGTTTCTAGGTGCAAAAAGAGCCAAATGGCCATGAATAAGAAAAGCTTTTTGAAAATCGTTGATTGGAAAACATTAAAAACAAATCTTCAGTTTTCTTAAAAATTATGGTTGAACACCAGCTTTTGAAAATAAAGGTGGATAGTAAATGTCATATAGGAAGTCAGGAATGCAGGAATGTCCAATGGAATGTCATATAACGTGTCATTAGAATTTTTTTTTTTAGGGTTTCGTACACAAAGGGTGGCAAGCCTTCGCTGCCCGTCCGTCCATCCGTCTCATTCTGTTAGCGGGCTGTAATACGTGGTAATACTTAGGTAGAGTGTTGAAATTTTCACAGAATGTGTATTTCTGTTGCCGCTACAACAACAAATACTAAAAATAAGATAACATTTAAAAATAAAGGGGGTCCCCATACAAGAAACATGATATTTTTGACGTTTTTTTGCTTCTTACTTATTTCTTTGGCGTTAATCTTATATTTTCTACGGTAGTACGGAACCCTTTATGTGCGAGTCCGAAACGCACTTGTTTTTAGTTCATGTGAAGGAAAGGACTGAACTAAAATTTTAATCATAGACATTATAACCTACCTATTACGCCATGCTATAATAATGCATGCAGCGCGTTAAGCTATAGCCATATACCCAATTAAAAAACAAAATTTGGCATGAGTAGTGTCAGTTATACGCACTACGTTATACGTCAAAATTTTTATTTACGAAAAATGATTCCCAACGTTATTTATTTTTAATATCGTATCCTCGAAATTAATAATGGACTTTCACAGCTTCGACCCTGAAGCCGGTCAGATTTGATCCTTATTTTCTTCCAAAATTTATTTGTGTTATTTACGATTTTTATTTATATTTCGTATTTTTTTTAGATCCACTGGACTTTCTCAGTCCACCTGTTAAAAGAATTTACCCAACCTACAGTAAAGACTTGCCACTCGAGCTTGTTAATTTAAAAAATAAACATTTGAGAGGATTTCATAATAAAAAGCACGTCCCACCATCACTAAGAGCAGGTGTTGACCCTTCCACATCTTTAGTACTTAAGAAAACTTCGCAAACTCAGGTCAGGATTCTTATTACACTTAAATATTTTAGGTGCACTAAATAGAAGGTTTTTGTAATCTATTTATGTTTTAATATTTGCTAGTTTTTGGAACAATACTCGGCTCTTAACTATAAAACGATTGGTTCAGCGCTACACACATCACCACAGAAGTCTCCAAAGATAACGAGAAACAAACCGCTTATAAAAGTGACTGTGATCCCACAAACGGATCAAAATCACAATACCAAATTGTACAGAAAAAGGAGGCACGTTCCTAAAAAGGTTCAGAGCACTTCCTCGAACCAGGAGAACTCTATACAGACTAATAACGTGTACCTAGTCGTAGCCGGACGGAGGAAGGAGAAGATATACGAGATAAGAACAACTGGCAGCGCGGAATTCTCCAACGATCAAATATCACACAATGAAAAAACTCCGATAAACGATCTATTGAACTTCAAACAGCTAGTCCAATCACTGAATATGGATAAGAAGAGAAAGAAAGAGAAGAGGAAAAACAATCCTTTACAACAGACTTCTCCCAATGATGTAAATGATTTCACTGAATGTAATTGTACGAATACTAGTTTGAGAGATGAGGTGAGCCCAAATAAAGGCAGAGTCAGGATATATGGACAACTTGGTCTCACTAAAGATGACAGATACGTACTGAAATACGGTGCTTCGGTTGACGACAAACCACGTTAGTATGACTTAATTGAACAAAAATCGATAGCAAGCAATCTATAACAGTTCATTTGACGGGCCCGTTAGCGTGGTTGGCGCGGAGGCGACTTTCACGCTGCAGGTCGTAGGTTCGATTCCTATCCGTGACATGCATTTGTGTGCATGAACATGTCTGTATGTCCGGAGTCTGGGTGTATATGTATATTAAGTATGTATTTACAAAAAAAAGTAGTATATGTAGTAATATCAGTTATCTGGTTTCCATAGTACAAGCTCTGCTTAGTTTGGGATCAGGTAGCCGTGTGTAAAAAATGTCCCAGGATATTATTATTATTATTTTATTATTAATGATTAAACCATTCTGTTTCAGTTATGTCAGATGTCGCGCAGTTGATAAGTGATTTTTCAGCATTTCCAACAGTTAACAACGACGAAGAGTAAGTAATTACTTACGTTTAAGGATTTTTAACAGAAATCTATGACTATGTTGATTTAATAAATGAAATACTTTCTCAATACTTCTCAGTTCCCGTACAAGTGTGAATTCCGTAAACTGTTTGGCCGATTGCAATAAAACTACCAGTGCATTCAGGTATAGTATCCCTACACTCAATACTACTAAAGTCTGTAACCTTCTGTACGACGTAGGTGAGTAATGCTAAAATGTTTCTCTGTTCGTTTATAGAAATTTAAAGGATTCTTGTGTTCAAGTGGACTTTAAAAACGATTGTGGACTCCAAAAACCAATAATTCAGGATTGTGAATGTAAAAGACCTAGGTAAGGAGTGTTATAACTGATTCTCATTGTTAGATGGTAGAGATGAGTCGTATTTACTAGAACAGGTGCGAAGAACAGGTATTTTACGAGACTAGGCGGCACCTATTCCAATTTGGAGAGTACTTAGTCCACCTAGTATTTCACTCAACACGTCCCAGCGGACGTGATGCTCTCTCTGTATTATTATGAGTATTACGAACTGCTTAGTCTACATAGTATATGGTTGATAACTAGTCTTCTAGTCCAAGTAGTATTATTATCATATTTTTGTGTTAAATTGTTGAGATAACCTATTATTGTCTATATAACAAAAATGGCTCTAAAAGGAAGTTGTCATCATTATCATCATCATCGTCATCATCATCATCACTATCATCATCGTCATCATCATCGCCATCATCATCGCCATCATCATCATCGCATCATCATCATCATCGTCATCATCATCATCACCACCACCATCATCATCATCATCATCACCACTATCATCATCGTCATCATCATCGCCATCATCATCGTCATCGTCATCGCATCATCATCATCGCGTCATCATCATCATCATCATCGTCGTCGTCGTCTTCTTCATCATCATCATCATCATCATCAAGTCATCATCATTAGTAAGCAGTAGGCGACATCTAACTGAAGTGAGCAAAAGTCAATTTTTGTCCCCATTTGATCTCATGTATCGAGTCCTATTATGGATCTAAGGACTAAGTACGCGAACCATAGCCGATAAGTACTGGAGACTAGGTGGACTAGGTGGAACAGGTGTTTGGATCACGTATTTTTAAATACTAGGAATAGGTGCACCTAGTCCCAAATTTACCTAGTCCAACCCATCTCTATTAGATGGCATTATGAGAAAAAAAATACGAAAAATAAGACGGCTAATAACGTATCAGTAACTAACTAGTTCATTTCAGCAAAGGATCCCAAGGCACTCAAGTCAATTTCAACATTAAAATCGCTAGTAACAACAAACAGAAGATAGTGAAACCCCCCAAATGTGTGGATAAGAAACTGCAGTGTTATTTCTCTGTAGCGGACGCGACATCTGAAGACTGGGATGATGATGCGTCAAAGGAATGTCAAAACCCTTTAGTCGTCATATCAGTTTATCCTAAACCTAATACTTCAGAGGCTGGCAAATCTAACAAAACTACAATAGAAAACAAACGCACCCCATCACCACCAAAAGCGAATGTGTACAGTCGAAAAATAGATATAGCTACCGACAAACGTAATTTAGAACCAACCAGGAAAGAAACAAGAATACCTCGCATGAGCAGATCGCCATCACCAGGTAAAAAGGTTTCTAAAACGAGACTTCAAGACAATAAAACAATGGAAACTAGAGTCGTAAGGACTTTCAGAGAGAGAGATAGGACAAGTCCTCAACATACGTCGGCCATAAAAGTTATAAAAGATAAAATTCAAGAAAAAGAAAAGAATAACGAATCTATAAGTCCGAAAAGGTCGAGGTTTAATACACCTTCGGTAGCGAAACCACAGGTTACCACCACGAAGCCACAAGTGTTAAGAAACCAGCAAAATACTAAGAAGACTAAATTACGATCCCATGATATGAGCACTAACACCGACCATTTGCAAACGAAGAAAGCTTTAGTTGATAGCTATACTAAAAGACTATCTTCTCGTATGGCCAAGACGAATAAGCCGAAAATAGATACTTCTAGAGTAACAATAAACATTGACGGTGAAAGAGAATACTATGATGTGCTATTTAATCAGGATGATGCAACGACTGATTTAACAGTTCGAAAGAAATTCAAAGATACAGAGTCTCAAAGAAGTTTCGATGAGGAGAGCTGCGCGTCATTGGAGAATTTGTTATTAATTCCAGAAATGAAACCCAGAACCAGATCGTTGTCTTTAGCTTTGTACGACAACGTGAGTATTATAGAACTTTTTAGACTTGTGCCTTAACCAATGGAATTCCGCAATGGCAGAGAGAGACACAAAATCGATTATTTATCACGTGGATCTACGTCTTGGGATTCAATCGGTTAAGGTGATTTATAGGGTGTAATTAGCTCAAAGGCACTCTGACTACAGGCCTGGGTTTGGACAATCTAGGGAAACGCAGCTCCCATTGAAATGATTCGCCTCTCTCTATGTAGTAAAATTATTGTACTTAAGCGCATGTGGCCCTTAGCTCCACCAACCTAGGAGTCGGCTCTGTAAATTGGGGTTCTCGACGTCTTAGATTATTTTCGACGGTCCGTGTACCAGCTGCATTTTGTTTTCAGCAATCTCAGTGTGGGACGCTCCTTACCAATCATGTCTCAAGATTGACTATACGAGATAGTCTAGAAATTTCTCACAGGTAGATCAGTTTATTTTTTTATTGTTTTCATTTAGCGTTATTGTTTTTTTTTTATCTAACTTGCTAGGTTTATTTATATTGAGTGTATTTTCTATCCTTACATGATCCTTCTTCCAAATATTTCAGACGGGAAGATAAAGCTAACCACGGCATAAAGAACACGCAGACCTGTTTGATAAATGAATGCAATGGCAGCACCAGGGATGATACAGAATTCTTAGGTAAATACTTACGCAATCTTCGTAATGATTAGGCTGAAACATCTCCTACGCAACTGCGAGGCCAACGTTTTTGGAAGTAACTACACAGCATTTACAGAAGACGATTCTTTCAGCACCCATCAAGCATTACACAGGCGACGACTGTTGCATTTATGACCCCATGGTGAGAGACAGGGAGATCAGACAACTGCTTGGTGTGGATAAATGCCGCCCAACCACATCTAAAACAAAACAGGTTGGTGCTAAAAATAACACCTACAAAACGGGTGTTTACCACTGGACCTTTATCAATTCTTTAACTTCATCATTTTATTTTTATTTGTGTTTCTAGGAACGTCCCACCGAACAGAATAACGTATTCCCGTATCACTGCTTCTATCGGAAAAACTGGTTTATTTTTTATTATGTTATTTCTTTTATTCATATCATCATACATAGGTGTAATTCTATAAATAATATGTTTTTGTGCACCCGACTTCATTCACGTGGACAATTTTTTTTTGCCTGTTCCATGTAAATGGAGATGACCCATCCTTTCATCTACTTTTAACATCGTTTAAGTCAACGCGTACGAAGTCGCTGGCACGGTAATATTATTAGAACATAAAATCTATAATCCTTTTCAGTGATAAAAAACTAGTAACAGATATCAATTTATGCCCAATTGCTGAAATGAGAAGAAATGCTGTTCAATGCGACAAAAAATGCAATTCGAAGACATGTACCGATACTATCAATATTGTAAAAAACAAAACCAGCATGGAGATGAGATCCCTGTATCAACAATCAATCCTGAACAGAAAAGTACAAGTGTTTCTTCAAGTGGAACAATTTTCAAAAGAAAAGTCAATCATACTCACAAGGAAACAATACCATAAAGTTAAAAAGTCGATACAAAAAACCACCCCTAAGAACATAAGCCATCACAAAAATAAATACCAAGTTTCAAACAGCCAAGTTTCTATTGGAGATATTAAAAGAAAGAAGAAAATTGATACGAACGTATTTGTCAATAAAGAAGTGCAAACCGAAATTTATGACCACCTTAAAGGTGTGGAGGAAATGGACCAAGATATTAAACATTTACCGCAAAATACAGACAAGAAAAAAACTTCAAAACGTGATAAATCCAAAGAAACGAAGGATGCAAAAGAAATACGTGGTGACCGAAATGATAAAGAAATAGATACAGTAGGAGCTAGAAGGACTGTCTCCTCAGTGGAGGTGTATTACGCGAACGTCTTGTATAAACACGTGACGTTCTCATCGAAGGGCAATTTTTTATCTACTACCAGTCTTGGAGAAGGGAAATCCTTGTTAACTATTTTCCGAGGTTTGTAGAAAGAATTAATCATAAGAATAATTCGATTCTTAAAATGTTCTTAGGATTCGTTTTTTTAACCCACATCGTCCCACTGTTGGGCAAAGGTCTCCCCACAACTCTTCATGTTACTCTGATATTGGCCATTTCTGGCCAATTATGGAGTGCATTCAGGGTGAGTCATCTTAGGAAATCAATATTTCCGAACAAAATATGCAAGTAAAGTAGCTAAGTTAGTGTAGTCAACCTTCTGTAATTTCGTGAATTACAATATTCATACGGCCCGGCTCTTGGTGAGATACAACAATTTTAGATCACTGCGTACATATTGCAGGTCCATTTAATTGGAAAATTCTTTCAGGGCACAGAAAATCCCCCACACCAAATTTAGGCACATCAGCCTACTCTCTAGACTCGGAAGAACATTTAGACACAAAATCCGTCAAAGTGCTGTTGGAGCCACGTGATCTAAAGCGCAGGAAACCATTCCTCAAGAGACTGGTGTCATATTTAGTGATGCGGTCTACTAAGGGCTCCGATCTGAAGATAAATTTGGATCCAAAAGCCCATCCATCTACAGTTAACAGTTCTGTTGACTCTTATCACATTAGCTCTTCGCTAGCGGTGAGTTAAATAACACAAATGGTTATAAGGAGAACTGGGATATAGGTACGTCGAGACCCTGCAACTTATGTATTTTAGAACTCGACACGAGTTTGCCGAAGAGTTTATTCATACTCCTTTGCAGTCGATTTCATCCTGCGACTCGACCCTCAGTCCCTAGTCATAGCAAAGTGATGAAATGTAGTTGCTCCATATTTTAGATCTCTATGTAAGATAGAGAATACAGGGGGTATTCTTCCCAAAACAGGTCAATGGAATACCTCATCCAAATCGGATGCGTGATGTTTGAAATAGACAACGATTCCAAAAAGCAAGGGTTGAGGGAGGTCCACCTGTAAGTAGGTACCTACCTATAAAGATTAATTAGTTTGAGATTAAAGTTAGGAGTTAGGGTATTGGAAAACCCGCCTGTCTAAATCTTTATAGCAAAAATACTGTACTGGAGTTTTGCTCTTCTTGCAGGGTGCAGAACTGTCCTCTTCAATTTATGACACTTCAGCTTCTTTCTACAGCAACCACACCATCTTACCCGTGAACAAAATGAAGCGAGGATTCTTCAGCTCTGTGAGAGGATTTTTATCAAGCCGGAAAAGTTAATCGCATATTGTTGTGTTTTTTATATATGTGTACAATTTTATGATTTCGTTTTTTGTTGTTGTCTCTACTGTTTTATTTTGAAAATAATAATGGTATTTAAATATTTATTTCGTTTCAGTGTTATTCTAGCTAGCCTAATTGCGAATATCGACGTAGTAGAGAGGTAGGGAGGAGGTACAAGATTAATTTCATTGAAAATATTAAAAAAAGAACATGGAAACCAAAAGACTATTATCCAAAGTCCAAACAATCCCATAGACGAATCATAGATAGACAAAGAAAAGAAAAAAATATAAATAGAAGTAAAGATGTGATAAACGGCTTTATATTAAAAGCACGTTGTTACGCTTGTGCTTGTTTTTAAAAGTCGTTGTAAAAGTGCTTTTCTGCTTTTTTGCTTTTTTAAATTAAACAAAAATTCGTCCGTCAATAAACGGACAACAAAAGCAAAATGCTTACTAAACATAAGTTCAAGCAAAAAGCCAAAAACTTACGAGCTTAAAAATTGATAGTGAGTCTTATGTGCATGGAAATATGGTTGTTTATCTAATATAATGTATTTTAAATTATTGCTTTAAATGGGTAAAGAAATAAGGTTAAATTCAATTAAATATTGATTTGAACTGTATTGTCATACAAATAAGGTAACTTTTTGTAATTTTTTGGAATTTCTTTCTCTTTCTTGCCGTCATTGCTTAAAAGCAACACGCTTAAATTTGTAAGCGCGCTTAGGCGCTTACTTAAAAAAGCGAACTTTTCAAACGGCTTTTCGTTTAAGCACCCACTTCTATTTAGAAGTGGGTGTAAAAAAAGTAACCTTATTTGTATGACAATACAGTTCAAATCAATATTTAATTAAATTTAACCTTATTTCTTTACCCATAAAAAGCAATAATTTATAATACATTATATTAGATTAAAAACCATATTTCCATGCACATAAGACTCACTATCAATTTCTCAGCGCGTAAGTTTTTGGCTTTTTGCTTGAACTTATGTGTAGTAAGCATTTTGCTTTTCTTGTCCGTTTATTGACGGACGAATTTTTGTTTAATTTAAAAAAGCAAAAAAGCAGAAAAGCACTTTTACAACGACTTTTAAAAACAAGCACAAGCGTAACAACGTGCTTTTAATATAAAGCCGTTTATCACATCTTTAAATATAAATAACCTCAAAATTTGTTGACATTTGTCTGATTGAACTCTCCTGTTTTTATTGAGAAATTTATGAGAAAATAGATAAAATAGACAGAAAATGGCTTTGGTACGACGCTGTGTACCGTTTTTCACAAAATGCGTTAAATTACATCCAATAACAATACAAGGTAATACATGTAAATCTTTAACAGTAAAAGGTACCTCCTTACTACAAAAAAATATAAATTTTAATAAATAAAATTCAATTTCAGGACAGAAAATTCATCGATGGGTGGCGCCTACGTTAATGGCACTTAAGGCTCGCGAAAACAAGGTTGGGGGCAAAAAAACTAACCCGAGAAACCAATTTTCGGAATGGAATTTGGAAGCTGAACTATATGCTTTTGGAAAACGTTTGAACGAGGATTTTGACCCCGAAGTGCTGCTGCAGGCTTTCACAGACAGATCGTATGTTATTAAGGAGGAGATGAAGCAGAAAGAACTGGGTTTTGATTTGAAAATGACCGATAACAGGGCACTAGCCGAGCTAGGTACAACTATTTTTCTTTTAAAATTTAACTTATCCCCGTTCTGTTAAGCAGAAATGTTGTATTCAGAAATATCTGGGATTTTAATATATTTATCCTGTGCAATAATAAAATTTAGAATAATTATTGATATATCTTCATAACATTTTCCATTACAGGAGATAAATTCATGAATGAGTATACTCAGCTATACCTAGAAGCAGTGTTACCAAAGTTTCCCCTTGAAGGCGTGAAGGGCGTCCACAGGCACCTCACCAGTGAGGCCACATTAGCAAATATCTCCCTGCATCTTGGCACTAAGGACATTATATTAGCTGCTGTAAGTTCATCTACATACTATGAACAAATATATACTGTCAACAACAATATGGTCCTAAGCTAAGCGGCACATGTACTATAGGTCCTTAATTAGATTGATTGATCCCAGTAAGGGTGCGTTTCCACTGACGCGGAGCTGGGCGGAGTGGAGCAGAGCACTGTGATGGGCCAAGAGCAGAGTGGAGATTTTGAGCATTGCAATTGGCCAATTCACGGTAGCTCCGCTCTACTCCGCGTCAGTGGAAACGCACTCTAAAACCTAACCCTGAGTAGGTAGAAGTAAGCTTATACAATATCACCAGTCACACATATTGTGAGTGAAAAAGCTACTAGATCCTACACCATAGCAAGTTCCTCAAAGACAGATAATAATATCCTCCCAATTCCAGTGATGGATTTCAGAGTCCTTCTGCAGGACCAGCACACGCTCCAATGCAAGACTTCTCACACATTATGTCGCACCAAGTCACTCTCTCTTATGCCGTGTGTCCACTGGCAAGAAAACTTGCACAAGTTTACTTGCGCAAGCGACTTCCAATGTGTAAACACTCACGCAAGTGTACTTCTGCGACTTGCCGAACTTGCTGCAAGTCCCACATGTACACGGTTGTGTACAATTGCAGTCAGTGGAAACACGTCGGCAAGTGACTTCTGCAAGAAATTGCGGAAGTTACTTGCCAGTGGACACACGGCATTACATAAAGCATAGAAGATTATGAGTCAAAATATTGTTTCTTGCGTTTTGTCTTGTTGTGGCAGACTGTGCTACTAGTACTGTAGATAATTGTCTATGTCCTGTTTGTCTGTACACACAACCACTCTAATGTTAAGTTAACAATAACAATTTGCAGGAACAGATAATAATATTAGAATCATAGAGCTGAAGACTACGAGATTCTATTTTCAGCTATAAGGCTGACGATTCTAATGTATTGATTAGATACAACAATAATGCTTATTGTATGACTTTTCCAGGTATATCCAGTTGACAGTTACATCTTAGCGAACACATTCAAGGCAATAGTTGGTGCATTGCTACAGTCGTCTGGTGAAGAAGCCACCGCACATTTTGTTAGAGATTTTGTCATAACACAGTTACAAGGTGAATAATATCATCATATCCACATGGCTGAGGGACATGTTTTAGTGTGTATTCTGAGCAAACATTTATCTCCAGGGGGCTTACCACAAGCTCTTATTGCGATTCAATTATAGGAACGTTTTAACGACGTTTTAATGACGTTTCTTATTGTCATGACAATAAGGTACGTCATTGCACAAAAAGTCGCTGAAACATTAATACGTTCCTGTAATTGAATCGCAATAAGAGCTTGTGGTAAGCCCCCAGATCTATCTATCTAGCACCATTTGTATGTTTGTTTGTAAGGTGGCCGCTGTTGCCGCTTGAGTGGTATGTGTCCATCTCATTGGTGAGCGTCACGTCACCTGCTTCAAATTCCTTTGACACAGCCATCATCATAATAATGTAATAACATAATCCCACTAATATTATAAATGTGAAAGTTTGGATGGATGGATGTTTGTTACTCTTTCACGCAAAAACTACTGAACGGATTTGAATGAAATTTGGAACACAGATAGTTTATAACCTGAATTAACACATAGGATACTTTTTATCCCGATATTATGTTCCCGTGGGATAAATTATGCGCGGACCAAGTCGCGGGCAAAAGCTAGTATCATCATAAGTCCTATAATAGTCAAACAATTATCGTAGTGAATAACATACTGAGTAGTTTGTGAATTTAGAGGCATTTCCACCCCCATCTCTGTATTTAATCAGGCCTTTTAAGCTGATAGATACGAGATAATTGTTTCTCATAATCATTGAATATTTATTTTGTTTCAGGCCAAGATGTGAATGAATACTGGCAAATTGAAGATCCCTGGACGATGCTGAATGGTTTCTTAGAGAAACAGGGGGCGAAACTGGAGCCTAGGCTGATTGGGGAGACGGCCAAAAACACACTGCTTGCCTGCTACAGAGTGGGCCTCTACGTGGACAGGAAGATGTTATCATCAGGTAAATAACACTTGAGTACCGACCACGTACCGGAAGACGCAGCGTGGGTAGGCTCCCCACAAGGTGGACCGACGACCTAGTGAAGGTCGCGGGAAACCGCTGGACGCAAGTGGCACAGGACCGGTCATTGTGGGAAATCCTTGGGGAGGCCTATGTCCAACAGTGGACGTCATTTGGCTGACATGATGATGATGATGAAACACTATTAATACGACTTATGTACACAATGATGTGGGAGTGCCATTTTGTTTCACCCAATATGTAACAATATGTGACTTTGCTATTCGAACTGCATGACATGTGATTTTTAAACAAAGACAATGAGTAATAGGCCCCCTTTTTGATTTGATGCTTATCTTTCTGTTTTGAACCTCAATACTTGATGAACGAATGAACATTGATTATTTCTTTCAGGTTTTGGCGAAACAGTGGCAACAGCCAAAGAGATGGCCGCCCGTGAGGCACTGAAGAAAATATTTGGCACAGAAGACCACATGAAGCCAATTAGTTTCAAATTACAAGGAATCCCAAAGCCCAATGCTCAAGCCAGATATCAAATATCTGCGAGTTAAATTAGTACCGTATGTTCTGTAGTATTAGGATTAAAATTGTTTCTCTAGAGCGATATTTCATTGATGACGGCCTTTCTTTTAAATGATTATTACTGAATAAATATAACTTTATTAAAATCAACTTTCTCTTACAAAAATATCATACAAATACATTCGAAACATTACAACTTAAATAAAATTCATTTATAAATGTTCAACATTTTTCATCAATCAACATTACTTACTGACATAATTCATGGGCCTCAGTATAGTGTTTTCAATTCACGAGTGCGATCGGCCTATGATTGTTTTTCGACATGTACGTGCAGTGTGACAATGTGCGTGCCTGGAGGAGCCGTAAAAGCACACATTAACACGTTTTTTTTTTTTTTTTTTATAGGACTGCGGTGGCAAAAAAGCGTACGGCCCGCCTGATGTTAAGCAATTACTGTAGCCTATAGATGCTTGCAATACCAAAGGCATTGCTCGCACATTGCCGACCTGAAGGGGAATGGGATGGAGGGAGGGGGAGGGGAGGTGGGCTTTCGGCTCTCTCACTCATCGTACGAAACGCAGCTGTAATAGCTGCTTTACGCCGATTTTCTGTGAGAGGGTGGTACTACCCCGGTCGAGCCAGCCCGTTTATAAGCTGCAGTCAATTGGCTACAGCTTGGTTCTACCACCTTAAAAAACGTATACAGATACGTCTTTACACAATCAAGGGCCGGCCGCACTCGTGAATTGCAAGAACTATACTTTAATATTACATGCTCAACATTAACAGTGCTATTACAAAGAAGTAAAATTTCCCTTGAATAAATTACATAGTTACCTTGGTCCTTCTGCGTAGCCTGTAGGATTGCAAAACTTAAGTGGCAGTGGGCAGGGCACATTGCTCGTAGAACGGATGGCCGATGGGGCCGAAAAGTTGTCGAGTGGCGGCCGCGCACCGGAAAGCGTAGCGTGGGTAGGCCTCCCACAAGGTGGACCGACGACCTGGTGAAGGTCGCGGGAATCCGCTGGATGCGGGCAGCGCAAGACCGGTCATTGTGGCGAACCTTGGGGGAGGCCTATGTCCAGCAGTGGACGTCTTTCGGCTGAGATGATGATGATGATGATGATGATGATGATGAAATTACATAGCCAGACATGCGTTCAAGAGTTTTACTTTTTTGTAATAGCCCCGCTTGATTTTACCCTAGGTTTACTAGAACTACACTGAAACATGTTCCCTCTTTATAGAAAGTTATGATGGACTTCCACTGTCATTACAAATCATTTTTATTCCTTGAAATGCTTTGTATAACCATTGTAAACTGGCATAAAATCTATATAAATTTGGGCGTTAACAATATGTATTTGCAAATGTTTCGTGAGTGCAAACCAAGGGTTACAAATGCTAATATGCATTTACAAAGCACGAGATATCATCAGCTACACCGTAATTGCAGCTAGTCCATATTAAACCTTCATCAACCAGTTGCAGAGTCCATAATTAGGTTGCCATGTTTGTCCTTGACGCGCACGCGGCCCGACGCGTATCGCGTCTCAGACGTGCCGTCGTGGTACACCAGCTTCACTGTACCGTCTGGGAACTCGCGCCGCTGGAAACACGGTGAATATCAGTGGGGCTAGCACAACCGCCAAGACTAGACTTATGACGCACCGATTTGCTTTCTCTCTACCTTAATGCATAGGAGAGAATGAGACTAAATCGATTTATCGAGCGTTTTTTCTCGTCACGGTCCGGCTGTGCTACCAGTGCAGTTGAACACTCTTGTCTTTCTGTTATCTCTATTGACACTAGCGGGAAGCCGCAGGCGGTGGCGGGTGTGCGGGCGGGGAAACCGCATTCCACCCGAGCGCCTAGTTGGCTCGGTGGTGTGGTAATTACAATGTAACCAACCTTATGGTCCTTAGCGTGCACCTCAATCTGTCCGTTACTGAACACGATCCGCTGCTCCCCGGCGGCGGAGACGGTCATCGCGGCGCCGTCCGGGAACCGCCACTCCTCGCGCACGTGCTCGTTCTTCGGGTCGAAGTACCGGACGCTGCCGTTCGGGAGACGGATCTCGGATGAACCGTCCTTGTAGCGCTTTTCCACTTGACCACTGGGGAGGAAGGATCATTTTAGACAAGGTTCTGGTGATGGTGAACTGTGGCTGGAGAACGCAGCACTCACACATTAAGTATAAAAAAAATAGATTTTCTAAGACATGCAGGTTTCCTCACGATGTTTTTCGTCACCGTAAGCAAGTGCTAATTATATTCAAGATATGGTTCGCACATAGATGACAAAAAATCCAGAGATGCAAGGGAATTGAACCCTGGACCCTCGGCAATACGACTGCTGCCACAAAAACACACACAAACACAACACAATACACTTGAGTAAATACTAAAGGAGAGGCCAATCTCGCCACCATGAGGGCGTCCAGATCCAGGTTTTTTGGGCGACGGCACTTTGGATTGAGTGACTATAGACCCTAGTGTGCACATGTGAGGTTGCGTGTGTGTCATGATATTTTTTGTAATTTTAGTCACTCAACCAAATCAAGCAACCTCTGTGAGCTGACTTTTTATGCCCGATGTGGTACTACTACTAAACTTATTAATTGGAGTATCAATGACAGGCTTCCAAAGAACTGGATGTGCACTAAAATTATGGAATTGGAAAATGATTCAGCAAATACTTACTCGGGAAATTCAAGCACTTCCAACCCGTCAGCATGAGTGGTGTGAAATGTCTTTGTTTCAGCATAGAAATATTTGATTCTACCCTCATTATAAAAGTTTTCCTTCACATCACCATTGTAGTACACAAACTTGCTATATTTCCCATCAGATGATATGTGTTTGATGTTTCCATTTGGAAACCTGAGCTCTTTAGAACCGTCAGGATTCCTAAGTTCAGTGGGACGCAAGGTGGTTTTAGTTAAACTTGTTTTACTGGTTGATGGTTCAGGACTTACAACCATAAGTTTGTCTCTGTATTGGTCATTATGGATAACTGTCTTAGTTCTTTGATTTTGTGAAGAATGATTACTAATTGAAAGTGGAGATTTGGATCTGTTCTGTGAATGGTTTGTATTTGAATGATAAGACAAATATTCTGAAGAATGATGCAAATTTGGTGATCGATTTTCATTATACCCATTTGATTTGTTGCTTAATATAGATACAGGAGATTTGGATCTGTTCAAACTGGTGCCACTGTGATTTTGGTATGGCGATAATGATCGTTTCGGCGATTTAGAACTACGAGATGAATCAGATTTATTAATAAAAAAGCCTTTAGCATTTTCATTCAAATTTGGTTTATCTAAAGAAATGTGATCAGAATTGGATGATCTGTTACTTTTAGGAGATGACCTGAACCTTTCCATGTATATATTTTCTAAATGATTATCATCCTCATTTACTGAAGTGTCATCATTGAGAGATTCTGTGCCATTTGAAAGAGTATCTTCAATGTTATCATCATTTGAATTATTTAATCCTTCTAGATTTAGTTTGTTGTGCTCTACATGACTGATAGTGTCTCTTTGACTGAAATACTTAGCATATCTAGAAGTCACATTCAAATTTGGCACACTTTTAGCTCGAGGCCTTAAAGTCCCTTTAGAAACAGGCTCCACTTTCTTGCTTCTATTCTGCCTCTCAATTTCATAGGCTTTATATTTGATGTTATGGTCTGAACAGACCTCTGATCGAGTCTCTTTCGAAGACATGTTACTCAACTTCTTATTAATTTCTGCAAGATATTTTATATTCGTCAGTCGCCGCGTGACTTCATTGCTGTGCTGTATTCGTCTGTTTTGCTTCTTCAACTTTTCAACTTCCTCATTTAATTCTTTCTTCTCCTTTTCCATAATTTTAATTTGATTTCGTAGTCTGGCTATTGTTGATGTTGATTTTGCATCTTTTAACCTTATTTCCTCTTTGAGATCACTTATTTCCTTTTTCAAGTTAACAACCTCATCTTTATCTTTCTTATTGAGTCTGCCTCTCATTTCTCTCACATACCTTTCGTAAATTTGCTTTTGCTTTGCAAGCTTCTCTTTTTCTTCCGCTAAATAATATTCAGATAAAACTTTGTCTTCATTAAACTTTTGCTCAAAAGCTGCTTTATCCTCGTAAAACTTTTGTCTCTCTTGATCGACATCTTCCCGTAACTTTGCCAAATTTGCATTTTCCTTTCTAAATGTTTCTATTTCATCTTCCAACTCCCGCAGTCTATCTTTTAATAAATCACTGGTTGCTATCAATTTAGCATTCATTTCCGCCATATTCTCTTTCATTGTGTCATTTTCTGTTACTGTGTCATCATGACTTTTATTTTCAACCTCTTTTTGTACTACTTTTTTTGTTTTAACTCTTTGATTGGGAACTTTTTTGTTACTTTCTCTATACTGATTACAGTTTTGTATAGAATTGTTGGCTGGTTCTACAGTTTTACAGGAGCAACATGATACAGATGAGCGTGCATCACTGCAGCAGTCAGTGCAGTTGCTGCAACAAGTCTCAGCATCACTGTGACTCTCATTTCTCGCCCTCCCCAACATTTCTGTATGGATGTGCATCAAGTCAGGATTTTGTGCCAAACACTTCTGTAATACTAGAGGGGTACTTTCTCCGGAACATTCTAGATTACTCCTCCTCAGAAATCGGTTAAAAAATGAGCTCTCGATATTAAAACTATCATGACTGACTTTGTTTTCGAGTAACTCAAACATATTCTGCTCAGCTAGTTCTTTATCTTGGCTTATATTTGATGGATCATCACAGCTCATGTCGGAGACAATACTTTTAGCTGGCGAAGTGAAGTTTTTATAATAGTCGCTTTGTTTGAGCTGTCTGAGGAAGTCATCTTGTTCTTTCGTGAGGACTGCTGCCCAAGTTTTGCCTTTATTAGCTATTAATGGATGTTTAGGTTTGTTGAGATGTTTTGGGTTGTCACCATTTGTTTGGAAATTAACTTTTTGTGTTGGTTTATGCATAGAAGTAGTAGAATGTAGCTCACAATCATTGCTATTTATGGATTCCATTGTAATTTTTCTTTCTGTATTATCAGTTATCTTGGAATTTTCGCTTGCTTCTGAAAGTCTACTCCTACTTTTTCTAATCAATGGCGCAGTTTTTATATCTGTAACTAATGTTTGTGGTTCCGCAACTAATGTTTCTACTTCATTTTGTTTGTTTGATTTTTTAATTTGTGTTAATTTAGGTGATGGGACACTAGTTTTAAAGTTCTTTCTCTTCCATGGTAAGGCTTTTGTGTTCTGTATGATGAGATTATTTTTCTTGATGCCAAATCGAGCCATGCCTTCACCTCGTCTGAGAAAAGGTTTTTTGGTTTGGATATCAGAGGACTGTTTTCTTGGACTCTTACTTTTGGGAATGTCTCTTTCATTCTGTAATTTCTCTAGTAGTAATGCCTCAAAGTCTTGTTTGGGTGAGAGTATGGGCATTTCATCAAGGGATATGTGCTTTTTAAGTTCACTATTAGAATGGTTACTTACTGATAAATCTACCTTCTTTCCATTTGAATTGTTTATTGAAGCGAGTGAGCAATGTTGTTTTTTAATTTCTTTCGACGCCACAGACACTGTACTTCTGCTGGAAACTGGTGAATTAACTATAAATTCCGACTCTTGCGATAGGTTTAGCACTGAAACACCATCTATTAAGTCTCGTTCTTGTATCTTTGGTGAGAAATCGCTCGTGTTTAGGCGCGGGCTACCGTCGTTTGAAATATCATTCGAAGATTGTAACAAACTACGAAATGTGTTATAACTAGTGCTATTACTGAAGTGGCTCACGATTTCGGTGATACTTGAAGAAGTTTCGGAAGTTTCTTTGTATTGTAAGCGTTGTTTTTGCAGTTTCCCGCGTTGTAGCAACTGCAACTGCCGTAACACTTGTAACCGCTCCAATAGTTGTGATGGTGAGAGAGACACGTCACTATCGGAACATGTTTCATCCATATTCGTATGATTTACGTATATTAACACGAAATTTAATAGATAACTAGCAAAACAACACTGAAAAATAATAACATGCACAACGACCAACAACGCCAAAAGTTTTCAAAAATTATGACCGATGGGCAGTGTTCCCAGGTCTGAATAAAAAGTCTGTAGATTCAATACGAAAAATCATAGATTTATGAAAGAAAGCTGCATAAACAGTCGATTTTGATATTAAAAATATAAAATCAAAGTTTTTAGTAGGTAAATATAAAAAAAAACAGAATTTTCCGTTATAAGTTTTTGTAATAGTCTATTTTTCTGTCTTGGAAGGAGGGTTATACTACAGATTAGGCCGTTATATGTGTACGTTTATACGGTCAGGGTTGAGGGAAGTTATTACAATACATCATCTCATCATCATCTCTCAATTTTTCGTGTTTCGTTTCGCATTTTTTCGGCAGCACCTAATGGGGCGTATAGACTCTCGCGAGTACGCCTCATGGAGGCCCTCGCGCGAGACGCGCCACTCGGAGGCTACACGAGTGCTACCCATCTACACTCTCGTTTTATTCAGTGACAGAGTTGGGCACTAATTATTGATAAAATTTTCAATCAATTAAACGTTTAATCGTAATTGTTGCACTCTGTAATTAATTAATTTAGATAAGAGTACATTAATTGTGAGGTTCAATTAAAATCAATTGCAATTTTTTTTTACTGTGAAAAAACTATTACAACTAGCAATTATTAGCCTCGTACAATGGGTACATGTACACAGATATCTATTTAGGTGGATGCATGTATAGATAAATAGGCATATAGAATTAGATACTACTTCGGTGAATGCGTGTTTAGGTAGGTAGGTATATAGAACCAGAATCCCAAATCCCCCCTATTCTTCCCCTACCCCCTCAAACCCCCTTCCTATTCTCCCCCTCCCCGTAAATAAAAATTGATAATTGTGAGAATTACAATGAATTAATTGTTAATTGTGAAAGTTACAATTAATTAATTGTTAATTGGAAATTCTGGAAGTCACAATTACAATTAACTAATTATGACTTCCAAAAATTAACAATTATTAACTGTAAATTTTTCATTGTTCTGAAATTTAATTATCCCAACACTTGGTTCGCCCGCCTCCCGCCACGCGTCCTTTGACTCCGGTCAAAAAAACCGACACGGAGCGGAGCACGCCGGAGGCGAGGCGAGACATACAAGCGGAGGCGAGGGCGCAATCTACACTCTCGTGCTCGCGTCGCCTCCTCATGCCTCCTAGAGAGTGTGTAGCCGCGGTATGATGTTGCTTTTGCTAGGTTCTATAAACGAATTAGGGATTGTAAAAATGAGTAGATTAGTAGCTTTTTAAGAAAATCAGGATATCTAAACAAATACATCTACTGGAAAATTAGTAGACCTGGCAACACTGGAAGGGTAATTTTTTTGACGGGCTTTTTGGCGGGAAGTGGAAAAGTCATGTTGTCATTTTTGTTTTAATTTCCAAAACTTGTGTTTTCGTGTATTATAATGTGTAATATTGGTGGAATATTAACCATTATATGGTCATAAATGTGCGTGAGTGTGGGCAATTGGAACAAAAGTGATGAAACATGATTTTCGGCTTCTCCCAAGCAGTCTAGTAATTTGTCAGTAAAGTATCCGCCACTTTACTGATAGGGTTTGGGGGGGTAGAAATAAGGTAGTTATAAGGTAGATTTAAGGTAGTTATAAGGTAGAATTAAGAAAAAATGTAATTGTATACTGATGTTAGGCTCCAAAGGGCTAGTTCCCAGGGGCCGTAAAACTAATCCTATAAAAAAAAAAAAAAAAAAATTTTTTTGACAGGTAAGCAATGGCTTTGACAGATATTCACTGCTGCCAACTTTAACAATATAGGCTGCGTTCCAGACAACGTAATTTTTGTTATTTTCGTTCATAAATGTCGTAGGTACCAACTTGTACTGAAAGTGATCATTATTATCGTTTTTAACAGTTTTGTGAACGAAAATAACTGCAATTACGCGAATGGAACGCATAAATAGATACGAACAGCCCTACCTACAATCTGTAAAATTTTGGATAAAATCTTTTTAAGAATCGACTAAAATCTCCTCTAGCTAGCGTTAAAAAGTTAATAGTATTTTATTATTTGTTGCATGTTGCAACACTGGCCCATGCGACCAATAAATGTCAAAATTCTTGTCCATTTTTATTCAAAAAACATCTGGTTATCTGGAGATAAAACACATATTTCTTGCGATGTCTAAAAGAAGTGGATTTCACAAAACTCCCAGATTCAGGCCCGAGGTCAAGGCGGTAAATAATAAAGCGAAACAAGCAGTGAACATGTCTATGAGAAAGGAGAAAGTTGAAGTGTTGTCTGAACCTATCAAATCGGAAGCTGATAAAAAACTATATAAGTAAGCGAGATTTATATGCCTTTAGTCTAAATAAACAATTTATTTTATTTTATTCTTATACAGTCCAAAAACAACACAACTTACATACATAAAAAATATCTGCATTGATACAAAATATTTTCTAAGGACGATTCGTCTGGAGAATGGTCTGACTGCGCTGCTAATATCGGACCCGAGCCGTCCAGCGGTGACTGACGAGTCCAGCTCCAGTGAGGAGGATACCAGTGGGTCTGATGAGACCACAGATCCAGAGAGTGATGGTGGGAAGTCCACTCAATCAGCGGGTAGTGACCACCATGGAACGAAAAGGCGGAGCGAATTTGATGAAGAAAAACTGGTAAGTTTTTTTTTATAAATCCTTTCCCAACCTTTTTTGTGAAAGATTTATTTTTATTTATGGTAAATCAGATTGGGAAACCCTGCCCCGTATAAATAAGTACTTTTTAAAAATCATAGTATGTTATGTTATATGCAACTTTCCATAAAGGTTTATTGTACAGCATTTTTCACTGTTAAAATACTTGATGTTTATAAACATGATTCGTGGATGCTTCCCCATTGTTTGTTATTGATAAATATCTATTGCCTACTTACATAAATTACAATTGATAATGATTTCTTATGTTTGCATACTACACATTTAAATATTAAATACACACAGTAAATATTATTGAGTTCAACAGATGTAACCTACATACATTTATTTGAAACAAATACAGAAAAAAACAAATCCATTTTAGGCATGTACTAATTTTGATATCAGAATAGGTGTTTTGACCCCAATAATATCAAAACAAATCAATATCTCAGTGGTATTTTATTCTATAGGTACTGACCGCTTATGCATAAATAAAATAAAAAAATGATAAGTTTGACCTTTAGTTAGTGTTAGGTAGGTACTAGGTATGTAGTTATGTTTTGTTTGTATTATTATTATATGTTTATTTTTCGTTTTTATTTTAATGTAAAGGTCCTCATATCCTGTAACATCTTGCTAATAAGTTAAAATCAATTTTATATGGCACCCAACTACCACTATCTGATCATTATGGCTACTATTGGTAGCCAATTTTGTGATTACATATAAGTTTTGGAAAGGAATTGCGTATTTTATAAATTAAAAAAATATTACTTTATTAGTAACAAAATTATACAGGGTTTAATAATAGGTAATAATAGCTTAATGGATTTCAAAGGCCTCATACCTCTGGCTTTGGAGCTAATGTTCATTGTGATAGACAAAAAGTGTTGTTTCATATTAAAATAGTTGGTAGATAATCATTTAGGATATTCACTAAAAACAGTTGTTTAAAGTGTAATTACACAAGTGTTATTTTTTGCGTATTAACTATAATTAATTTTCGTTTTTGATGTTTATAAATAGCCATGAGCGTTGACCTTCACCCCAGACCTTCATTTTGTGATCATTGCATCATGGAAATCGCCGATTTGTTGCGCGCGCGCATTCGCTTGACAATCACGCGCTGACAATAGATGTATGTCATTATAATAGGTACCTATTGTTAATGTGTGAAGCTGCGTTCACACAGTGGAACATAGAAAAAAATAGAATGTACCATGTAATTTTTTATAAATCTATATTATTCCACGCCTATTATTAGGCGAAAGGCCCCATTTTTCTCCATGTATCTTCCTTTTCAGTCACTTCCAATCCACCCGTCGATGTCGATCATCACATCACTATTTTCTAGGTTGACATCAGCCTCGACACCCTTAATCTAGTGCGGAACCCATCCCGTGCGTCTTTTCAACCATTCGGGTTAGCCTATTTATTCATGTTACTGGGGCCCGATTCACGTAACCAAAACCGTAACGACATTTCAGCGATATAGTCGTTGATAGCCTTTTCTTGTTACGAAAAGGCTATTAACGACTATATCGCTGAGATGTCGTTACGGTTTTGGTTACGTGAATCGGGCTACTGATGGGAGGGCCCATCAGTTACATGAATAAAGAAGGTCTCACAAAAAATTGTGATCTCCTTAGATTACCGATAGCCTCACTATACTCTCATTTTTAATTAAGAATTTTAATTTAAGCTATTTTTTATGATTTATCTTGTTTTTGTTATTCTTTCGTAAATACAATTGAATTAATTTGAACCAGAATCATAAAAACAACGTTATTCATGATGAACGTATCAAATTAATTTTACTTTTGACATAAAAAGCTGTCATTTTAGTCCACATAATTAAAAATCAGAGTATAGTTGGATTTCGGCGGGCAGATGGCAATCGCCCCGGGTGAATATCAGTACCTAACCAGCCAAGTCAGGGTAGATGATCCCACCCAATGGGAAAAAATGAAGAATATTTAAAAATGAAATGAAAAATATTTATTCAGCACAGCACAAAAAAAGGAACAGCACATAAAAAATAGAAGAAATAGGCATATAGATCGTAGGTATACATTTTCAGTGTGAGCTGTGCCGAAAAGCATTTGGCTCGGCGTGTGCTGGAGAGAAACGGAGTCTCCTCCAGCGCTGATTTTCAGCCAAAGCCTCCTCATACCTCCTCATGTGTAGTTTATTCAAATTCAAACCATACCAATTTTGTGGACACAAGCGCTCACAACCGAGGCGAATTGGACACCTTTGCGGGCAGAAAGTGGCCGCAAAGGATACCATTGCGGGCAAAGAGTGGCCGCAAAGGATACCATTGCGGGCAAAGAGTGGCCGCAAATAGCTCAGGATAGGTAGGCATTTATGAAGTAGAGAAGGTGAGGCCTTTGCCCAGCAGTGTGGCAGTTAACAGGCTAAAAAAAACCCAAAGGAAGAATGTTCGTATTCAAGAAATACTGGCTTTGCAATTCTTAGCATGTGCTAATGCATCATCGTTGACTTCTGCCGTCTACCCTCTAGCGGTGGACCCACAACAGGAAGATCTATCGATTATTGAAGGTTAAGACCAATATACATATAAAGACCTCCAAAATAAAGAGGAAAGAGATTTTAAAATTATCCCCTTCCTCCATTGTAAAAGCGGACAAAAAGAGCTATATAGTAGTGGATTGTCACAGAAACTTATCATCAAACAACCCACCAAGCTCTGACTTCTGAGTAATAGTTTATGACAAATAAGTTATCGTTTTAGTAATTGTACAATTTATGTTATAGCTAAGCTAGTTATCGACTCACGCGATCCTTGTTAACTAACAATTACCCATCATCTTTAAGTATTTACTTGTCCTCGGAGAACTAATTCAATTATTGTAATGAGTGACTGACTATGGGTTCTGAGATCACCAATCCTGTCCCAGAAGCGGAGTTGGAAAATAAACTCATTAATCAACTTCCGTCGTGTCTATATCACCATTAATAATCACATTGGTGGATATTTCCTCCTGCTCGTTTCTTTCTTAAACATCTGGTGGATTACGTTGTGTTCCCCCAAATAAGTGAAAAAATACACCACGTCTGTAGACATAGGTGCTTTGCCAACATTTTTCCAATGGTATATTGGTCCCAATGTAATTGCAAGCCTATTGCCAATATACCGGGCAAATTCCCTCTAAACCCACAGGGGATTCGAGCTATAGTCCATCACGCTGGCCTAGTGCGTATTGGCGAAATTTACACATCTTTCGAAAGACATGTAGTTTTCAAATACCTTCAACCTATGTATACTCCTCATAGGATCAACCGATTCCTATTATTTCTGAACACGGTAAAAGCCGAGTACAAAGGTCTAGAATAATGATTGCTTGCAATAGAGGATGTCATTACACGTGTTTGCGCAAACCGCATGAAGGCGGCTGACGGCTCAGCGCACGCTCAAATTAACGTTGCTAACATAGGTAGTTGCGGGAAGCGTTGATCAACCGAAGATTTTCTGGGAAAGGGAAATTAGACCGCTTTTTCTAAAAGCTAGGTACTGAATTTGCCAGCATGTTTTCTTCAGTGGCTTTTGTGAAAGGTATATTTCATCAGGATAGAGTATTTATTCTGGTCTCTAGAGAATTAAGATGTCAATGACTTGCTAGAAGATCATGATGCTATTCAACGACTTTATGTAGGCAACGGCGAACTTGTTAAATGTAGTCTAGAGCAGGGCCACGGTCATGGTTTTGTTTATTTTTTATATTGCGACAATCTGACATTGAGATCGATCGATCGATATCATTGTTCAATATTCTCAGATATAATACCTATGGTGGTTTCATTTTCTGGTCCTTTCATAGGTCCTATTTTTTTCAGGGTTTGAGTGACACCATATCTGTTCAAACAATAATTCTTCGCGCCCTCAATTCTGAGGATCTTGACTTTTACGGGTGCCCTTCCAAATGTCACGATCATAACTCACTATAAAGACCTCCGTTGCTATTGCAGGCTACACCATCGTTTTCAGCCATATTGTTGGTGTCCTTCCTCTCATGCGTTTCCTTTCAATTTGGCTGATTATCATATGTTTTGGCCTTCTTTTTTTACACTCTTGGCAGAGAGAGTGCTCGTGGTCATCACTAAGGGATTAGTACCACGCTTGATCCGTCGCAATTCCTCACTCACTGCTGCTCTTCTGGTAACTCAAAGAAGCCATTCTCCATTAGCTTTATCTTTGTCGGTCCAACGCAAAGGCGAAGGCTTAGCAACTTCAATTCCTAATTGACTTGTACTAAATTATACTGCGAATTGGCAACCTCCTCCTAGCAGATTACAAGAATTATTTACCCTTTCTTCTCAAGATAGAGTGACAAATAGGTACATACACTTATTAAATTGTGTCAACCTTGTGACAACCCCAGCGATCTCTTCGATGGATCTCACAAGAAATCACGGTCAAGATCTTTCGTTGCCTAACACGTTTAACCTAATATTGTGAATCACTTTATTATTTTATTAAGTGACAATATAAAGAGTATAATAGCAGGACCTTGAATATATTAGCCAATATAATTGAAGATTTTGATACGGCTATGATTTGCATCATGTTCGAGTGAACTTCTCCTGGTTGCGTCAGGGGTGTCGCAATGCTGTGTGCATGATCGATCGGTCTTACTCTGGTGGCTTTGTAGACCATTGTTGTTATCTAATAGTTATGCACCTGTAAGACAGCGACGGTACGGAAATGAATTTTGAACGGTTAACATTATTGGATAATCTTGTACGAAATTTCTCATCACCATTCTAAGCAGGGTCACATGATACCGTTTTTAATCTCTGAAGGAAAGCGAAGAGGGATGTAACTTTGAAGATGTGGTCTGTCTATTTTAGGCATTATAGCTACAAAATGGATGATATAATTAGGGATATGTCTTAAGATTATAATGTTTGATGTGTACTGTCGTTTTCATGGCATCGGGAGTTTTAAAACTTTCCAATTCAACTTTTAACGCATGCACTTTCGACAGGACAGTAGAAAAGGCAGCCATTTTGTCGTAAAATTGTTGAAGAATACGTTTCAAAAAACGTTTAGAAAGCGCTGCAAGCTATTTGCATACGGCCTTTCACTCGATACGGTACGATCCTGAACTTTTCAATGATAATAGTGTATGTTGCGTTATCTTTGGCTTGTGTACGATATTTTATGGTAGTTTAGGTAGGTTTGTGTAGGTATTAGGTAGGTTTTTGAAGTAATAAAATTATTTATATAGGTATAGGTAGGTCTCGCTTAATTCTTGATGTCAGTTGGTAGGTAGTGTTTTTTCGGCTTCTTATAATGTCATGTACCAAGCCGCCAAGCCAACTAGGAACTTGGATGGAATGCAGCTTCCCCGCCCGCACACCCGCCACCGCCTGTGGCTTCCCGCCCGCCACACCTCCCGCGAAGCGCCACCGCCTTTTTGCGCGGGTGACGTCACATTTGACAGGTTCCTAGTTGGCTTGGTAAAGTAGTAAATTTTGGTACTTTATGGACAGTTGTATAAATAAATATTACCTATGTTGTGTAGGTAGGATCTAGGTACTGCGGGGCTATTACGTATGTCAGTTGACAACTGGCTTCAGTTGTTCACCGAACTTTGATGTTGAATTAGAATGACATAACATTGGTATTACGTATTTCTTGCAGGGCTAACCTAACCTAAACTCAATGTACCTTGATATCCATTCACCTAAATACGTAAAACCAATGTTATGATTTTCTAATTTACCATCAAAGTTCGGTGTACAACCGACGCCAGTTGTCAACTGAGATACGTAATAGCCCTGCTGGTCATACTAATTCGTAGACATTAGTATTAGTTCGTACTGGATATAGGTATCTACTTTGCACGTAGCTATCCAATGTAACATCCGCCCGGCGCATGGGCCAGGTTACTTTCCAATCAGCTGGAAATAACTCAAACTTGTTCGCGGTTATTAGGTATATGGCACAGCTTTCACTTCACGCATTACTTTCCTTCGCTCCTTGCCCTTTATTGAACACAAACATACGCAATATTTCAACTTCCCAAATTATTTTACGCTATTCGTGACCATTTTACCGAAATTTTGCGGAATTACTAAGGATTCTGCTAGAAAATCTGAAAAATGAATTGCGTTTGCAGAATTGCTATGTGGCCGTCATAGACCCTGGAGGTCAATTCTGGGACTAAATACCCCAGTACTTAGTCCCAGAAATTGACGCTTTCAAACAATTTTATTATCAGTAGGACGACCGCTTGGCGTAGTAGTTCGAGCGTTGCCCGCTCGGCTCGCTGCATCGGGTTGTTGCGGGTTCGATTCCCGTCAGAGGCAAATATCGGAAACGCCCTTTTCGTAATTTGCCCTGATCGGGGTGTTACTAGTATCGCCCCCAGTCCATTGTACGGAAGCCATAGTACAGGAGTGGTGGCTTGTTTGGGACCATACAGTTGGTGCATTAATCTGGCCATATTTATTTTTCTGGGGTGGTTGAAAGAATTCTGTCATACTATGCCACCAAGCCAACTAGAGACCTGTCAAATGTGACGTCACCCGCACAACGACGGGGGTGTGCGACCGGGGGTGTGCGGGCGGTTTGCGGGCGGGGAAGCCGCATTCCATCCGGGTGCCTAGTTGGCTTGGCGGAGTTTAAAGTCCGGCCCACCCTGCTTCCCCCCTTGCACCAATGTCAATCCTCCCTTGTTTGTTGGTCGCAGGCTGCGTGCGCGCTGTGCGTTGGCGTGGGCAGCTACAGCGACCCGCCCGACATCCAGGGGCTCGCGCACTTCGTCGAGCACATGGTGTTCATGGGCAGCGAGAAATACCCCAAGGAGAATGAGTTCGACTCATTCGTTAAGGTTGGTTTTGATACAGGCGTTTTAAAAAGTTTTTACAGGACCGGGTTCGTTGCAGCGATGCTTCAAGTGTTCCTAGCGTCCATAGGCTACGGTAACCGCTTAATATCAGGCGAGCCGTATGCTTGTTTGCTATCTAAGGACTGTCTGATCAATGGTAGTTTATTGATTGTGGAGAATTACTCACTACTGTACTCAAAATAAACTGGTTAGTAATTAATTAGTAATTAGTAGCACGCGACTTAACATGCTGGTCCCGCTTGACCGGTTTCAAGAAGTTTTTCTGCGGTTAAAACAATTTTGCAAAACACCGCGTACTTAGTGATTGTGTTTGTTTTTGAAAGCTTTTTTTTCGTAGGGCGTTAAATATAGGATGCAAGCTTGTATGGAAGTGCGATTTTGTCGCGGGCAAACGCTAGCTTCATACAAAAATAAACGTTTGTTTAGAAAAAGGGCGGTTCCGATAACGCGTCGACCGACTGCGAGGTGACGACGTTCTACTTCGAGATCCAGGAGAAGCACCTGCCTCGCGCCATGGACATGTTCAGCCAGTTCTTCGTGAGCCCGCTCATGAACAAGGAGGCCATGCAGCGGGAACGGGAGGCCATCGAGTCTGGTGAGTGACATTCACACACTAATAACACTAGACGCTACTATGTCCACTATTGGGTGAGAATGTAATCGTCAAAAGATGGCGGGGAAGACGGCGAATTTTGATTGGTGCAAAATGTGAGATGCGCTCACACATGTAAGTGGTAAAGAATATGGTGGGTGAGCGAGGGTGCCCGACTATGATGTCAATGGGTTATAGGTCTTCGGTTAAATTAGAAGCGTATCGAACTAAAATATAAAAACGCCAAAACAGTAATTGGTGTTTTGAATCTTTGATTATAAGATCCTACAGAGTCATAATCGTAAATTAGTTGTTTTATTTTGTAATAATAGTAGTCCTTCATTGTTTACCTACTATTCGTTAAATTACATGGCATTTGAAACGAATGCGAATATGCATTAGAATTAATATTATACCTAGCAACATTAAAATTAATGATAACACGATGGGGAAAATTAAAATCTATTTCGAAACTATTCTGCGGATTATCCTTGTAGAAGTCACTAAGTAGAATGTTGATTTGCTAATTATTCATTGTTCAACTAATTCTCATGAGAGGCACGTAAAACTGCCTACAATGCTTACAACCTACCTATATTAGCACAGCTATTAGTATCTTCATCTACTTAATATAATTCTAAACAATTATAGAGAGGGACCCACCACTCACCCTCGGAATTGTCAACCTCCAATATTATAAACCAAATGAATTGATCTATAATAGAAGACCTCCTCCTCCTCCTCTCTATAATTGTTTAACAGTGGATTTCCGCAAAGTTACGCCTGATTCCATCAATTAATATAATTCTAACGGCTGACTTATGGCCGGCGCTGACTGAGGACGGCAGGGCATAGCATTATAATTTTTATCAATCGAATGCAATACTTATCCAATTGAAATATAGACCTTATTTCAATTGGATAAGTATTGAATTCCATTGATAAGAATTAAAATGCCATGCCCTGCCGTCCCCAGTATGCGCCGGCCTTTATTGACACCGCATAGCTGCTGGGTCTAGAAATATGAAATTTTGAATAGAAGTCCCTTATCTAACGTACACTGAGAAAAAAACTAGGTTAAATGCAAAACCTAATGTGAGGTATTGCAAAAAGTTAGTTAAATACTAACTAGTTTAGGTTTTCTGAACCTATTGTAGGTAAAAACTATTTACCTAAAATAGGTTCTGAAAACCTAAACTAGGTAGTATTTAACTAACTTTTTGCAATACCTCACATTAGGTTTTGCATTTAACCTATTTTTTTTTCTCAGTGTAGGTGGGCACGAATAAAGGATGACTGAAAATACAACCCCTACGGGGTTTAAATTGGGGATGAAAGTGTGTTTGGAAGTTCGTATCGGAGACCAATCATTTGTCGAAGAACAAATTCTACGCAGACGAAATCCCGGGCACCAGCTAGTAATTTATATATTGCCAGGAAGTACGTAAACGCTCATGTTTATAAAATATCACTCTTACGCATTGTTACATTATAATATTATATAATATTTCTACCACATGAATGGGTGCTATAATATTGTGAGTTGAAAACTTACAAGTTATTGTAAATCCAATATAAACATAAGGTTACGTGTCACATGTAAACCGACAATCATTACATAATGAGGGAAATGGAAGTAGAAATAATCTTTGATTACTTGTACGTGTTGTAAGCCGACTTAGCCGATTGGTTAAGCACGCGTCTTGTGGGCTTAAGGTCATGGGTTCAAACCCTGGCTCACACCTCTGGATTTTTCGAAATCTATGTTTGAATCATAACTTTAATATGATTATCACTTGCTTGCGGTGAAGGAAAACATCGTGAGGAAACCTGCATGTCTTTAGACATGTGAAATCCACCAACCCGCATTGGGCCAGCGTGGTGGATTATGGCCTGAATCCCCCTCGCATTGAGGGGAGGCCCGTGCCCAGCAGTGGGACGTTAAAAGGGCAAAATTATTATTATTATGTTACTTGTACGTGGGATGCACTCACTGTTTGTAATTATTTCTTCGAAAATTATCTCAGAAATCTTCATCTCATTTTCGTTATCATCACGTATAAGCATTAACGATACTTGATGTATTTTCCACTTGATATTTCGACATTATATTAATGTAGTATTGATTCCATTATCCATGATCGTCCGCTAGTTATAGGCTATGTGACGTCACATTAAATTGAATATGGCCCCCTCTGGAGGACATAATGTCTTGAACTAAAAAATACTTTTTTTTTTAAATGAAGCCGTGTTGCGTATCAAATGAAAGACCTTAATTAGCACATTTCAAAAACAAATACATTATCAGCTAAAACCCCAAAATATTTTAAATAAAAAGTAAGTTCAAAACCTAAAACCTGACTGTAGAAAAATCACGCTCTAAAAAGTAAGAAAGAAGAAAATATTTTCATCTAGATAGCCGTGGTCCGTGGTCATATGCTGCTTTGCTAAGGACCTAAAGGACCAAGGCTTTCCTCTTGGGTCTTACCGAGATTCGTTTATTCATCTCGGCCGAGACCGAGACCGAGAATAAAATAAATTCTCGGTCGAGCCCGAGACCTTTTATTATTATTCCTGTTATTATTTTTTGTAGCCGAGTTTTATATCGTTGTGCGTTTCGAGCACAGCGTCAACGCACTACTCCACCAAGCCAACTAGGCGCTCGGATGGAATGCGGCTTCCCCGCCCGCACACCCGCCACCGCCTGCGGCTTCCCGCCCGACACACCGCCACCGATTTTTTGTGCGGGTGACGTCACATTTGACAGACGCCTAGTTTTTTTTTTTATAGGACTGCGATGGCAAAAAAGCGCACGGCCCGCCTTATGTTAAGCAGTTACCGTAGCCTATAGATGCTTACAATACCAAAGGCATTGCTCGCACAATGCCGACCTGAAGGGGAGAGGGAGTGGGAGGGGGGGTGGGCTTTCGGCTCTCTCACTCATCGTATATAGCGCGCAGCTGTAAGGGGGCGTCCATAAATTACGTGAGGTAATTTTATGATTTTTCGACCCCTCCCTCCCCCATGGTGAGATTTCGTGAGATTTGGCTCGACCCCCTCCCTCCCCTTTTAATCTCACGTGAGATTTTTCAAAAGCCATATTCTAGTGGAGAAACATGTTTTACTTAATTTAGCCCATTTTCCTCGTAATTTTACACTGTTTCTGGGGCGGTAAAAAAAATTACGTAAGATTTGCCGAGACCCCCCCTCTCCCCCACTTGAGATTAGGTGAGATTTTGCTCGACCCCCTCCCCCCCTTAAATGCCTCACGTAATTTATGGACGCCCCCTAATAGCTGCTTTACACCCATCTTCTGTGAGAGGGTGGTACTACCCCGGTCGAGCTAGTTTATGAGCTGCAGTCAATTGGCTACAGCTTGGCTCTACCACCTTGAAAAACCTTGGCTTGGTGGAGTAGTACATCGTCTTGCCTGCTCGCTCAGTCACACGGCTATACTTTACCACTATAGAGTTCGCGATAGCGTCCCCATCGGACTCGAACCGCAAGGACCAGCTGCTGTCGAGCCTGTTCCCCGCGGGCCACCCGGCGCGCACGTTCACGTGGGGCAACCTGCGCAGCCTGCGCGACGACATCAGCGACGACGAGCGGCTGCACCGCGTCACGCACGACTTCCGACGTAGACATTACAGTGCGCACCGGATGACCGTCGCCGTGCAGGTCAGAACGCACCGACCACGATAGTTACACCATCATACCTGCATTCCCCGCAGGGGTAGGCTATAACTCGGCGCTCTAGGACAGAAGATCTCAGAACACATACGCTTAATATCCGATATACATACCAATCACAATCCATTATTTGAATAACGGACGGAACTAGCTGTTCCTGCGACATCGTACGCTTACATTTTTGAAAAATATTAACCGCGACGCCCGCGCGAAATTTAAGTGTTTTTTTGCGCGAAATCATAATTCTTTTTACAAAATAAAAGTAGCCTAAGTAATTCTTTATAACATTGGCTATAATCCAAAATCGTTCCAGCTGTTTCGGAGATTAGCCAGAACAAACATCCAGACAGACAACAATTTAAAAAATTGCTCTTTGTCATAAGTACCGTAAATAATTTCATAAGCATTTAGTAAAAAGTTGTTATTTTGAAAAACACTTTAATTTTATTTATTTGTATAGATTTTATAATTTCAACGATCGAATCAACCCATTCAAAGTTCATTTTATTATGACTTTGCATATTCACAGGTCATAAAAAAATGCTCTTGTTCATTGCCGCCAACCAATTATTGCAATACTTCTCCAGGCTCGCATGGACCTGCCATCCCTGGAGCAGTACGTGGTGAACACCTTCGGGCACATCCCCACCAACAAGCTGCCGTCCGAGGACTTCAGCCAGTTCAGGTTCAAGCCGGACACGGTCACGCCCGAGTTCAGGAGCATATACTACGTCAAACCTATCGGGGATACTACTGAGGTTAGTGTCACTACTCACGATGCAATTTCGTATTCAATCCGTTGATCCAACTTGAGTTGATTTGACAGATTGCGCGGTGAGGAAGCAAATTGACGCCTACTTTCTTCTACGTTCTACAACAAATTGAATCGACGGATGGAATACAAAATTGCATCGTGAGTAGCCGCCTTTTGGCCCGTTATTCAACCTCAGCTGAGCGGGTTGGCTCAGTCGTTTCGACCAATAGCATCGCTTCATTTTAATTGACAAGAAGAAATGAAGCGATACTGTTGGTCGAGCCAGCTCGCCTAGTCAGCCTGTCCGGCCTAGGTGGACGGCGGACCTTAGGCCTGGCCTGGCGTGCATTAGGCACCCGTAACGAAAACCACAGAACTAGTAGTTTCTCTCATAATTCAAGATTCTAGAAATGATATGAAAACCGCCTGGCGCAGTGGTTTGAGAATAGGCCGCTCGGCTCACTGCATCGAGTGGTTGCGGGTTAGATTCCCACGAGAGGCAAATTTCGGAAACGGCCTTTGCGTAATTTGCCCTGGTCTGGGTGTCACTGGGATCGCCCCCAGTTCATTTTACGGTACCCATAGTACAAGCGTTGCTTAGTTTGGGACCATACAGTTGGTGTGTAAGTCTGCTAATATTGATTTATTTACAGGTGCATCTGACATGGTGCATGAGGTCGTTGCTCTCGGAGTACGAGTCCAAACCGCACCAGTACATATCATACCTGTTAGGACACGAGGGCAAAGGCAGTCTCCTCTCCTATCTCAGGAAAAAGTACGTACAAAATAGTTACATTTCACGGGTAGTTTGATAAGCACTTGTTACTAAGCGAACTATAGTCGTCGAGATATAAGAAGCCCGGTTTGAACCGGATAGTGGCGTACGAGTTCGATTCCCGTCGGTAAATTTCGGCAATAGCATTTTTGTAATATGTCCCAGTCCAGTGTGGGTATAAGGGGGCGTTCGTTTAGGGGAGGGAGGGAGTCAAGCCGAATCTCACCCAATCTCACGTGGGGCAAATAACACGTTTTTTTCCCGCAAGAAACAGTATACAATTGCGAGAAAACTGGGTTAACTCGGTTATGTTGTCGCTGCTTGTATCAAGTTATACTGGTGGCATACTGATGCGTATGTAAAGCAAGCGGTGTTGGCTATGCGGCGTCTATGGGTTATTGGTCTGTGTTGACACGTGATGTGTGGTACCTATACAGGGTGTGGGCGCTGGGCATCTACACGGGCAACTCGGAGAGCGGCATCGACTACACGTCCATGTACAGCCTGTTCTCCACGCAGGTCGTGCTCACCAAGGACGGACTCGACCACATTGACGAGGTGAACTTCTACACTAATAGCCGCTGAGGAGAGATTCCCAGCAGTGGGATAATACAGTGTTTCAACGGTCCGAAATAATAATTTAGCTTTAGTACCTGATATGTATGTATATGATATGTAGATGGCCAGTGAAGACAGATTATACGTAGCTATCATAATTTCAGATTTTTATACAGTCAGTCAAATTTTGCTTGTTACTTGAGATATTTTTTTTTATGTTGGTAGGAAAAAATTAAAGGAGTTTTCGAGTTTTGATAAAAATTTTATACCTACAGTTTGTGAATATACAATACTAGCTTTTGCCTGCGACTTCGTCCGCGCAGAATATAAATTTAAAAAATTCCGTTTCCGTTTTCTGGAACCCAAATCCCGTATCCCGTATCCGTATCCGTATCCTGTATCACGCATCCCACATCCCATATCCCGTATCCCGTATCCCGTATCCGTATCCCTATCCCGTATACCGTATCCCGTAACCGTATCCCGTATCCGTATCCCGTATCACGCATCCCACATTCCGTATCCCGTATCCCGTATTCCTTACCCCATATCCCGTATCCCATATCCCGTATCCCGTATCCGTATCCCGTATTCCGTATCACGCATCCCACATCCCGTATGCCGCATCCCGCATCCCGCATCCCATATCCCGTAACCCGTATCCCATATCACGTAGCCCATATACAAAATCCCGTATCCCATATCGCGTATCCCGTATCTCATACCCCGTATAATTTTCAAAAACGCTATTATTATATATTTTTTTAAAGACACTTAATCACCAATTTTCTTAATTCTAACTACAGTGATGACGAACTTCCATACAAACTTTCATCCCCTATTTTACCCCCTTAGGGGATGTATTTTCAAAAACACTGAAATTAATATTGTTTATCTTTTAAAAGTCACTTAATCACCAATTTTTATAATTCCAACTTCAAAAAATGACGATCGTCCATACAAACTTTCACCCCCCATTTTAACCCCTTAGGGTTTAAATTTTCAAAAAAGATGAGATTATTATTTTTAATACGTAAAAAGAAACCTAAACACAAATTTTCAATATGCTAACCTCAGAAATGACGAACTTCCATACAAACTTTCGTCCCCTATTTTACCCCCTTAGCGGTTGAATTTTCAAAAACGCAGCAATTCAAGTTTTTTATTTTTAAAAAGGAACCTAAACACCAATTTTCATAACTCTAACTTCAAAAATGACGAACATCTATACAAACTTCCCAACTAACTTTCATCCCCTATTTTACCACCTTAGGGGTTGAATATTCAAAAACGCCGAAAACCATATTTTTTATTTTTAAAAAGACACCTCAATACAAATTTTCATAATTCTAACTTGAAAAATGACGAACTTGCATACAAACTTTCATCCCCTATTTAACCCCCTTAGGGGTTGAATTTTCCAAAATCGCTTCTTATTGCTTGTCTACGTCACAAAATATATCTACTATCGAAATTTCATGTCTCTAACTTCAGTAGTTTCGGCTCGGCGTTGATGTGTCAGTCAGTCAGTCAGCATTTCCCTCTTTATATATTAGTATAGATTACTTATTTCGTACTTTAAAAACATTCTGTATAGGTTAAAAAACCATGCCTTAATTAGCTATGAGGGATGGAGTGTTAGCATCAGTCAAACGAACAATTTATTTTCAGGTTTTGGAAGCAATATTTTCATATATAAACATGCTGAAAAAATTAGGACCATCTGAAAGGATATACGAAGAAATAAAGGTGAGCTTAATAATATTTATCTTATGCGTAATGTAAGCTTATTCTATGTCAACTGCATAAGAATTTAATTTTGTTTGTACCGGTAATACGAGCTGTTTCATGATTATTTTTACTCTTCAAGGTCATATAATGCATTCCTATGGGTCCATCCATCTGTATTCTAAGCTCTAACCACTAGAGTATACCAACAGACTATAGAAGAGACGAGCTTCCGGTTCGAGGAGGAGTCGCAGCCGGCCGAGTACGTGGAGACGCTGGTGGAGAACATGCACTTCTACCCGCCCGAGCACTACATCACCGGCGACCGCCTCTACTACAAGTACGACCCCAAGGTATGGCAGACTTCGCCAGGCAGATCTAGCCATGTAGAGGCCCCTAGGCAATACGTTTTTCTCTTAGGCTGTGGGGCCCCTAGGTGACGGGCCCATTATTATGTGTGGAACGAGTCTCTATTAATTCAAAGGTCTACAAGAGTGAAGTGTCTGTGCGTATGTATTTTTTTTATGGTAGAGGTGGCAACATAGCGTACGGCCCGCCTAATGTTAAGCATTGATGTCAAGTCTATATATGTTTGTAATACCAAAGACACAGAGAGGGGAAAGGGGGTGTTGGGCTTACGGCTCTCACTCATAGTACGAAACGCAGACATAATAACCACTTTATTCCGATCTTCTGTTTTAGGTTGGTACTAAACCGGCCATGCCGGAAAAACACTCACGGTGTTAATACAAAAAAGTTAAACACGTTTTGAACTCGTGTCTAGTAAATGTTTTCAAGGGACATTTGACTAAACTAGACATACGACGACGTGACAGTGTTCAAACATCTATATAATCATATGGCGGTCGCTGCATGACATACGTGTTTTTTTTTATAGAAATCGCCGTCTCATCGTAATTGCCTTATGGCCCGGCCACGACTTCGCGATTCAGCGACGGGCGACAGCGCGGGGGTGCTAAAATGTTGCATCGCGCGCGTTGCCGCCGAAAGCGGCAACTCGTGTCGTGAAGCAACATTTTGGTGCCCCCGCGCTGTCGCCCGTCGCTGAAGCGCGAAGTCGGGGCCGGGCCGTTACTGTTGCGACCAAAGCCCAAAGCGTGCAATACAAAATATGTGTCAAATATCTGATTGTATTGTTATATTGATACCAGGGCATCAAAGAGCTGCTAGATTGCATGACGGCCGACACCGTGAACGTGATGGTGCTCTCCAACAAGCATTCCACGCCCATAGACTACGACGCCAAGGAGAAGTGGTTCGGCACCGAGTACAAACGGATGGGTATGTTGCTAGCTTCCGCCCACGACTTCGTTCGTTACGACTTTAGTTAGAATGTACTATAGTTAGTTTTTTGATAATCCCACAGGACCCTAGAATTTTTCCGGGATAAAAAGTAGCCTATGTCCTTCTCCAAGGTGCTGTCTATTTCTGTACCAAAATTATTCAATATTGGTTTTGCGCTTAATTCGTGAAAACTTAACAGACAGACAGACAGAGTTACTTTCGCATTTGCAATATTATAGATTTAAGATAAATCCTCAATGGTATGATTAGCCAGACTTTAACATCTTTGACGGGCCCGTTGGCGTGGTTGGTAAGATTCCGCCTATCACGCTGCAAGTCGTAGGTTCGATTCCTACCCCGGACATTCATTTGTGTGCATGAACATGTCTGTATGTCCCGAGTCTGGGTGTTTTCATGTATATTAAGTATGTATTTACAAACCAAAAAGTAGTATATGTAGTAATATCAGTTATCTGGTTTCCATAGTACAAGCTCTGCTTAGTTTGGGATCAGGGGGCTTACCACCACCTCTTATAGCAGTTTTGTTTTAACGTTTCAGCGGCCATTTGTGCAATGACGTTTCTTATTGTCATGACAATAAGGTACGTCATTGCACAAAAAGACGCTGAATCGTTAAAACGTTCCTGTAATTGAATCGCAATAAGAGTTCGTGGTAAGCCCCCTGGTCGCCCTGTGTAAAAATAATGTCCCAGGATTTTTATTTTTATATATTTATCTACCAAACAGAAATCCCCTCGGAATGGCTGCAGCGCTGGTTGAACGCAGAGCCGTACTCCAACTTCCACTTGCCCGAGAAGAACATATACATCACGACGGACTTCAGCCTAGTGCCGCCCGCGCAGCCGTACCTGGCCGCGGCTCGCGAGCTGGGCCTGGACCTCGCTAATTCTTCGCTCAAGGACATCCACAAGAAGGTGCAGGCCAGCCCCAAGAGGACTGAGACGCTCACGCACGGAGACCTCATTGCTACTGTTAATAACTTCAGGTATGCTCCTTTTCGCGGCAATGGGTCTACTGTTGATACGTCATTGGTCGTGGTCGTGGTCGTGGCATTGGTCGAGAAGAGGCGATGGAGTGCCCTTGCAGTTTTGACGTCTAAACGCATAGATATAATGTGGCAACTGATGGCTCGGGCGTAGCGGCTTGTCTCTTTTAGACGGACCCATTTTCAAGGTACTTGGCCAAATTGGCCATGGCCGCTTTCAATTTCTCCTTCGTGTATGCGCTCGGGCACAAGGAACGCCAACTAATACGCAGGTCTTAGCATGTTTGCAAAAAAGAACACAAGTGGTGAAACATGATTTTCAGGCTCCCTCAAGATGTCCGGTAATTTGTCAGTAAAGTATCCGCCACTTTAGGTAGGGAGAGGGGGGGGGGGGGGGGGGTATTTATAAGTCGTAATGAAGATAAACTGATTCTAATGATTTTTTTAAACTAAATATGTACTAATAAGGATACCAATGACATGGGCCGGATGGGCTGGATACCGGATAGTAGCCAGATATCCGTTGCATCTCTCTTACGGCCGAATACTCTAAAGCTACTCAAATGTTTAACGGCCGGTCTCAATAATCTACTAACAGATAATCGCAGATAGCTATCCATGGTAAACAGTTACGCGCTATCTATCTATTACTGCCGTCTCAATAATGAAATCTTCGCAAGCTTATCTGAGATCATAGATAGATAAGACTTTTATCTTTGGTAAGGAGGGACCTCCGAAACGTTTTATTTTTGCTTGTTAGAATGATGGCGTCTTGTTGTAAGATAATTATTATCAATTTGTTTTACGTTTTAAAATTATGTAATTTGCTTTAATATTATTTGTTCAAAATACACATTTATAATTTATGCATTATCTCATTTAGAAATAATAGAAAACGATAACTTCTTACAATGCTTTAATATCAACAAAACGCATAATTTGACATTCGGCCGGCACTGACTGCCGGTGACAGTTAACACAGCGTCTCGGCATCTACAAACATAATAATCTCAAGTGCTCAGCGTCGCGTCGTCAATAAAAATATTTTTAGGTTTCGTTTGTTTTGTTAGTATTGTGTTGGTAAAAGAATGGCTCAGCAATGTATCGTAAGTATTGTGTACTGTTTTATAGTAAAAAAATGACTAGGTATCCTTTATCAAATGAAATACTGTTCGCTGCAATTTCGCGCCAAAATATATGTTATTTGTATTCACTTTCTTTTCAGGTGAAAGCAAGGCCACTGGGAAAGGACGAAGTCCATTTCCTGCTGGACCAAATCTCTAAGCACAAAGCGCTTACAACAAGGGCTACCAATGCGTCCAATAATAAACTGAAGGAGGATGCATGGAAAATAATTGCGCAGGAGTTCACGGCCATGGCAGGAGAAACGCGACGTCCCGAGCAACTCCGTTTAAAATGGGAAAATTTAAAAAAAGCAGCGAGGAAACGGACTGCAATGATACGATCAAACAATTTAAAAGTTTGTACTTGCCTTCTTGCAAATGTAGGTGTAGGTATCTTATAACCAGGTATTGTTTTAATTAAAAAAATTATTTCAGACTGGTGGTGGCAAAACGTACATTCCTCCAGATGAAGCGCTAGACCGTGTGGCATCTATGCTAGGTGCCACATGCAGTGGCTTCACTGTGGAGTTTGGTGGGGACGGCAACGAGCCATTGCTAATACCATCTTCATCAAATGCTGTTGTGGATATTCAAGACCTACAACCATTGCCAGAACTTCCACAAGCAGAAGAGGCCAGCATTGTTTTGGTATCGGGTGGTGGTATAGACGGTGGTGGTAGTAATTTAGAGTGTGATGGTGGTGGTGGGAGAGAGACAAATTTTAAAACAAATAGATTTATTTTTAACACCCCTAATAACTCCTGTAAGTAATTTTTCATATTATAATATCTAGCTGTGTCAACACAGTTTCATCTGTGTAATTTTTTTTTTTTTTTGTAATTTTAGTTTATAAAAGGTTCAAATCTCGCTATGTAATTATGTACTTTTCAACCACTTCTACTCGGGTGAAACCGCAGAGCACTTCTATTTTTTATTATTATTGTTTTCATATAGTATTTACATTTTAATAACCATAAGTAATTTAACTGGTGAATAATAATTATTAGATAATATTTAGGGTTATACTTATTGTGTTGATAGCATACCTAAACTGTTTCTTTTCTTTATAGCCAACAAGCGAAGAAAGCTGTTGGAGGAGATCCAGATAGCTCAGCGGGACAAGGAGCTGGCTATGGGGGCTTATTTTCGAGCCAAAGCTGAGAAAGTCGAGCTCGAAAATATAAAATTAAGACATGAGATCGAACTGCTCAAAAATAAAACTAATATTTAAACAAAAGTGTTTATATTTGGTATTTACCTGTTAATTATGAACCTATACACCCAGCTTGTATTATCATGTGCTCGACAAAAAATCGTATGGGCCCAACACACAAGGTAGATAGATACCTTCTATACCTGCCTTATACCTTTCAAACAAAAGAAAAACTAATCCAAAATCGGTTCATCCGTATAGGAGCTATGATGCCACAGAAAGACAGACACTTACAAACTTATAACACCCTTATTTTTTCATCGGGGGTTGAAAATACTGATTAGTTACAATAATAAAGAAGTAAAAGATAACTTTGTTTTATAACTAGGTATATTTATTAAATATTACAATTTTATACTGTTACCTAATGCTTATTTATTCTATGCTAATGTGGACGAGCCTAAATTAAACATTAAAATAATTATGAATCAGTTCTTGTCTGACAGTATGATTATGCTGACCGCCTCCCTCAGCATAGGGAATATCAGCTGATTCTTCCGGCATCTCAACTTCAGGTTCCACATCACTAATATTATGTAACCTGCAGATGTTGTGTAACACAGAAGTGGCAATAATTATAGTTTGTGTTGTGCGCAAAGCTAGCCTGATTTTTAATGATAGCACGGGAAACCGTCTCTTCCAAACACCAAAACATCTGAAAACAAAACAAATCATCTGACTATAGCCTAGGGGTGAACAGGTTGGGCTAGCAAATTAACACTCAGTTTGGTTAGTCCTTGGATAGATGGAGCACATAAAAGTAAACAAGGAGTTAAGTAATACCTTTCTATAGTATTTCTAGTCTTTATATGTGCTTCATTGTAACGATGCTCTGCAGGTGATGACGGGTTAAGCAGCGGTGTCAACAGATATGATGTGCAGGGATATGCACTGTCACCAATGAGCCATCTGTTACCAAACAGCCCTTCCTCACATTGTACTGAAAATATATACCTATTAAGAAACCTCACCATAATACTATGTGCCTTATAATATACCTCTCTAGGAACTTACCTTTCAGCTGAGAGTTGTTAAATATAGTTGCATCATGAGCAGACCCAGGCCAGCGTGCCACAACATTCATTAATAACAAGTGTGCATTGCAGACTCCTTGCACATTCATAGAAAATATGCCTTTTCTATTCCTAAACTCTTCTCCTATATTGGAATCTGAAAATACATTTTAATTGACATTAATAGTTACATTACATGAATAGAAGGTAAGTATAAAATGCAATGCTGGGTAACTTTATTATGCAAAAACACCTTGCACCTGGTTCATATGACAAAGTGTAGCACATTTTTTTTGCAGGAATAAGTAATAGCGCATACATTGAGTACAGGACTTGTTTACACTTGCCTCTATTGCAGTACAAATGATGTGTGAACGGTTTAATAAACAATGCTGTGTGTACCACTAGGTAGGGGAGACTGAGGACACTTGATCCCTTGGGAGACTTGGTTACCAGGCCATAAATCAAAAACTAAAAGCTATTTTTAATATCACTACATGCATCCATAATCTTAACAATCATTGTCGGTGACCCAATGTCATTTTGAAACTAAATAATCGACGACTTCAGAGCAGTGGCGTGTTTTCGTTTTCGGCGGGCCAACATCTTTTATTGCGAGTATTTTAATCGTGATTTTCAGATATTAAAATAAATAAATTACGGATTACAAAGAAAACTTATGAAAACTGATTAGTTGAAGTGTGTGTTAAGAGGTTTTCTCTTGAATATTTTTCTTTATTTTAATTTAAAAAAATAGTTTTTTTAAATCTCGCTCAAAGGTACACTTGATCATGGCAAGCATGGGTAGACTTGATCCCAGGAATAAAACCTCAGAAATGTATACAGAGGGATCAAGTGTCCTATGGCATGGGACACTTGATCCCTCGTTTTTGATTGTATATTTACTTATCCGAATTGACAAGATGTTACAAAAGAATCCCCTATGATCATGTCTACCCGGATCAAGTGTCCCAGAACAAGGGACACTTGATCCTTTCGTAGACTTCTGGGAAAACGCAAAAATAATGAGGAAACACATACATATTTCACGATTTGATGATGCAAAAAGATAGATGGATATATCTTCTAGCTAATCATAAAAAAATATCCCGTTAAACACTATTATTTTATGAAATATGAGCGAAAAACCAAAATGGGGATCAAGTGTCCTCAGTCTCCCCTACTTATTACTGTAAAACTAAAATGTGATGTGCATTGTCGTGTGAACAAGGTTTTACAGAATCCAAACAAGTAAATTAGGTAGAATATAAATAAATCACCTGGTGATTGTATAGGAATATGTGTACAGTCAATAGCACCATAAGTCCTTGGAAATCCAGCAATTTCATGAAAACCACTTTGAGTATTTTCTAGTGCCCTTACATATTGGGAGTACAACCCAGCTATAGCTCGAGACACATCCGCCACAATTCGGCTGGCTGAAGCTTTCGAAACACCGATGAAGTCCGCTACTGATAAAAGCATTGTACCCAGTGCGTAAAATCTCAATGTCATTAGCAATTGGTGCAACGGTGATGCACCATTATTCCTGAAATGTTTAGATTATCATTAGTCATGATTACCTAACGTAGATAGTTAACATTGTTTAGCTATCAAAGGTAACATCAGAACATAACCTAAAAACTTACCGAGAGGAAGTCACTCTTAAGGCTGGAGTTATTTTCAGTAATAACTCATTTACCGCCGTTTTGCTTAATCTGAATCTGTATACAAATTCTCCTTCTAAAAGTTCAACCATGTAATTTATTCGTGCTTTAGGCCGGCGGCGAACCTCGGATTCTCCAACACCCGAGTTGAAATCAAATACGCCGGTTTCATATAGTTCATTATCACTGTCGTCACTGAACAAATCCATGATAAATCAACTTTAAAATACGAAAAATTCACTTCTAATCCTTCAAAATCGAGCGATAAGGCAAAACTCTGATAGTTGGTAATTTGGCCTATCGACAGTAGCTACCAAAGCGATATTGAAACACTTTGCTTTTTTTTTCTATGAACAACTTATCTATGGTAAGCGATAGGCCCTCCCAAAGATAGATCAATGTCATGGATAGATATTTTCTATCTATCTTTGTTTATTGAAACAGATAAATTCGCCGATAGATACCAATGGTAGCTATTTTAACTTCTAGTAAGGGATAGATAGGTTATTGAGACCGGCCGTAAGTCCCACTTAGCAGTTTGAGACGTTGTTACTTGTCATTTTTTGTATGGCGCGTCAAAGAAGCTGCTCTCAAAATTTAGTTGCGTAAAAGTATTCGGCCATGAAATACACTAATTTGTAAGTTTGATTTGTGTGTCGTGTTCAGACTGGACCAGCCGAACTTGGTGCGCAAGAACCGGCACATGGAGGTGTGGTACAAGCCGGACTTCAAGTTCCGCTTCCCCACCGCGCTGCTCTACTTCTACTTCATTACGCCGCTCAGCCTCAAGTCGCCTCGGGAGTGAGTACTCACCTTCTCACATTCACCTTCTCACATTCTCTTCCACACATTCACCTTCTCATATTCACCTTCTCACATTCACCTTCTCACATTCACCTCCTCACATTCACCGCCTCGTATTCACGTTCACACATTCACCTTCTCATATTCACCTCCTCACATTCATTCACCGCCTCACATTCACCTCCTCATATTCACCTTCATACATTTCCCTCATCACATTCACTGTGTCACGTTCACCTTCACACGTTCCCCTTCAGACATTCCCCTCTTCACACATACACCGCCTCACATTCACCTCCACACATTCCCCTCCTCATATTCACCTCTAAAACTGAAATTTTTCACTTTGATAGACGGTGTTATGCGAAAACAGCTAGATAACTGCGCATCTTATATATTTTTACCCGACTACGGCGGAGGGTTATGATTTTGACCGGTATGTATGTATGTATGTATGTATGTATGTATGTATGTATGTATGTGCGTCTGTTCCCACCTATCTTCCAAACTACTTGTCATAATTTGACAAATGATGATTTTTTGTATCGTTAGAAGCGGCTTAATGGCGCGCTGGTTATAGGCTATGTGACGTCACATAAAATTGCATATGGCGCCCTCTAGAGGACATAATGTCATGAACTAAAAAAAATACATTTTTTTATAAAACCGTGTGGGGTATCAAATGAAAGAGCTTGATGAGCACATTTCAAAAATATATATCGCTGCTTCAATTCAAAAGTACCACAAATCAAAGTGACACTTTTTTAGAGGAGAGCTAATCAAAGAAAAAAAAAACTATTTTTTGTCTAATGCTTTTTTATTTCATATCAAATATATACATATTATACATCGTTAGAAGCGTATATTTAAGCAGCACTAAATGTTTTAAGTAGTTTTATAATAAACTGAATGACGGAGGAGATATAAGCATATAAGTTACTTTTGAATACAAAAAATATGTTTGAAATATACTAAACATGGAACAAAACAACCATAAGTCAAAAAAATTATTGTATTAATAATGTTTCTCTATAAAACTTTTAAGGAACACAATAAAAATCGCCATGCAATTCAATAAAATAACTAAAATGCTATCTTAAATTTAAAACAAATCAAAGTTTTCCAAATTAAATTCTTCGAAACTGTTGTAAAATAATCATCAATTATTTTTTAAGTTCTATTAAAAAATGATAACATGAAAGTAAAATACTAAAATTGGCCAAGCTAATTAGCAAAACTAGGTAACGTACGTTTTTTAAACCTCAAAATAAAACAAAGACTTTATAAACATGAAGAAAACACTCTTTGACTCGAACTTGTATCCTCAGAAGTGTCGCTATCATAATCGCTGCCTATTTTGGTTTCCTTTTTAACCCCCGACGAAAAACACGAGAGCTGTTAAAAGTTTGAAGTGTATAAGTATCTGTGTGTCTGTCTGTGGCATCATAGCTCCTGAACGGATAAACCGATTATTATTTAGTTTTTTTATTTTGAAAGGTATCTTAATCGAGAGTGTTCTCAGCCGTTTGAAGACCTCTTTTCTAGTTGATGAAGAGATACAAACGACTCCCTCAGGTCTGATCGGTTCGAAATTTGCAATACTGTTACTTGTCAATGATATTACAAAAGTAAGTAGAAAGTAGTGTTGGAAGGGGTAGACCTAGGCGGACGTTTCGAGACCAAATCAGGGACGTCTTGAAAAAAGGCCAGGTCAAGAGTACCCTAAACCGAAGAGCATGTATGAAGGGAATAATGAAAGTGGACGAAGCGAAACGAGTATGTAAGGATCGTAGCAAGTGGAAAGAAGTGGTCTCTGCCTACCCCTACGGGAAACAGGCGTGATTGTATGTATGTATGTATGATATTGACCTGATGCGCAGGCATCACCAAAAGAACTCCACAACGGTGTAAGGCATCTATTGTTTACCAAAATACATTGTATTAAAATAAGTAAATGGCGATTTAAAAAAAACTATGTAAAAACACAAGCCCGCCGAGTTTCTTGACGAGATCGCGTTTCCGATACGGCGGTAGATTTTAGGAAAAAAAATATGTAAAATGACAATTTGTAAATGGTCTCGGTATAACATAGTACCAAAGCCACTCCACCCCACCCGCCGCCGGCTCCTTTTAAAAGATCATGCCGACATGGTGGTTCAAAAGGAGCCTGGCATTTAAAAAATTACTTGAATGCATGTTATAATTACAATGCCCTGCACAAAAATGCTAATGTAATGTATCTCATTACAAATGACCTTATCGATTAACCTATGTATTAAAAAAACTCTGTTAAATAAAAGAAAAACGAGTGTATTCCGGAATAAGGCGCTTTTGAATTGAAATAATAATCATTTATAGTAGTTTTTTTATATTCAAATTAAATTATTTCTAAATACCGTACTTCATATTAAATAACTTAAATGCAAAACGAACACAATGTGTCATAATTTTATTTTGATCAAAAAAAATAAGTTCATTTAGGTATATTTTCTGTGCAAAACTACCAGTTTTTGAAATATGGTTCTTTTGATTTAAAAATAGTGGCATACTGACATGAATCCTTTATTCAAAGCTGAAGTATTCCGAAATATGTTCGTTTTCTGTATAAAAATTTCGAGATATGGCACTTTTGCACAAAAGAAACTTGCTTTTAGTTCAGTTGTCAACGCGCAACTCACATTATGGCAGTTTAGATCATATTTCGTGCGTTCAAAACGAAAATTCAAAAGAAACGGTTGCGTTTTTTATGTATATTAAAATGCAAAATCAATGGGTGTCTTTTTAAAATATAAAAATATAAAGGATTACGATTGGATTTTTGCAATAAAAACATTTTTTATTTTTTTTTATTTGTGGTACTTTTGAATTGAAGCAGCGATATATTGTTACCTATAACTCCAAAATAATTAAATAAAAAGTAAGTTTAAAAACTAAAACCCGACTACTGAAAAATCGCGCTCTAAAAAGTATGAAACAAGAACATATTCTCATCTAGAGGATAGCCGTGGTCCGTGTTCATATGCCATTTGGCCCTAAAGGACCTGCACGGACCACGGCTATCCTCTAGATGAGAATATTTTCTTGTTTCATACTTTTTAGAGCGCGATTTTTCAGTAGTCGGGTTTTAGTTTTTAAACTTACTTTTTTTCATTTAGCTTTTTCTCTTTTTGTTTTTTTTTTGTTTTCAGTCACTTAGGTTTTATTTGTCAAAATTATAAACATGTCAGTATGTTGTTCACAGTTCGTGTCTTCTAGATCTATGGACGGACGTGTTACAACAAGGCCTCAAAGTATGAAACAATTCAACTACCTTTATCATTATTATGAAAATGTGTACTGTAAATAATAATATATGTAATTGAACAGGAAGAGGTGTACCCTGCTAACATGGCGGACTTGTCACACTCCATATACGTCGGCGATAAAGGGCTGACTATGAAAGTGAATGGATACAGTCAGAACTTACACGTGAGTAACACAATATAACCACCTTTGTACCTTACACAAATTAATAACTTTATACTTGCTGTCACATAGATAACTTTTTTGTAGGATTTATAATAATATTTTTTTTCTCTTTCAAACGAAATTGACAAAATAATGTTTATTTCATTTATATATACATAAAGCTTTAACATAAAATTATAAATATTTACACACTAACCTAAATAAAGAAAATAATAATAAACAAAAATTAAATTTTCAGAAATTTTCAACGGCCTAATTTTCATATTACCTATAGCAAAAATAAAAACATTGTTTTGCGAATGTACTTAATTAAGTTATGTAAGAAATCGTAGAAATAATGTTGTTGATTATGCCCTCAGTAATTGAGGCTCGTATGAATAAATGCATCTCAAAGTTGAGATCGACCTGAAGATGCAGTTTTGACGTTTAATGTATGGAACATCTGTCAAAAATGCATCTTAAGATCGATCTCAACTTTGAGATGCATTTATTCATACGAGCCTTACGGCCGAATACTCAAAGGCTACTCAAATGTTTAAGTCCCACTTAGCAGTTTGAGACGTCGTTAACTGTCATTTTTGTATGGCGCGTCAAAGTTAAGCAGCTCCCAAATTTAAGTTGCGTACGAATATTCGGCCGTTAGTCCTCAAAGGTTAGTTACACAGAGTAAAGACTAAAGAAAGAGGTGCCCTTATTAGATATTTGTGGTAAAACCTGGTCATTGTTTTTAATTTTTAATATTTACCGGTAAATAGTTGAACTACTCGCTTCGTACTAGGCCGACCACTCGGCCGACTTGCTTAGGGCCAGTCCCCTAAGTAACTGGTCCATGGTTAGTTATTATTTGTATTATTAGAAGCGTGTATGTATTATATCATGTGTGTGTGCGTGTGTAGTTGCTGGTGGAGTTGATAACGCGCGAGATGCGTGTGGCGCCGCAGCAGCTGACGGGTGCCATGTTCGGCGCGGTGCGCGAGGTGCGCGCGCGCAACTACCACAACCTGCTCATCAAGCCGCAAAAGCTCGCCAAGTACGCACATTATACTAACATATCTGCCTTACCAAGTATCAGTGACATCTTTAGCCATATCCATGATAACTATATTATTTTTTAATGTGAAAGTTTGTCAGTTTTTATTGTTACTAAGGTGGCAAATAAGCATACGGCCCGCCTGATGTTAAGCAGTAACCGCAGCCTATAGATGCTTGTAATACCAAAAGCATCGCTCGCACGTTGCCGATCTGAAGGGGAGTGGGACAGAGGGAGGGGGGTTGGGCTTCCGGATCACTCATCGTACGAAACGCAGCTATAATAGCTACTTTACGCCGATCTTCTGTGAGAGGATGGTACTGCCCACCGATTGATTGTCATCCTCTGGGAGTGCAGTCTTGGCAAAAAGAATGCCTTTGGTATTGTAAGCATCTATAGGCTACGGTTTCTACTTAACATCAGGTGGGCCGTGCGCTTGTTTGCCACCTTAGTAACATAAAAAAAGGATTTTTTTATTTATTTGTTGATTGCGTGGTAGGGATGTCCGGATGAACATACTGCTGCAGCCGTATGTGTCGCCGCGCGACAAGGCCGCCGTCATACACAACATCACGCTCGACGACCTCAAGCAGTTCAGCGAACAACTGCTCGACAGGATGTACGTCCAGGTACGAAGTTAGCCTTCACAGAATAGGTTAATTAGCTTTAAACGTCCCAAACCTGGGTACGGGCCTCCTTCAAATGCGAGACGGGTTCAGGCCATAATCCACCACGCGAAACCCAGAGCGGGTTGGTGGATTTCACGTCTTTCGAAAATTGGTATATTTACACGTAAGTGCCAATCCTTTTTTTTACATATTGTTATAGAATTTCAATGATCTTCGCTATTAAAGTTAGCTAAAACTACTGAAATATGACGTCATACTACTGACATGTAGTACTGTTTACGAAACTACGTCTGTATTTTGCCTACAATGTTTAATTATATTTTGAAAATGATGGAACTGTTAGTAATCGAAAATGATTTATTTAGTTGCATTTGAGGCCTTCGGGTGGCTTTAACAACTCTGACACGAAGAAGAACATACTTTAGGAACTTCAACTACTTATGCAATAAAAAAAAATAGTGAACATTTTAATTGTCGTTGCAGATACTGATGCAAGGCAACTTGGCGTGGCACGAGGCGCTGCGCATCTCCGACATCGCGCTCGCCAACGTCAAGTGGGACGGACTCGCCGAGAACGATGTGCCGCAGGTCACACACATACTCTATTTACTTATATGGATAAAACTAACAGCTCGTTCCCACTTGTCTGATGTCGGACCCGACTGAAAATCGGCTACTCTAGTGGCAGAACATTTTATATGAAGCTGTTCACACTTTCCGACACCGATTTCTTGTCGCGCCGACAAGAAATGTCGGGTGATTTGTCAGCCTTCTACGACCGTAATCGTATTTTTAATCGGATGTCGTTCGTCTGTGAGTAAGCAGAGTTGGGCAAAATTTAATTGCAAATAATTAATTACTAATTGCATGTGGTGTCACAATTAACAATTAATTTTGGTTTGTTTGTCAATCGCGAACAAATCACAATTAATTGTTAATTGTGACATCACCGGCAATTTGCAATTACTTAATCGCAATTAAATTTTGCCCATTCTTTGGGTAAGTATGGCGCTGTTCACATTATGATGTCGGGCCCGGCAACCCTCCCCCGCTCCCCCTTCTTCCACCCGTCGACAACCATCGCAATCGCCTGTCGACTGCCAGAAAATGGCTCCTGCTGCGATCGGGTCCGACAGCCGACTAGTGTGAACAGAGGCGCCGACACCCGACAAGTGGGAACGAGCTGTAATTGTACGAGATTATTAATACAACAATATCGTGTCGGTGTCGTCATCGTTAAAAACTTGCAATGTTGTGTGCAGGTGCGCGTGCACCAGCTGCCGCTGGGCGAGCGCAAGCTGCGCGTGCTGAGCCTGAACCCCGCCTCCACCAACAGCATCATCACCAACTACTACCAGGGCGAGGCCACCAGCCCCGTTGACACCGCCACACTCGAAGTACTCATGGTGAGTACCATAGACTTCATTTGACCACCGGGCTTTGGTAATATTGAATAATAATAATATCTTGGGACATTTTTGTACACACGGTTACCTGATCCCAAACTAAGCACAGCTTGTACTATGGAAACCAGATAACTGATATTACTACATATACTACTTTTGTATTTGTAAATACATACTTAATATACATATACACCCAGACTCGGGACATACAGATATGTTCATGCACACAAATGCATGTCCCGGGTAGGAATCAAACCTACGACCTGCAGCATGAAAGGCGCCTCCGCGCCAACCACGCTAACGGGCCCGTCGTGTGTATTAAGGTATCGTGTTGAAGACCATTAGACGCAGTGGTTAAAGCGTAGGTCGCTCGGCTCACTACATCGAACGGTTGCGCCGAGGCAAATTTCGGCCTTTTCGTAATTTCCATGATCTAGTTGTCACTATAGCAGTGATAGCGGATTGGTTAAGCACGCGTCTTGTGGGCTAAACGTCCTGGGTTCAAACCCTGGCTCACACCAATGGATTTTTCGAAGTCTATGTGTGAATCATAACTTTATTATGATTATCACTTGCTTACGGTGAAGGGAAACATCGTGAGGAAACCTGCATGTCTTAGACATTTGAAATCAACCAACCAGCACTGGACCAGCGTGGTGGATTATGGCCTGAATCCCCCTCGCATTGAGGGGAGGCCCGTGCCCTAGTGGATTATGGCCTGAATCCCCTCGCATTGAGGGGAGGCCCGTGCCCAGGAGTGGGACGTTAAAAGGGCTAATATTATAGTTGTCACTGGGATTGCCCCCAGTCCATTGTATGGTAGCCATAGTACTATGGATTGCGCAGCTATGACAAGCGCAAGATGCTTGCAACACGAAAGGCATCGCTCGATTGTCACCCTGCATAACAATATGATGTGTGGTTTTCTCTACGAGATCTAATCAGGAATGAGGAGATACGTAGACAAACCAAAATCACCGATATAGTCCTGCGAATTAGCAGGCTGAAGTGGCAGTGGGCGGGCACATAGCCCGAAGAACTGATGCCCGATGGGGCGGAAAGGTTCTTGAGTGGCGACCACGTACCAGAAGACGCAGCGTGGGTAGGCCTCCCACAATGTGGACTGACGACCTAGTGAAGGTCGCGGGAAACCGCTGGATGCAAGTGGCACAGGACCGGTCGTTGTGGAAATCCTTGGGGGAGGCCTATGGCCAACAGTGGACGTCTTTTGGCTGTCATGATGATTAAGATGATAATGATGATGTGGTGTAGCTGCTGATGGAGGAGCCGGTGTTCGACTCGCTGCGCACGAAGGAGCAACTCGGGTACAGCGTGTTCAGCATGATGCGCTACACCTTCGGCGTGCTCGGCTGCTCCGTCACCGTCAACACGCAGGTCGACAAGTTCAGGTACACACCGACCACATGCCACGGACCAATAAACCCTAGACGCCGCATTGTCCACCACCACGACATGTCTCATCATTTTGATACATCCGACATTTTGATAGGTAGTTCATAATTCGTCGTCTACCCCGTCAACTTTTGACGATTGTATACGCATATAATAGTGGACATAAGTGGCGTCTTGTCTTATTGGTCTGTGAGTCAGCTTAATAAATATTGTATTGATGTGAACAGTACAATACAGTACTACTACTACTGAGATTATTACTGGATCTATGAACGCCATTTATCTGGCCTACAGGCAATGTAAATAAAATCAATATCCTACTGATGGATCGTGTCAACGATATGGGCCTAGGCCAGCAAAAGGGACGGCCAGGGTTAACAACAAGTGGTCCAGACCAGCAAAAGGGGATGCCCAGGCCACCATAGTAGTGGTCCATGACAGCAACAGTGGCTCAGATTATCAGAAGGGATGGCTTTGACCACCAATACAGCTAGTTCAGGCTAACACCTAGTTGCGCACTTCAGAGTTTGTGGTGATCTAAGGTATATTGGTGACCCAAACCAACAACAGGAATGGCCCAGGCCAGCAATAGGCAATGCCCAGGTCACCAATAGGCAATTTGTGAAGGCATAGTTTTGTAATGGAGATCCGTAACGTATTTCGTTGAGACTGCAGATTTATAGAGCTGAGAAATCCATAACATACAGTGCAAAAAAAATTAGTCTACGACAAAAATTGACGAAGCTGTGACCAAATTAGCGCGCCTTCAATCCGACGGTCCCGTGTGACGTCACACGCACATGCCGCACATTACATAAAATGTGTTATAAAATCGCAACGGATGGACCGATTTCGATGATTTCAAAATAATATTGATAAGAAAGCTAGTTTTAACAATAGTGTTGATTATGAGTTGATTTGTTGACCTATCATTGATTCGCATTGTGTTGTGTTGGTTAGCGTGTCGTACGTGGACGGGCGCGTGGAGGCGTTCCTGAAGAAGTTCTCGCGCGACATGCGGCGGCTGACCGAGCGCGCGCTCGCCGCCACCAAGACCTCGCTCGTGCAGCTCAAGCACACCACCGACTACGAGCTCAAGGAGGAGGTATGCATGCACCACTTATACCCCCCCCCCCCCCCCACTTATAACCCCCCACACTTATACCCCCACACTTATAATCCCCTCCTCCATCCCCCTCCCGCTCCGACCACTACAAGATGCATGAAATAGTTTTCAAAAACTAACCGCCAAATACATAAGAGATTTCTAGCCAGTTGGCAAAGCATTTCTAGGAACAAAAGTTATTTGTATTGCCATTGTAAGTCCATAATAATGGTGGATGGATTGTATAAAGAGTGATATGAATGAGGTTGGAGTGTATGTAAGTATGACAGCAAAGCGCGATGAATGGAAGAATAAGACATACTGCGCCGACCCCAGATAATGGGATAAGGTAAGGCAGATGATGATGATGTAAGTCCATAATAACTTTCTATAAATGATGCAGTTTTGGTTTTCATAGATATCAGCAGAGATCGGAGTAGGTAGACTGATTTAAGGTTATTGATGTCAAACGTATATGTTAATATGGATAAGACTCAGACTTCTACAGATGTTGAACGATCATTTTCTACTTATAAATAGATTTTTGACGTCAAAAGAAATAGATTGTAATTAAAAAACATTGAAAAACTTATGGTCATTTATTTTAATTGTATAGATACATAATCAGGATGTACAAATTGTAACCGATGAAGATTTAAAATAAACAACAATAAATGATGTAATGTGCTCACTTAAACGTTTTTCATTTTAATATATTTTTACGAAATGTTTTGACATCCCAGTTCCATTTCCGGTAATTCCGGAAAAATGGCATGTCCATGTTATGACCTCATGGCGCAAGTACGAAAAATCAATCTACCTACTCCGATCTCTGGATATTAGCCTCGAAGGTCCTTTGAGCAGCACCAAAAATTATCCTGAATATTCATGTGTTTGTTGCAGGTTGAAAGAAATTGGCGAGAGATTGTGAGCAGGGAATACCAGTTCCACAGATTGTTTATGGAGGTAAGGAACTCTCAGTTTTTTCACTATATTAGCGGCACACTACGAATGCCGGTTTGACATGTGGGAGGGCGAAAGGGTGAACCATATTGTAACGGAATAAGATTAATTTTTTGACATTCTTATTCCGTTATAATAAGGTTGATTTTCTTCCACCCCCCCCCCCACCCCCCCACATGTCAAACCGGCCATCATAATGTAATGCTACTGTAGGATCGCCCCCAGTCCATTGTGTGGTATCAGTACATGCATTGCTTTGGGGTCATACAGTTGGTGTGTAAGTATGCCGATGAATAAAATGAATTTGTGTCTTGCAGGCGGACGCTATAGAGAAAATCAAGCTGTCAGACATCAAGTCGTGGGTCGACAATCACTTCTCCACCGGCAACAAGTCGAAGTTCAGGAAACTATCTGTTCAGGTAATTATTTTAACTTGGGCACGTCTATTATAAAGGGATTTTGGTATGTTACTTTTTCCCAGGTTCGATCCCCGGTGGGGCAAGCACCAATGGATGAATTTTCATCTATGTGCATAATTTACAGTTCGCTGACGGTGAGGGAAAATATCGTGAGGAAACCTACCTATCCCTCGGGATTAGGTAATAGTCAGTTCCTGTATACACGGCGACAAGGTTCACCACCTGTCACGTTGGGTTCTGACTATCTGGTGAAACGTGGGCTTTGAGTTGGTTAATACCTCCACAATGTGGTGGTGTATGGCCACTCAAGCCTCTGACTACCCCCGAATGGGGATAAAAGTCGTGACGTTACATTTTTTTTATTTTTATTTATACTTTAAACTAGGTATGCTATGGATATGAAATTTCGAATCTGGATACGGATACGGATATGAAATGATTTCGGATTATCCGCTACTTTCGGATAGTTTCGATTACGGATATTAGATTTTTTTAAGAAATATAAAATTAAAATACAATTAATCAAATCGGCATACCGCTAAATGCAGGGGAACCGCGCGGCTTGTGTGGGCCGAGCAATAACAAAATTCTGGCATGACATGTATCATTAACACTCACTTTATTCCCCAGGTGATGGGTCACAAAGCCACCAACGACTCCACAGCGCCAACGGACAGCCCGCCCAAGCAGTACACGCTGCGGTACCTCGACGCGACCGAGCCCATCGGCGACACAGTCGAGAACAACGCCGACTTCATCAGCGACATCAACGCGTTCAAAGCTGAACTACCAATCATCGAAGTGCCTAAAGTGGAACTCGCGCAGTGTTAACTGTTAAGTGTTAAATGAAGTACGATTCACATCGAGCGAAGGTTGAAGAATGCGATACCCACCGCAGTCATGCTACTTTTTGCATCGGCGATCGGCGATTTAGTCGCTTTTAGCATCGGAGCAGTCGCTGCGTCCGAACCATAGAGATTTTAATTATAAGAGACGTTCTTAGTAGATATCTCTATGAAACAACGCGTGGTCATTTTCCCGGGATGCGTGGCATCTATCTACCGGTAAATAGCAGAACTACTCGCTTCGTTTTATGTCGATAGTACTCGGCCGAGTTGCTTAGACCCAGTCGCCTTAGTAATTGGTCCATGGTCCGAACGCAGAGAGTCGCCAAATCGCGATGCAGCATCGATACAGCCGCAAAATCGATCGCCGATGCAAAAAGTAGCACGTCTGCCGTGGCCCTAATAAACTTCAAATTGGTGGTAGATCCAAACTGTAGCCAGTTGACTGCACCTAGAGTTGAGCAATAATTAATTGCAATTATATTTAACTGCAATGGAAATATGAAATGAAATAAAATGACATATTTTTACTAGTGAAGGAAAGATACGATGTTTTACATTGTGGACTACCTAGTCCCCACACTAGGATTCCCTGTGTTGTGGGGTGGAGTCACAATCAACAATTAATTGTATTTTGTTTGTGATTGTTAATTTATGACTTTTATATGCAATTAAATTAAATTTAATACCTCCACAGTGTGGTGGTGTATGGCCACTCAAGCCTCTGACTACCCCCGAATGGGGATAAAAGTCGTGACGTTACATTACATTATTCGTTACATTAAATTTAATTTCAATTAATTATTGCCCAACTCTGACTGCAGCTCATATAAGCGCTACCTCGACAAGGCTAGTACCATCCTATAGAAAATCGACGTAAAGTAGCAATTACAGCTGCTTTTCGTACGATGAGACAGAACCCAACTTCTTCCCTTTCCCTCCTTCTGTCCCACTTCTAGTGCATTCTATTATCGTCTTCGGTATTGCAATTATCTATAGGCTACGGTAACTGCTCAATTTCAGACGTGCCGTACAGTTGTTTGCCACCGAAGTCACAGAAAAACTAAAACCGGGTTATTACTAACTATACGATTGGAAGAAGTAGTTTATAGTCCGTCCGCCGTCCGCGGGTATCTCCATACTGTAGACACTTCTATTTTGTTATTTCGTCTTTGGTCCGATGTGAATCGTACTTAAGTGTTACCAATGTTCGGTATCTTCGTATAAGGGTTGTGTTTTTGGTAAGTAACTTTTTTAAATTTTGTATATTGTGCGCTAGCGGTATATTGGTCGATTCGATAAGTTATAAATTAAAAAATATATAAACCGCAGAAATCGAGACATAAAAATCACATACAAAAAAAAAACTGTTGCATACTCTGTGGATAGTAGTACATTATACAAGCGACGCGATTTGAGTGTGTGAGGCGTACCTCTCTCCCCCCCACCTGCTTCCCTCCCCACGCCCCGATTGCCATCTCGACTTGTCGGAGTCTGCATGTTTGATGACCGTTCATAAAAAACTCAATCAACATCGGTTCATCCATTCAGGAGCTACGATGCCATAGACAGACACACAGATACACACTGCAAACTTATAACACCACTAAAGAGGGTAAAAAATAACGCTTTTGCGTTGGGATTAAAAAAATATTTAAACTTATTTTCAAGTTACCAGCCAATATAACCCTTATGGAAACCTCGCTATCATTGTACAGTGTGTATTTAATAATTTATTTATATTTTATCTTATCAAATGGCACTGCACTGGGTTTCACTAATAAGTTGTTAGCTTCTAGGTAACCATACCTAATAATTGTATATAAAAATGCGTAATATTATGAAATTATAAAAATAGGAAATATTTGACTAGCCGAGGGTGACAAGACAATGCGAGAAACGTGACAAAAGCGTGACAAAATCAATGTCTTGTCACGATCAAGCGTGCCACGGTTACTGCAATGTAAATATTGTACTTAAAATGTACATATAAACATGGACAGAGCTATATGAAAACTGCCAGGGCGTCGAGTCTTTTAACAATTGTCTATTGCGAAACCACTGGTCCCCAAGTCGCTTAGCCATTCAACTGCCACTGTAGCGTTTTGTTATTGTGACCGGTCGACATGTTGTTACTAACAGATGACCGACAACTTGTCGACCGTCAAGAATTTGCGATTTACAATGAAGAATTCATGAAGATATAATATTACAGACCAGTGGTTTCGCAGTGGACAATTGTTGAAAGACTTGGGGCCCAGTGCGTCTGATGTGTCAGTCGGAATGTGTATTAGGTTTTATAAACGGCGCCTAATCCGCGATGTGTATAAACATAATTATAATTATGTGTAACATGAAATAAAATTGATAATAGTAATGTTTATGTTTTTATTTATTATTACTAGCTGTGTATCACAATGTGTTAATATCTGCCTGCTCACATAACATTGCTGTTTGAAAATGTATACAATTATTGTTTTTCTTTTGAAAAGAGTAACCATTGAGTTTGTTGCCGGCTCTTCTCAATGGAAGCAACATTACGAACCGGTGGTAGCGCTAAACTATTATTTATAAACGCTACATATAGCTTACATGAATAAAAAAAAAGAGTTTGAGCTTTGTGCCCACGACTCGCAAAATTCCCGCAATTTTTTTCGGAATTTATTAATTTGTTACATTCATAGGATGGATACATTTCAATAACATGGGGTCTAAAAGCGGCACCAAGCAACATTGCCAATGCAATTATATTTCTGATTGAATGCAGAATCCTTGGCAATTGCGCTAAATTTCCGTAAAATTGACGAATGACGTAAAATGTGTGACTATGGAATGAGAATCAATACTAGGTCAACAAATCGACTCATAACCAACACTATAGTTAAAACTAAGCTTTCTTATCAATATAGTTTTGACGTCATCGCAATTGGTCCATCCGTTGCGATTTTTTTACACAAATGTATATAATTTGCGGCATGTGCGTGTGACGTTACACGGGACCGACGGATTGAAGGCGCGCTGTACCCGCGCTGGCCCGCGCCGCCGTTCATTACAAAGCGCGCGTGGCTCAAATGACGTCACAATAACAGCGCGCGAACTTCGCTAGTAATTTGGTCACCACTTCGTCAATTTTTGTCGTAGATCAAAAATGTTTGCACTGTATGTTATGGATTTCTTAGCTCTATAAAGCTGCGTTCTCAACTAAATTCGTTATGGAAACCCATTGCTAAGGATTCCTCAGAAAATCAGACAAATTAATTGCATTGGCAATGTTGCATAGCTTCGCTATTAGCCCCCCTGCACTAAACTCGAGCCTTGTGCCGCAGAATTCAATGTTATTATTATTATTATTTTGGCGGAAGTTATTCCTGGTGTGCGGTCCAAAGGGTGTTGTTCCGTGTTGGTTTAGTAAACGATCTGTATCCGTCCGTCGAGGTCCTTGGTGACGGTGCCCTGCCGCCGCATGTACCGCTGCAGCATCACATAGTCCACCTCCAGGTTCTCTAGATTCTCCCTGTTCTCGGACAGCATCTGGGAATAAACGGCTATTTAAATAAATTAAATATAAATCAATATTACTGGCAAGGTCAGTCAGATAAGTGACCATGTAGTTTGAGCTGAGCGTCTCCGGGCTATAATTATAATAATATAATATCCTGGGATTTTTTTTTACACACGGCTACCTGATCCTAAACTAAGCAGAGCTTGTACTATGGAAACCAGGTAACTGATATTACTACATATACTACTTTTTTATTTGTAAATACATACTTAATATACATATACACCCAGACTCGGGACATACAGACATGTTTATGCACACAAATGCATGTCCCGGGTAGGAATCGAACCTACGACCTGCAGCGTGAAAGGCGCCATCACGCCAACGGGCCCGTCTATGACACGTAAAAAGTCCTGATTGTGGTCATCTATACTCTGATTTTTAATTATGTGGACTAAAATGACAGCTATAAATATGGCAATTTATATTTTAATTGAATCTATTTATTATGAGTGTACTTGTTATTGTTACTCTTTAGTAAGTAATAGTTAATTAATTTGAACCAGAATCATAAAAACAACAATATTCATGATCAACAGGGGCCCTACCACCACCTATTATAGCAGTATTATTTTAAAATAATACTGCAGTACTGGTGGTACGGTCAGCAACGACAGTCGCTGAACATTCTCAGTTTTTCAAATAACTTGCACACTTTTGTTTTGCATCAAATCCATAATTTTTCTTTATCGAAACAAAATGTAGACATGTTGCTAATATTTGGTTTTATAAACGTTTACCAACGTTTGTAGAATAAAGAGTATAACCGATTTGAAAAATTCAGAATGTTCAGCGACTTTCGTTGCTGACTGTACCTATAGATGCAGATGAAATTAATTTTACGTTTGACTTAAAAGCTGTAATTTTAGTCCATTAATAAAAGATCTGAGTATAGGCAGCAGTCGTTAAACCTTGTCAGAGGCCTCGGGTGGCTTGTACAACTCTGACACCAAGTTGGCCACTGACCATACAATAAGAACAATGTAACGTCACGACTTTTATCCCCATTCGGGGGTAGTCAGAGGCTTGAGTGGCCATACTACGTATTAACCAACTCAAAGCCCACGTTTCACCAGATAGTCATTACCCAACGTGACAGGTGGTGAACCTTGTCGCCGTGTATACAGGAACTGACTATTACCTGATCCCGAGGGATAGGTAGGTTACCTCACGATGTTTTCCCTCACCGTCAGCGAACTGTACTGTACTGTGTGTGTAAGAACAAGCCCCTTGTTTACCGTGTAGCCGCCGCCGCCATCACCGATGTAGCTCTGCGTGAGCACGCGGTAGGTGGCGTCGGGGTCGAGCGGCTCGTAGCGCGGCACTCCGCACTCGATGCACCGCACCGTCGCCGTCACGCGCGCGCCCACCGCCGCGCTTGCGTTGTACACGTTCCGCATACCTGAAAGTGATGGGACATATGTGATTGGCATGCGTCCAGAAGACGTGAGCAGCGCGCCTGAGCAATCATTTTATGAAATTATGTCTAAACATTCCAATGTCAAAACTGATTTAGCATTTTATATACTTCGGCCGACCTTTTTGATCGACTAGAAGTTGTTGCCCGAAGTGGCCTTAACAATTTCACCGGGTAGAAGGCGCACGCAAAGTGCGTAGAAGTTCGCATGAGAATGAGTCAGCTTCGGCCGGCCGCCGGCCGTCTCGCCGCATGCCCACCCGCCACAACAACAACCAGCCAGTCAAGCCAGTTGAAACAGCCAGTCTGACTCGCGAATCGCACGAGTACGCACACGTCATCTGTTTAAATTTAATTCGATCGGATCGCGGCAAAATGCAATTTTCTCCCAATCGCGGGCATTTTTCCCAATACCTACGTTTTAAGTTGAAGTTGAGTGAAGTGAATCGATAAGAATAAATTATTAAATAGATACAATTAAAAAGTGTAATATAGTGTACCTAGTGTTCTTACCCTTAGGCCGAGGCCGCACCGCGGTTATATCCGCGCTGTTAAAACCGCGATAAATCTGTGTCCTATGGAATCATATGAACTTATCCGCACTTGCGGTTCATATGATTCCATAGGACGCGGTTTTAACAGCGCGGATATAACCGCGGTGCGGCCTAGGCCTTAAGTTGCCAATAGTCCCACTGGTTGGGTCTCGGAGGGCAGATGGCAATCGCTCCGTGTAAATATAGGTGATCAGCCAAATCAGGGTAGACTGAAAGCCGACCCCTCATAATGGGATAAGGTTAGGAAGAAGAATATAGTGTACCTAGTACTAGCCGCTAAATCGAGTGAAGGCAGCGCAACGTTAGGTAAGTAGCAATGCAAGTTTTAGATATATGAACCTACTTATCCAACAACTTCGTTTAAAAAAAAATCAGTACTACGACCACAGAATAGCTACCTACGATACGACCCGCTTGTTTTATTTAAGGACAGTTACACACAACACTATCAATATAGTAGTATTTCTGGAAATAAATAAAGAATTTTACCAAAGACTTCACACCTATTTCGAATGGGGTACCTATATTTTAACTCTTTATAACATTTTATGTGTGTACCTATTAATGGTACGGTCGGCAACGTAAGTCGCTGATCATTCCCAGTTTTTCAAATCGCTTGTACATTTTTGTTTTCCATCAAATCCACAATAGTTCTGCATCTAAACAAAATTTAGACATGTTGCTGATGTTTGGGTTCGACAATGTTCTAAAATAAAGTGTATTACCGATTTGAAAAATTATGAATGTTCAGCCACTTCTGTTGCTGACTGTACCTCTAGAAAGAGCAGTCAGCAGGGTTTCCCAACCTGGGGCCTACAGATCCCTAAGGGTCCGCCGACTAAATAAAAACAATTCTATGTCAATAAGAACAACAAGATATTTTTTCATCCATTTTCTTATGGGAGGTGGGTCTTTCGGAACAAAAAACCTGCATGGCAAACATACAATGACAATCTATGAGGCGTTTGTAAAAATAGACAAACAAGCGAACAACAGGTTCAAGGTTGGTCGTCGCATGCATGCAAGTGCAACCTGCACGACGAGGATTAATGACATCATCTAATCGATGCCGTCATAAGATTTTGTATAGGTATTCGTCTCTATGATCAGTTTCACTATCTTTATTTAACTATACCTTTACTTTGGAGCACATTGTAAATAACAGGAAACTAATTAATTTGATTTTCGAAATAATGGTCGCGCGTTTATGGTTTTGGTTACCACACCGAATGAGAACGACAAGCATCGTAACTTATAAATCCCTTGATGTCGAGTGATGATCTGTTCGAAAAAAATACGATTTATGTTGCCTAATGCACATCACTCAATTGTGTTTAATTGCACGTATCGATTGACAAAAATCACATACATACCAATAAACCTTAAAAACGCCACTTACATACGGTCCTCTCTATAATTATAATTTATTGTATTATCGGTCGTAAAAAGTTAAAGGGGTATCTGGAACGACGGCGAATTATGATGTTTCGTTTAAAGCCTTGAACCGGACCGATATAAATGTCATGTGCGGTCATACATTATTATGCAGTAGTAATAGTAACTTCTGTACATATTGCATAAGCGCAAGGAAAGCTGTATCTAAAATCTAGCAAATCTGTAGGCACCAAGCCGCTGTTTGTTCTGGCGTTTGGGTGTTACCGGACCAATCGATCGATCTACAATCGATGGTAAAATGGATTAGTCGACGTCGATCGATAGTTTCTACCACACCGATCGATCCATCGATGGTAGAATGGATTGGTCGACGACAATCAACTTCGTTCGATGCCATCGATTGTTTAGTCGACGTTTTATGGAACGGTATCCGTCGATCAATCAAAGCTACTACACCAATCGATCAACTTCGATCAACATCGATCGGCGATCGATCGATTGGTGTGATAACACCCTTGGCTCACCCGCGACCTGCAGCATGCGCCCGCTGGAGAAGTCCCCGGGCTCCCCGCTCTGTGCCACACCCACGGAGAACTCGAGCGCCTGCAGCAAGTGCTCGCCCTTCAGATCGTACACCTGCACGTAGTTCTCGAACGGCATCGCCATCAGCAGACCCTCCGTCGTTACCTCTGCAAATATTAGGTAGCTCGGTAGGTATATCATCGTCAGTGAATGTTAGGCAATTAATTAATTCATTAATTTGCGGTGACTACAAAAACAGTTCAAAGTAACAAATATTCTAATACGCGCTATTTGATTAGCAGACTCGAGGTCCAGGTTTTAAATGTCCACTCACCACCAGGGTTGATCTGCACGCGAAGTCCTCCCGAGTTGATCATGCATACATGCACGTCATGCCATGCGGTGCCTGATGCGCGTGACATCATCTACATCGTAAGATTGTTTATAACATTACTAGTAGTCCCGATAGCCCCAACTAATCTAATTGTAGTCACAATTGCCCCAACTAATCTACTAGTAGTTTGGATAGTTTCCAACTCAACTACTATAGTCTGACCGCAACCGCTGTACCGCGCCTTAGGTAAGCGAGCGGCGAGACGGGGGGCCAAAATTGGTCATTCTGCCGTCATCGCTCACGGCGGCACTCCCACATCAAACCTCCGCGCAAACCCAAGGCGCGGTACAGCACTTGCGGTATACCTATAATAGTTTCGATAGCACCCATCTAAACTACTTGTATTCACGTGGACTCTCCAACTAGTAGACCTGATGGCTCCTCTATAACTAGTCCTGATAAACTGCAAGGAGGGTGTAGTGACCTCTTCCAAGAAGCCGTCGCAGGCCCAGCTGCCGAGGTTGCACTCGCCGCGCCCGCACCACGAGCGGTTGAGGGTCACGAGCGAGGTGCCCAGCACCTCCTTGCCCACGGCGTCCACCTCCTGCCGCCACGGCTCCAGCGCAGCCAGTATCCGCGGATCTGTATTTAACCAATTAAAAATCAACTTGCCCTAAAATTCTGAGAAAAATGCAACCAGAATTCGTGCCTGCCTCGCGGACGAGATTAATTTGATTGAAATCATGGGTCTAAGATTTTCTTTTATACAGGGTGTCCCAAAACTTTGCCACATGGAGGGGAAGTACCTTAAATATTGTAGATAGAGAATTTTACTGAATGAAGACTTAATTTTTTTTAAAACAATACGAACTGCATTCAAAGATTTTTGAAAACTCGCTTGCCACACTCGGGAATCGAACCGGCTAAAATCCGAAAAAATAACACCCTGTACTTTTATGGCATCAATCGATAGGATCAATCACAAGGATCAAATCACTCTAACAAACATGGGAAATTAAATGAACGGAAAACCGTGATATCTTAACTTATAAGAATTAAAATAAGTGAAAATTAAAATAAGTAACGATTTTTTGGGTTTCCTTTCATTTAATTTACTATGTTTCTTAAAGAGATTTTATCCTTATGATTGACCCTATCGATTGATGCTATAAAAGTACAGGATGTTATTATTCGGATTTTAGCCGGTTCGATTCCCGAGTCTGGCAAGCGAGTTTTCAAAATGAAAGGTAACCATAAAATCTTCACTTATTTTAATTGAACGAATAAAAAATGGTAAACTAACTAATTTGTTGCTCGAAATTAGCTCCATTTTTTGTGGTTACACTTTATTTTTGAATTCATGAACTTATAAGTTTAGATTTCATGGTTTTCCTTTCATTTAATTTACCATGTTTGTTAGAGAGATTTGGTTCTTATCATTGATCCTATCGATTGATGCCATAAAAGAACAGGGTGTTATTTTATCGGATTTTAGCCGGTTCGATTCCCGAGTGTGGCAAGCGAGTTTTCAAAAATCTTTGAATGCAGTTCGTATTGTTTTTAAAATAAAAATGAAGTCTTCATTCAGTAAAATTCTCTATCTACAATATTTAAGGTACTTCGCCTCCATGTGGCAAAGTTTTGGGACACCCTGTATATCAAGGTCAGTACAGGTAAGTTGAAAATCAATAAGGGTCTCACTATTATTTTCTACCTGTTTGTTAATCAGTTTAAAAAGGAAAAACTAATGTGTGCTTTATATCTTTACGAATGGATATTACAAGGTAACGTTGGCGACAAGCTTTATATTTAAACAAAATCAATTATTTTCTGCTAGTTATATTATTCGACGAACGCATGGCGCAGTGACTCACTGCATCGGGTCGTTGTTGTTTTGACTCCCGCCAGAGGCACATTTCAGACACGGCTTTCCTTAATTCACCTTGATCTGGGTGACACTGGGATCGCCCCCAGTCCAATGTACAGTAGCCAAAGTACAACTTTGCTTATTTTGGGATAATACAGTTGGTGTGTCAGTCTGGCGATATTTATTTTTTACCTACCACCTATTATTTGGAACTTGTGAGCATAAGCCGTGTGGCGTATGACCACAAATAAAACATAATGATTATATATTTTTTTTTTTATAGTACTGCGGTGGCAAAAAAGCGTACGGCCCGCCTGATGTTAAGCAGTTACCGTAGCCTATAGATGCTTACAATACCAAAGGTATTGCTCGCACATTGCCGACCTGAAGGGGAGGGGGAGGGGGGTGGGCTTACGGCTCTCTCACTCATCGTACGAAACGCAGCTGTAATAACTGTATTTCTGGTCTATACCAGACATGACCTAAGAGTGGCATACTTTTGTTCGACTGGCCATCATAGAAAATAGTCTATGGTGCCTCTTGTACGTGGAATGTTCATAGTTTTCAATGGGTTCGCGGGTGTCACCTTGCACGATGGAAGTGCCGAGGAAGACGGGGAGCCCCTCCCAGCGCTGCACGCGGCCGGCCTCGTCGATGAAGAACTTGATGTTGCCCAAGTACCGTGTGTAGCACGACGCTTGCACTATTGGGATCTACACACAGTCACAGAGAGAGAGTCAAAACAGTAACCTAGCCTATGATACTCTGGGTTAGTTATCGATTCTAAAGATACCTCACTCATCTAAATTGATTAAGACGTTCAGAAGTTAGGTACCTACTGAGGAATAAAAGAAATCACAAACATAGGTACATACCTAGTAGGTACATAATTAACCCTGAATATAAATTACAGTACCTACTGTGGCCGATAACATGCAAAACGAATTTACTATTTATAATAATGATATCACCAAGACATTATACAGAGTGAATTTGAAATCACGGGCATCCTTTTAAAGGGTGATTCAGATTCAGAATATTTAGCGAATATTAAATCAAAAATGTATAAAAATGTAATGCCCGGTTTATTGCCACTAGCAATATTTTTTTATCAATAGATTTTTTATTTATTTTCCCCAAATAATCTGAACCATGTGTAGCGTCATAGTTTGAAAGGATGCCCATGATTTCAAATTCACCTATAGAGACCATTTTCCATTGGTTTTATCACATTATTACATATTCTTTGGTTTACGAGTCTGGTAGCGTCTCGAATTGGGAGGTTGGTAACTCACCTTATGAGTCGATTTACGATTTCCTAGGTACCTACCGTATGGCCATTAGCTTGGGTGACGACAGTAGGATATTCTCCCCATGCCGTGTCCCCATTGGGTGTGTCTCCATTGTACAGAAGTGTGTGCGAATGTGCGCCCACGATTATGTCCACGGCTGGAGAAACGCGCGCCGCTAGTGTCCTTTAAAGAACATAAGTCTGTATGAGTCATAGTGGGAGATAAAGTTAATATCGCCAAACACACCAACTGTATGGTCCCAAACTAAGCAAAGCTTGTACTATGGCTACCATACTGTACCATACTGTACCATACTGTACCATACTGTACCATACTGTACCATACTGTACCATACTGTACCATACTGTACCATACTGTACCATACTGTACCATACTGTTTTTTTGTTTCTTGTTTTTGCCATTTTGTTTATGTATTCCAATAGTGTACAATAAAGTGTTATCTATCTACCATACAATGGACTGGGGCGCTTCCAGTGACTCAGGCCAGGGCAAATTACGGAAAGGCCGTTTCCGAAATATGCCTCTAGCGGGAATCGAACCCGCAACCACCCGATGCAGTGGGCCGAGCGGCCAATGCTCAAACCACACCGCCAAGCGGTCGTCAACGCGGCAGTCTTAGGTAGCTGTTGTATGTACTAACAAGTCGCTGGTGTATCCGATGTGTGAGAGCACGATGATGATGTCAATGCCCTGCTCCGTCAGGATCGCGGCCTCGCGGTTCACGGCCTCTAGTTCGTCCTCCATTATCACTCGCCCGATCGGCGCTGAAAACTGACGAAATCGGTTTTCATATCAAATATCACCCCTCTTCTCCACTTACTACTCCACCAAGCCAACTAGGAACCTATCAAATGTGACGTCACTCGCACAAAAAAGCGGTGGCGGTGTGCGGGCGAGGAAGCCGCATTCCATCCGAGTGCCTAGTTGCCTTGGCCGAGTACCTCTCTATCTACCGTTTCGCCGGTTTATAATAGTAGGTATATTTTTAACCCCCGGTGAAAAACGAGGGATGTTATAAGTTTGAAGTATTTATCTGTCTGTGGCATCATAGCTCCTGAACGGATGGACCGATTTGGATTTAGTTTATTATTGTTTGAATGGTGGGTGGGGGCGTCCATAAATTACGTGAGGCCTTTAGGGGGGGGGAGGGGGTCGAGCAAAATCTCACCCAATCTGGTCGAAAAATCACAAAAATCACCTCACGTAATTTATAGACGCCCCCTATAGAAAATGTTTCCAGTGCTGGAATGAATAAGTTTGTTTTCTAACAGCCTGTATAGCTCACCTGTCGGAGCAGCACGCCTATGATGCCGATCCTGCGTCCCTTTCGCTCCACCACGATGTGGTTCCTGATGTAGGGCGTCATGGTGGGCTCGTAGGTGGTGTTCACGTTGGCGCCGAGCATGGGCGCGTCCAGCCGCTCCAGGTACGGCACCAGGCCCTCCACGCCGTGGTCGAACTCGTGGTTACCTAGCACCTGGCGATCATCGATGCTTTGTCAATTCAGGATAAACTAACTGCATTCAAAACATTACTATCGGTATAGTGTCCAAAACAGCACCATCAAGTCTCCAAGATATCACGATCATTAAGTCTCCAAAACATGACGATCATTACCTATTGTCTCTACAGGATCACGTTCATTACAGTCTCCAAGACATAACGATAATTAAGTCTCTAAAACATCACGATCGTTACTTATAGTTTCCAAAACATCCCGGTCATTAAGTCTCCAAAACATCACGATCATCTTAGTCTCAAAAATATCACGATCATTAAAGTCTCCAAGACACCAGGATCAATATAACACGGTTCAGTTCAGACCGGCATAAGTGTGCCATTTTCGTGCGACTCTAGGGGCCAAAAGGACTAATGTGATATCGCTCTCACAATCAACGGGCTTAAACGCTTGTAATGTCGTAACATGAGTGATCTGGCGAAGCATGTGGGGCATCTGGACGCACCAAATGAATAAATCTGTTTATTTCACGACTACAAATCAAATGTGGTGGTAGGTATATGGCCACACAAGCCTTTGACTACCCCCGAATGGGGATAAAAGGCGTGAGTATATGTGATGTTGTTATGTTACAAATCAATCCCTTATTTTTTAAAGGCTTACATGCGCGTCATGAGGCATCATATTCATGAAGTGTTGACTGACGTTCCACCTCAGGAAGTTGTACCATATCGTGCCCTGGAAGGTGTCCCCGCCGTTCAGCAGCAGGGAGTCGGGCTCCGCCTCCAGCGCCTCCGAGACCGCGGTGTAGAGCCGCGCGAAGCCCCCCACGCAGGGCGCCTCGGTTGGATTGCATACTGTACCTTGCGGGCTCACTTCGTCGAAACTAAAAAACATTCATTCATCAAGCATGGAGATGAAGAGGGGCTTTCGGCTCTCTCACTCATAGTACGAAACGCAGCTGTACTGTACGCTGATCTTCCGTGAGAGGGTGGTACTATCACGGTCGAGCCAGCCCAAATATACGCTGCCGTCAATTGGCTACAGCTTGGCATATCGCCAAATGTCCCGGTTGCATGCGCTGTGTAACGCCTTCTAAAAACTGCCGCCTATGGCGCTTTTTATGGTAGGTATCTGACCATCTTGTTGGTCCCTTTCCTCTAGCGCGTCTGCCTTCCATCTGGCCCATTATTACGTGCTTCTCCAGCTCGTGTCTGGGAGACCGCATAATATGTCCGAAGAAGCCGAGATTCCTTTCCCAGCAAATTGCCAGCCAATTGCCGAGCCGTGTGGTAGCCTAGCTCATTCTTATTAGTGGAAGAGCCAGCTCATATGGGCTGGCTCGACCGGGGTAGTACCATCCTCTCATAGAAGATCGATGGAAAGTAGCTATTACAGCTGCGTTTTGTACAATGCGGGAGTCGGAAGTCCAATCCTCTTCCCTCCCTCTGTCGCACTCCCCTTCTGCTGGGCAACGTGCGAGCGATGCCTTTGGTATTGCAAGCATCTATAGGCTAAGGTAACAGCTTAACATCAGGCGGGCCGTGCGCTAGTTTGCCCTTGGACTCATTTGAGATCTTATAAATTAGAACACCAAAAATACTTACTGAGCGTGGAAATCATTGTAGTGGACGATGTTCAGTTCATATAGGTCTTCGTCGGCGGCCACGGTGCCGGCCACCACGGCGCCGGCCACCAGCAATAAATACACTAACAACATGTCCACTCAGTGTCCAGATGACGACACCTCCATCAAGCAAGTAGGTACATTCCTTATCAAATCGGTTCCGCATAATCATTATAATACATGTGTATTATTTGATTATACGAAACCGTTTTGATAAAGAGTGTGTAAGTACCTTCTATGGTGTATGTGTACAGGGTGTAATTAAGACGAGCGACGTATATTTCGATTCGATTCTCATTTTTTTAAATATAATATTACCTTCATGTTTGAACGAATTAAATAACCAATTAAATATGAATAATGAAAAGTATATGAATAAATTAAGTGCAGATGGATTAAGGTCATTTACACGAATACATTCCCTGTGATAGGACGGCTCATAGTGATTCCATCTGCTCTCTGCAATATTTCTGTAAAATTTCCGTAATTTTTATTTACATTTTTGTTAGTTACCTAAGCATGATTTTTTAAGGGCTTGAATACTTCCCTCGACTAACCTAACACCTTGTAGGTATATTATATATTTATTAGATTATTAGCGTTTTTATCTATGATAATAATATTTCCGCCTTGTTTCGCGGCTTCGCTTGTTATATTTTCAATGTGGTACTAGTATAAGAATTAAAAAAAAGAGTGCAATATTTTTGTATTGAATACAACAAGCATACCTATAGACAAAATTGTAATGAACAAAAATAAATACACAGACTGTGCTCGTCGAAAACGGTCCCAACTCCAAGATTACCCACTCCCTTTGCCCCCCTTTCTCCCTGGCAACGTGGGAGCGAGGTCTTTTGGTATAGCAAGCGTCTCTATAGGCTACTATAATAAAAATAAACTGCCTATCTTTATTCATTCAGAATTTAATAAATAGGTAGGCATTCAATTAACATCGCAAACGTGATAGCTTCAGACGCTCTACTCTAATATTGTAGGTAGGTACTTATGAGTAGTGTGTAGGTACCTACTTACCTACCTACGTAGGTATTAGCTACTAAAATCGTGTTTTTCAATTGAACAACAGGATTTGATTAGGTTCGGTACGTGATGCAAAGACAAACTACCTATCAATTTATTTTATTGTAAGATTTGAGAGTAACGTCAAGAATCATAATAATTAGCGATTAAATTGGTTCATAATCAGCAATTAGGAATAACTTGAGCGTGATAAATCGAACATGCGTTTAATTGATGCATGACAAGTGGCTAGATTACACTAGTGTGTGTTGTGTACTTAGTTAGTACGTTCTTACTACCTAGTGGTACAGTCGCAATTCGCATGCACGTCTAAGGTTTGATTTCCAACATGAGCTGACCTCTCTTAAATACAGGTGTTAATAATAAAGAGAGCTCAGATTATGTCGGAAATGTTACCTTAGAGGTGCAGGCGACCGCACCTATCTACCTAAGTCGGCGCTGTGATATAATAGGTATAACCTTCAGTAAATTAGTTTTTTATTATGGAGACTGTAGGTACTACAATACAAGACTGGTGGGGACGACCCCAGTCACACCCAGACCGAGGCAAATTACAAAACACTATTTCCGAAATTCCCAGACTGGTGACTACGTTTCTACTGTCTGCACTCGCAAGACACAAACAACACTTCGAGCTTTTTTTCTTTCGACTAAATAAAATATCGAGTAAAGGTACCATCGTACGTTTCATATTACATTGCTTTTTACGCTTCGTCACTGCACCGAACGTTTGGTGACGCAAGCAGCAATGGATAAGGAATAAATACATAATAGTAAATACTGGAATTTCCGTGGTGAAGATAAGAGAACGAACATACGTCACCTACATTACATAAATACAGTTCCTTGGGCCTTTAGGAAAGGCATGCAAATATTATAAAAATATGGTCTTATTTGACGAAGGTCAAGTGGATTACGAACTTTAGTTTTTTTGTTGCATCATGCTTAGGTACATAACACATACATGGCCGCATCCGTCTACAAGCGCCGAGCGGCTAGCCCGAGCAGTCACTTGAATTCTGGCTCTGACCGCATAAACATTACGTCGAAACCGACGCACCTGCAACATCTTCGTCCGTCTGTGTAGTCCATGATCTATACCTACTTCTACCGGCTAATCCAAAGAAATTATATTATAATATCTTTACGCTAAACAGTTTTTCCTTTACTTACATTTTTCTTGCTTTAGAAATTTGTCGTTGGCAGAATACTTTAATTGGAGTTAGAAAAGTGCACCTCTGCTTATCATTTTGGGGGATAGGCGTGAATATTTTGTAAAATCAGGCTGTATATCTGGAGCATTAAAATGGAGGCCACAGTACACCCGACCATGACGACTCATCCTATAAATAATACCTACCTATTGAGTGAGTAAACATCGATGTTATTAGTCGTATTGTGTCAAGGCAAGGTCGAAAATGCATGACTTTCAAGGAAGGGAGGATCAAATTTAAACAAATTGTAACGTTATTAAACATTTATTTAACTAATTAGTACACGTCTAATATATTAACATTAGTGCTTGTTCCATGCCTAATTCTGTGGTGATTAAAAATACATCAAGTATAGAAAGATAGCTACAAACATACCTATTTATTAAGAGAACATAATTAAATGCATGTAATAGTAGTAAGTAAATTTATAATAATAGATTAAATATGTTAACAGTTGAAATTCAGTGCAATGTGATTATTTGAAACAAGTTTAATGCAAGTTTACTCTATAAAGGCACTTCATCAATAAATAAACCTAATTTAAGAATACCTATACGAAATCACGACTAATAAGTACCTACCTTATATTTAATAGTAATAAGTGTTTTGTATGTATTACCGTGCGTTTCCACCTAAAAACATGTCGGCATACTTGTATCGTGACATGATGAGCCCGACATGTCTCGTAACATGTATTGTTGAGGGTAGCGTTTCCACTGCCTGAAGTCTCAACATGTATATCAGCATGTCAATACACTTGTTAGGGTTTTCGTTCACACTGGCACTCAACATGTATTAAGACTTGTATATCAACATGATTATTTGCCATAAATACTGTTATCCGAAAATGTGCGTAGACATTTTGTTGTTGTGAAAATCCATAGAGAAAATCTCATACATGCCGGGCCGACCCGGGTAGTACCACCCTCTCACAGTAAATCGGCGTAAAGTCACAATTTTAGCTGCGTTTCATACCAACGATAAGTGAGTGAGAGAGCTCGAACTGCTTAACATCAGACGGGCCGTATGCTTTTTCCTAGAATTTTGCTCTTCTAGGAATACAATAGGTACTAGTTGATAAAAAAATAGGTTTTACTTTTTCATCGCTTGAATACACGTTTTATACCTATAACCTTGTACGTACTTCTTCACCAAGCCATTCAGGCACTCGGATGGAATGCGGCTTCCCGCACGCACACCGCCACCGGCTTGTGCGGGTGACGTCACAATTGACAATAATCTGGTGTTAAAAAAAAAACACTCGCCAGCGTGAAGTCTCTTTACGCTTTGTATGATAACTTGTCTCGTAACAAGTTATTTACCAGTGTGAACGCTTTCCACACAACCAACATTAGGGTCGTTCCGTAGTTTCGTGCAAAAAGCATATCCAGCCTAATAAACCCATCAGTTATGATATATATTTTAAATATTAATTGCCTAATAAGTAAAAGGATTATCATTTTAAAAACAGCATCGAAAATATTGGACTTTGATTTGTTAGTTTTCTAAAAAAGTTAATAAAACAGCGTGTAAAATCATTCCTCTCTGTTTCCAACTAGGGACCACGGCAGGTTCTTTAATGTTTATTTTTCTGCATTCGAATTGATGACTCTAATTAATACGTTATATTGAAGCCAAATTCATGACGTATTGATAAATGATTATGATTATATAATAAACACAGAAATAATATAAGTAAAGCCTATTTTACAATTTGTCACAATAAAAACTTCATTACCATCCGCACCCAAAAACGGCATAATTTTGTACTCTAGTTATACGTTCCCAACTACAGTTCGGGTCACAGCGTGTGTCTATTGGCCAGCCAGACACGGTGCCCAGGCGAGAAGGACGTGCGTCTATCGCTGATAAAAATATTTACGATTTCCCAATTTTTATAGTGCTTTGTCCAAAAATCTTCTCATTACATTCCTTTGGTTTTACAAGATATGTAAGTAAGGAAATTATTATTATTATAAAAAATGTTTACCTTTTTAATCCATTTCGTTCATGTTTTACTTTCTATTTTCTAATATATTCGATTACAGAGTCATTCAAGAAAAAGTTAAATTTTTTCATTCCTCTCCATTTCATTACCGTCCGTACCATCCATTTTTTTGCTGGAAGGTAATGAACTGTTTTGGAAGGAAATGCAAGGTTTTTAAATTGGGGCCATAACACACCGGGTAGCCATGGCGACGTCGCCAGCTACCGTAGCCAACTATTCGTATTGAACTGACGACGGATTGGCGAAGTCGCCAGTCAATACAAATTGTATGGCGACGTCGCCAGCCACCGTAACCAAACAATTTGTAGTTATTGAAATGATGACAGGTAATACACCTGGCGACTGACTGGCGACGTGACTAATTCGTCGCCAGGTGAGATACCTGTCATACATGTACATGTACGACAGGTATCTCACGTGTGGTGCCGGCTAAGAATAGCACCAACCCATCTCATCCCGTAGGTGTCGTAAGAGGCGACTTAGGGATTAACCGGAGGATGGGCAGCAGCGTCCTCCGAGTACATATTCTAACTACTGCGATCGCCAACCCGCCTGCCAAGCGTGGCGATTATGGCAAAACCCCCCAAATACCCCAATAACGCACAAAAAGGGACCGGCCCCCAGTCTCCGGCAGCCTCGCTAGTTCTGGCTAGCGTGGACTTCATCAGTCGAGATCTTTAAAGCTTGAAAGATCTCGTCTGACGAGCGTAGATTTTACAGTCGAGATCTTTCAAGCTTTATAGAAAGATATATTGAAAGATCTCGACTGTAAAGTCTACGCTCCGGCCAGCACCAACCCAGATCCAAAACCCCGAAAGCTTTCAGCTCCAACTTCAAAACCGATTCGATGTCCTAGGGAGTAGCGTGGAAGATTGTAACGATAAGTTCGTGGAAACAGTCCATACGATCGGGTCAAAGTACTGCAAGGCCAGTCGTACAAACAGAACCAAAAAATCTCGGATCGTACTCTTAAGCTCATGGAGGAAAGGAGTGAAATGGCACTGCAGTCTTCAGATGACGCATCTGAGTACCGGCAGCTCAATAGACAGAAGTCTTTGACACGTGACTTCCGCCAATTAAATACCGAGCGTATTAAAGAGGCAAGAGGCTATCGAGCGGAACAAAGGCTCCAAAGTGTTCGCTAGAGATCTGACTATTGGGCAAAGCCAGCTAACGAAACTGAAGACCGATAATGGCAGAATCGTTTCATCCAAACCAGAGCTTTTGAGGGAGATCGAGAAGTTCTATGGACAGTTGTACACGTTAATACGGACACCCATTACAAACCAGGCGAACGACCCAAGAGATTGTCCCTATTGTCAGATTAACCCGACACTATACCGAAGACATCCCGGATGTCAGCTTGTACGAGAGTAGTATTGTTCTTAAACAGCTTAAGAACAACAAGGCACCGAGTGATAATGGAATAACGGCTGAGCTCCTGAAGGCGGGTGGAAAACCGGTCCGTAAGGCCCTTCAGAAGCTGTTCGGTTCCGTCATACTTGAGGGCAAAAGGCCGCAGGCATGGAACAGAGGTGGGGTGGTTCTTTTCTTCAAGAAGGGGGATAACGCTCTGTTGAAGAATTATAGACCCATCTCACTTCTGAGCCATGTCTACAAGCTGTTTTTGAGGGTCATAATGAATCGTCTCGCACGCTCGACGACTTTCAGCCTCCCGAACAAGCCGGTTTTAGTACCGTAACCCACATATATACGCTGCGACAGGTTATACAGAAGACCGAGGAGTATAACCTGCCCCTTTGCTTAGCGTTTGTGGACAACGAGAAAGCCTTCGATTCGGTCGAGACCTGGGTTGTATTGCAGTCTCTCCAGCGATGCCAAGTCGATTACGGGACCAGAGCTCGAAACCTATCGGTTGCAGCGAGGTGTGAGACAGGGAGATGTTATCGCTCCTAAACTGTTCACCGCTGCACTTGAAAACGTTTTCAAGGTTCTGGACTGGAATGGGCTGGGCATCAACATAAACGGCGAAATCATTCACCTTCGGTTTTCCGACGACATAGCGGTCATAGCTGAGACTATGGAAGACCTCAATACCATGCTCGATGGCCTCAGTAGAGCCTCCGAACGAGTAGGTCTTAAAATGAACGTGGATAAGACGAAGATCATGTCGAATTGCCGTGTTGTACCTACTCCCGTGAAGATCGGAGGCTCTACATTCGAAATTGACGACGATTATGCCTACCTGGGATAAACTATCCAGTTAGGTAGGTCCAACTTCGAGAAATAGGTCAATCGACGAATCCGACTCGGCTGGGCAGCGTTCGGGAAGCTACGCAATATCATCTCGTCTCAAATACCACAGTATCTCAATACGAAAGTTTGCCACCGATGACCTATGAAACTGAGACATGGCCGCTTACAATGGGCCTTATTAGGAAGCTCAAAGTCACTCAAAGGGCAATGGAGAGGACTATGCTTGGAGTTTCCCTACGGGATCAAATCCGAAATGAGGAGATACGCAGAAGTACTGAAGTAACCGACATAGCCCGCAGGATTGCTAAACTTAAGTGGCAGTGGACAGGGCACATTGCTCGTAGAACAGATGGCCGATGGGGCCGAAGAGTTCTCGAGTGGCGGCCGCGCATCGGAAAGCGTAGCGTGGGTAGGCCTCCCACAAGGTAGACCGACGATCTGGTGAAGGTCGCGGGAATCCGCTGGATGTGGGCAGCGCAAGACCGGTCATAGTGGCGAACCTTGGGGGAGGCCTATGTCCAGCAGTGGACGTATTTCGGCTGAGATGATGATGATGATGATGATGACCTATTTCACAACTGTTTTGCCGTGTGTCATGTCTACCCCGACTTTAATAATTTCCAAATTCATTACAATACTTTTAATGTTCATTACCATCCTGCCCTTATTCATTACAATCCTTAGACATTTCATTACCTTCCACTTGTAAAATTTCAATTGTCATTTTCTCAGTAACTAAATGAGATAAAAGAGTGCCTCCCACTTTTTACTGATCTGGTGACTATCTAAGCTCGATTAATTAAAAAAAATATACATAAAACAGACTTTTTTTTTTATTCCGCGGAACGTTCAAATTTGCACGAAACGGCGGAATGAACCATTAACATGTCGCAATACTTGTAGTGACAATAAGTCATGCGACATGTTGATTGTCCGTCAATGGAAACGCAACTCTATACATGTCGTGAGATCAGTTGAATTCTGTTGAAATCAACATGTTTTTGCGCAGTGGAAACGCGGGGTTAAGTGCAATAATAAGTAGAATTGTAAATACGCCTCCTGATCAAAATGCAGACAGAACATTTTTCTTTAGGCATATTCGTGCATATTTTTTTTCCAATCTAATTGAATTAATCTACCAAATGTACTAGTACAAGTTTTGTGAAATAAACAACCACTTTACTTAGTTTATTCGTGCAATGTTAAAATAAACAACATTGAACTATAAAACATTAACATTAATTAATACAGAAACATAACAATATCACAAAAACTAAATATATTTTAAGCGACATTTTACATTGATCCACAGTCACAGTGGGGCTACTCCGAATTACAAAACTAAACGTTTCGGCTGACGGATGGTACATTTACCCACTTCGGAAGTTTCCGAAGTGTTCCGGATTCTTTCGGAGTAGGGTCCACGAAAGAAGAAACGTCATATCACGACTATCGAATCCAAACTTCGGCTCCGAAGCTTCGGAGTGTAGGAAAAACTACGGCTGACGGATGGTACCCGTCAGCCGTAACGTTTCGTTTCGTATTTCGGAGTAGCCCAAGATCGATGTAAACTCTACCGGCTTGTCTGGCTTTAGCGGCTTGCCACTGCGCTTACTACTCCGCGGGGTAGTAATCATTAACAAAGCCTTCGAGCATTCACCAATTGCGATGGCAAGCATTAGCAAAGGTACCCCACTACCAAAGTGTAGGCTAAACTAAAATTACTTTTCTGCCCTTTTGTAAATCGATTTAAACAGGCTCGTCAGTTTGGGGTACCTATTTTTTATTTTTTATTCTCTCAACAATTGTCCATTGCGAGACATGCCGACTGCCAAGCAGTTGCGATTTACAATGAAGGATTCACGAAGATCATTTATTAGAGACCCAGTTTAGGTAGCGCAAGTATTTATAAATAGAATTATCGCATTGATAAATACTCGGAAGAACTGAACAGACTCAAGATTGGCGTTGTATTATTGTGTATAAAAAACGAATATAATCATTCTATTTTATTCGTACTTCTTACAGCCCGGCCACGACTTCGCGCGACGGCGACGGGCGACAGCGTTTTTTGCTAAAATGTTGCATGCGTTGCCGCCGAGAGCGGTACCTCGTGGCGCTGCAACATTTTAGCAAAAAACGCTGTCGCCCGTCGCTGTCGCGCGAAGTCGTCGCCGGGCCGTTAGTGGGTGAAAGTATTTTGTCATTTTTTTTGGTTCGAGTCATAGAATATGTTTTAGTGAGTAAAGCTTGTCGTACCAAGCGGTGATGTAGACTGAAGTGTGGTTTAAGAGTAGGGCGTGCGTGGATTCACGTTGATCATCTCGGTTGTACTGAAAATAAACCAAACAAGTCAGACAAGCCCTACGAAATTGTAAGATATAGATTAATCGTAGGGAATGAGAAGGTTTAGGATATTTTAGTCCTTCGATTGCGCCATCATCACATCTCAAGTCAGATTGTTTGTTGGACGAAGTAAACTGATGCTAATGTCACTTTTTGATAGAAATCTAACATAAGGTTTCATTTTGGTTCCGAAGTGGACGGTCACGTTAATTTATTATGTTTTGTGTTGTTGTTAAAGTGGTGCTTCCAGATGCCTCGCATGCCTCGCCCGAGCACTCACGCTATGACTCATGTCTATGCATTGAATGCATTGCATTCCGAGACGTCAAAACTGAGTGATCGGACGCTGCATGCGCCTGATATAGACGCAGCTATTGATTTGGCGAAATACCAACTGAACTAAAACAACCTACAATAAATGACATAATTAGCTGTCAGTTTACTTCGTCTGATTAAAATTCAGACCAAGTACCTTGTTTAATCTTATGCAAAGATGGTCAAAGAGTTTGTTGGATCTTTGCCAGCAAGGGGCGTATAAAGATTAAAATGAGACTAACAAAGGAGAGGCGGAAATGGCTACATGATTACTAACACACAAGTACATAACTTAACAAAAGAGTATGTATTAAATAATATTAAACCCAAAAATTACGAAAATGATAAAATACCTAAGTAAAATCAACATCATTAATTTATTTTTTGGCTTACCCTAAGCTTTAGCTGAACTCCAACTTGTTTCCACGTGGAAAAAAGTTGTCGCTATTTTATGACAACAAAATATGTATAGTGATTAAAATTTGTTTTTTATGAATGTTTGGTCAGTGCAAGCCAAGGGTATATCCTTGCTCTACCAAAGCAAACGAACACGATTGGGAATATAAACATAAATAAATATCGCCAGATTTACACACCAACTGTATGGTCCCAAACTACGCAACGCTTGTACTATGTATACCTTACAATTGACTGGCGATCCCTGTAACACCCAGACCAGGGCAAATTACGAAAACACCGTTTCTGAATATTGTCCTGGCGGGGATTGCACTGCGCCAAGCGGTCGTCCATCGTAATTCTCCGAAAGGCACGTATATTGGTCCTAACGACCCGGCCACGACTTCGCGCTTCAGCGACGGCCGACAGCGCGGGGGCGCTAAAATGTTGGATCGCGCGCGTTGCCGCCGAGAGCGGCAGCTCGTGGCTGCATGCAACATTTTGGTGCCCCCGCGCTGTCGTCCGTCGCTAAAGCGCGAAGTCGTGGCCGGGACGTAATACGTGTCGGCATGTATAAACGGTATTAAAGCAAAACTTACGAGCACAGGGTAGGATTGTGGGAGGAAGACTCTTCTTCAAGGTAATAGGTTTGAGGCATAGGAGGTGACAGTCTAGTGTGGGGACAAGCCAAGAATCGTTATATAAATACCGTTCAAATATCGATTAATAAAATTATAGACAATAATTTATTAGCAAAATAAAATTGTCGAAAGCGGATTCGGCAGTTTACAATGCCATTAATTATGAAATCGATATCTCACATCAACCGGTATTAGGGATGTGATCCTAACGGTAATAAGTTTAAAAACTAAAACCCGACTACTGAAAAATCGCGCTCTAAAAAGTATGAAACAAGAAAATATTCTCATCTAGAGGATAGCCGTGGTCCGTGTAGGTCCTTTAGGGCCAAATGGCATATGAACACGGACCACGGCTATCCTCTAGATGAGAATATTTTCTTGTTTCATACTTTTTAGAGCGCGATTTTTCAGTAGTCGGGTTTTAGTTTTTAAACTTACTTTTTATTTAATTATTTTGGAGTTATAGGTAACAATATATATATTTTTGAAATGTGCTCATCAAGCTCTTTCATTTGATACCCCACACGGTTTTATTAAAAAATGTTTTTTTTTTGTTCATGACATTATGTCCTCTAGAGGGCGCCATATGCAATTTTTTGTGACGTCACTTAGCCTATAACCAGCGCGCCATTAAGCCGCTTCTAACGATACCTCATTTGTCAAATTACGACAAGTAGTTTGGAAGTTAGGTGGGAACAGACGCACATACATACATACATACATACATACATACAAACATACATACATACATACATACATACATACCGGTCAAAATCATAACCCTCCGCCGTAGTCGGGTAAAAATATGCCAAAGATGCCTCGTGGTCGCGGTCGTGGTCGCTATCACGATCCTCGATGTCGATACTTGCGTTGTCTACATAAATGGCGGTGCGAACGTAGCGGTTGCACGAAGTAGCGGTAGTCACGGATTTTTTTGTAGCTAATAACACCATGAAATATGGATTTATAGATTCCAAATGTAAGGAAATGGAATTTGCTTTCCTTATAACTTTTTGTGTTTTGAGTTGTAAAGCTGAAACGTAATAAAGTCATATGACTTTTGATCTTGACCCCGAACGATCCCGTTTAAGAGATATGATTTTTTGAAAAATGACTGTTTGGGTGACATTCATAGAGGCAATTTACGTTCAAATAATGAGGGTAAATAAATAAAATATAACTTCACGACTTTTATCCCCATTCGGGGGTAGTCAGAGGCTTGAGTGGCCATACACCACCACATTGTGGAGGTATTAAGTCAACTCAAAGCCCACGTTTCACCTGATAGTCAGAACCCAACGTGACAGGTGGTGAACCTTGTCGCCGTGTATTCAGGAACTGACTATTACCTAATCCCGAGGGATAGGTAGGTTTCCTCACGATGTTTTCCCTCACCGTAAGCGAACTGTAAATTATGCACATAGATGAGTGTAATAAGCCTTTTAATGTGAATTATTGTTACTAGATCAACTTGACTACAACTAGATTGACCTTGACCAAGAAAATCCCCGTCAAAAACATAAAAATAAAATAAAAAACATTTTTTTATGACTAATATTAAATATTATATTGAGTTACACATAGCTCGTACAAAATCTACACATTTTGACTAGGTAGGTAGTAGTTGTCACTACCTGCCCCCATTGTCTATTGTTTGTTCCGGTTTCACTGATTAGGGGTATTAGGGATTAAGGATTTTCTGATTATTGTGTTGTTATTGTAGGTGAGTGTTATCGGCAGAACAAATTCGCTTTGCAGGATCCAGGCAGGCTCGAAGCACTGGTGCATCTTCGGGGTATTTCACTAAATGTTTTAATAACTCAGCGAAATCTTTGTGCTTTTCATTTTCATCAGCTTTCCTGACGAGAGCATACGCTAGTGTATCAAAATCATTTTGACAAACAAGATCTTCAATGCGCCTTCTTTTCTGAAGTGGACTCATGCCCGTAAATTCTTTCCTAGGACTAAACGAACTTGTTGTCATAGACACAGAGTCACTATGGGGTACAGCAAATTCGGTTGATGTACTAGGTATTGGCTGACAAACACTGGTTGATGCATCTTGATCTGCCAGCCCACTATACGACTTTTCCTTAGTTCTCAGCTGATCAATGTGTATTTGGATATATTTTGGCCATTTGATTTCAGAGTCCAACCAGTCAGAAAACTTCTTTAAAAATTGGTTTCTAGTGCTATTAGCAGATTTCCACTTTCGTTTGAGATTACTCATATATGTTGCGCAAAACAATTTCAGTTTGGTCTTTTCTTCTTCAGCCAACAATGCAGGATTTACAGAAGTCAACACTTTTTGATAGAATGTGTTCGTTTCAAAAGAATGTTGCTTTATGAACACAAAAACATCGAGATTTGAAACTAGACTATCCATACTGAACAAGTCAAAATTATTTCAGGAGAACGTTTCGGTTACGAAGTAGTAATTATAAGTGAAACGAAATAAAGTTACTCTCAACATTTATACTGCTTTCATTTCGAACCCTAAGCCATTTCCAGGAATCTTGTAGGACCAACACTCACCTACAATAACAACACAATAATCAGAAATTCCTTAATCCCTAATACCCCTAATCAGTGAAACCGGGACAAACAATAGACAATGGGGGCAGGTAGTGACAACTACTACCTACCTAGTCAAAATGTGTAGGTTTTGTACGAGCTATGTGTAACTCAATATAATCTATACCTATACTAATATTATAAAGAGAGAAGATTTGTATGTATATTTTTAATGAGTAAACTCAACAACTATAGAACCGATTTCAAAAATTCTTTCACCATTAGAATGCTACATTATCCCTGAGTAACATAGGCTGTATTTTTGTGATCCGGGATACGGGATCCGGAATCAGAGATCCGATTTTTTAAAATTTAAATTCTACGCGGACGATGTCGCGGGGAAAAGCTAGTATTTAATATAGTCATAAAAATGTGGTTTTTATTTAATTTTTATATTTTTGACGGAGATTTTCTTGGTCAAGGTCTTGTAGTCAAGTTGATCTAGTAACAGTAATTCACATTAAAAGGCTTATTACCCTCATTGTTTGAACGTAAATTGCTTCTGTGAATGTCACCCAAACAGTCATTTTTCAAAAATTCATATCTCTTAAACGGGATCGTTCGGGGTCAAGACCAAAGGTCATATGGCTTTATTACTAACTCAATAACAATATGTAAAAGTTTCAGCTTTACAACTCAAAACACAAAAAAGTTATAAGGAAAACAAATTCCATTCATTTGGATTCTATAAATCCATATTTCACGGTGTTATTAGCTACAAAAAAATCCGTGACTACTAGATAATATAATGCTACGATGTTATCAACGAAACTGTATACTTAAATGTACCAAAAAACACATTTGAATTTTCAAAAATCCTATGAAAGGGAAGGCCCGTTTTCCGACCACGGTGTGCCGCCATTCCACCTGGATGCTCCGTAGCTAAGTATTTAAATTATCTCCAGACTTATACACCAACAGGTCACCATCAATGTATCGCAGTAAGGCATCCTTCGGTATTTGCGTGCGTGTCTATTCGCATATGTTTTTGTTTTACATGGAGGTGACATCGAGGTGGCGAGCTAAATCTCGACGGCGAGGATCGCAGTGGCATCTTAGGCATGTTTTTACCCTAAGGCCCTTATCTTACTAGGACACCATGGTGGCGCTACCGTGGTGTTTTGAGCTATCAAGCGAGAAACACCGGAGCAACCACCAATGTCGTTAGTTTCATATTTTTAATTTGCAAATGACATCGCCGACGCACGAGTCGTGCGGGAGGGGCATCCCTGGTAGCGCATCTGGGGTTCAAGTGAGTGAGACGCCAAATAGCTCTATACATATTACTGGTTGCGCTACCATCGGGTGATTCGGTCACCAACACCGAATTGGTTGCGCAACCAAGCGTACACCAGAGGGCCTATTCTTTTACAAACGAAAACGAAATTTCGGACGAAATGTCAGGTATTTCCTATTACGTTTCACATTCATTCCGACATTTCTTACGAACGAAAATTGTTTGACGTTTAGATTCGACGACAACGAAGACGTCAAACAATTTTCGTTAGTAAAAAATGTCGGAATGAATGAAAAACGTAGTAGGAAATTCGCGTCGTTTTCGTTTGTGTAAAAGTAGGCCCTCAGGTGAGATACCCTCCATACAACTGTATACATTTGGTTGCGACTGGTTACGCCACCACTGGTGTCCTAGTAAGATATAGCGTTAAGCGGTGTTCCCATGTGACGTACCTCTTGGAGCACTTGACGTGTATGACGAGCAGCACGATGCCGAGCAGCAGGCAGAGCGTGCCGACCACCACGTACGCGACGCCCAGGAACGGGTTCTTGCCGCCGAGCAGCGACGTCGTCGATATCACGAACGACTTGGTGCCCTCGAAGTCCGTCACCGGGTAATCTGGAACAATTCCGTTTATTTATTTTCCCGATATTACATCTACAATGTGTTAGTAATATGTTTGCTTGAATATATTTAGTATAGTCGAATTGCTAATCAGACGGAGTAAACTGACAGGTGCTAATGTCACTTTTCGAAAATGTCACTAATGTCACTTTTTGATATAAATACAACAAATAAGATTCAAATTCATAAAACAGTGACGTTTTCAGCTGTCAGTTTACTCCATCTAATTAGCAATTCGACTATAGATATAAAAAGCAATACGGGATGAAAAATGGGAAACACGCTTATACATAAATGACAAATGAACGTTTTTGTAATAACATGTTCATAAATTTACGGGCTGGCTCGACTGGGGTAGAACCACTCTCTCACGGGAGATTGGCGTAAGTAGCGTAAAGCTATTACAGCTGCTTATCGTACGATGAGTGAGAGCTCCAGAACCCCCCTCCCTCCCTCTACACCACTTTCTACATTTTACTTGACACTGGATAAATGCGAAAAGTGAATCCAATAAAAAATATGTCTGACTGTAATTGACGACGAGCACATAGGGCCCCTTGACGAGGCCGGTGCCGAAGCCCTCGCGCGAGTGGTTGACGCGCCGGTACAGCTTGCGGAACGTGGGCAGCGCCGCCGTGCGCATCCACACTATCAGGTCCTCGTTCTGCAACACATACAACAATCGAACCACTATCATACACTGAATACTCAGATCAACAAAATACCAGTAGCCCGATTCACGTAAAAACAAGCAATCCAAATAACGCTGAAGTTCGAAAGTCGTTCGATCGAAATCCTGTCAAAAGTTGTTATTCACGTGTACTCAATGAAAAACGGTTACTCAACGACAAGATGCCATGACGAAAAGGCTATCAACGACTATGGTCGGTACTAGTGATGGGATGTTCTCGAGAACATTCTCACCCTCGGAAACTTACTCGTAAGAATTTTCGAGAATTTATCTTCTGAAGCATGTTAAACTTGGCATAAACCTCATTAAACATGCAAGTATGGTGGTTTTAATTGTTTTTAAGATTGAAAGTTAGGATAACGTCACCCAAAATAAAAAATTCTCACGAGTAAGTTTCCGAGGGTGAGAATGTTCTCGAGAACATCCCATCACTAGTCGGTACGATATCGTTACGGTTTTTATTACGTGAATCGGGCTACTGATACAACGTCGCGAACAACGAAGTGAGGCCGGTTTTATAAACATGTGTGCGACGCGCCGCAAGCAAGGCTCGGCGTAGTGTCATTGTACGTCTATGTGTGAAAGTTTGTATGTACACGGCAAAGCGTAGTTTCAACCGGCCTCACTTCTTTGTTCGCGACGTTTTATCTTTGTTTTTTATTGATCAGAGACTGAATAGACCACGGACCAATTGGTGCGTCCAAATGCCGCGCATGCCTCGCCCGAGCACTCATGTTATGACATTATGTCCATGCACGTGCTCGGGCGAGGAATGCGCCTGATGTCGACGCAGCCAAGGCACACGATAAAAATTGGGTACAGCATTGATTAAGGAATTTAACACCCGACTACAGACTAGTCATTACCTATTCGTAAAATCCTGGCTTGACAGATTCTCTATAGAATATTGTCATATTTAAAATCTGTCAAAGCAAGATTGTGAGACCGGTTTTTTGCTTAGAATTTACTTAAGAACAAGTAATCCATTATCTGTAATGTTATGTAATGTAGGCACATAATACAGTTAAGGGATAATAGTATTGTTAGTAGACTCGCCTGGAATCCGTTGTTGTCAGTGTTGTTGGGATCCAGCTCCCACACGTTGACGCGCCAGTTCACCGGCTTGGAGAAGTTCGCGAATGCTGTAACATCACACGTGCTCAGACTAAGGACCGGCCGAGACCGAGAATAAAACAAATTCTCGGCCGAGACCGAGAAATAACATAATGTAGAAAAATCTAAAAAATAACTGAGCAAGACCGAGCAAGACTTTACACTAATTCCCCACTTATATAGTCTCGGATACGGCCGAGTCTCCAAAAAAATTCGCCGAGAATGAGACCGACACGTAAATTTTAGCCAAGAATGGCCGAGACCGAGATCTCTTTCGGACAATAACTATATGATACTAAGCTCCTAACACAAGCAACAAGCTTGAATTAGGCTCGATGACAGCTGTGGCACTGGCCAGGCGACGAAGTTTCCATCGAATTTACGACTTTTATTAAATTACTTCTAAATCTTCTGAAAGGGTCTTAAACATTATTTTGGTAGTTTCACATGGGATCAGTGAGCCGATGTGTAGAGAATTTACAATTTCAGTTGAAAATAACATATTATTTCAGTTGTTTTTTTACAAAATTTGGAAAATATACACATAAAAAATGGAAGTTTGGAACTGTCGGTAATCGTGTCGTGTAAATAACCCACTCTCATATAGGGTTACCATATTAAAACTGAGGGATGGGGGAATATGGAAACCTACCTGTCTGGAGGTCTCCTGGTGGATTCCTGAACTTGATCTCCTTATCAGAGGTCCACGCGATGCCCGTATTGATCACAGGCACCTCCACGCCCTCCGAATACACTCTCAGTGTATCTGTTGGAATAAAATAAAAATTAGCCCTTCTAACATCCCGCTCCTGGACACGGGCTGAGCTCTCTTTATTATTGACACCCATAATTAAGAGAGGTCAGCTTATGCTGGCAATGTTCCCTCAAATGTGCAGTCGATCATACGAACCATTGAACAGCGAGTTGGCGATGGCCCCGCACGGCGCCACAGGTATCTCGTTCCCATTCTCCTTGACGTAAGCGAACGGCGCGCAATCAGAATACGGAGTCGGGGACAAACGGCCCAGCAGCTGATTGTCGTCCCTGTCAAACAAATTAACCATTAGGCCCTTATCTCATTAGGACACCATGGTGGCGCCACAGGTTGCGCTACTGTGGTGTCTTGAGCTACCAAGCGAGAAACACCAGGGTCGTCAGTTTCAAAATAGAACACGTGCGTATAACATTGCCGACGCCCAAGCCGTGTTGATTTGTGCGGGAGTCGCGTCCCTGGTAGCGCAACTGATGGTTGAGTGAGTGAGGCGCCAAATAGCCCTAAATATATTAGTGGTGCGCCACCAGCGGGTGATACGGTTGCCTCCACTGAATTAGTTGCGCAACCACGCGGACACCAGGTGAGGTTGAAGTACCCTCCGATACAGCTGTATAGCTTTTGCTGGTTCTGCGATGGGTTGCGCCGCCAAGTTAAGTATACAGGCAGTAATATCCTGAATCTCCTCAGCTTTCTAATTGGGTTGTTGCAAAATCACGACATTGCTTTTAATAAATTATTTGCCCTAGTCTGGGTGTCACTGGGACTGCCCCTGGTCCATTATATGTTAGCCAATAGTTTGGGACAACACAGTTGGTGTGTCTGGCGATATTTATTTATTTATTAACGTCTGCACTGAGCACATTTTCATAAAAAAATCTAATGAATCAACATACTGCTGCGAAATAACCGAAGTCTTTTTTGCCAGAGAAACTTAATCAACCTTTATTTGTTGTATAGCACAAAGTACATTTCATTGTGTTTTGGGTGCAGAAATTATAAATGTAAGTGTTGGAAACACTTCACGTTTTCGCATGGTTGTAAGTGCTATTTTTATTTGGCATGTATTTAAATGATCGTTTTAATTTTGTAAAATCAGCAAGCAACAAAATCTAAACGGTCATGTTTTTTGATGATTGATCCTGACAAGATGACAAAGTCGATGGAGCACAGCTTTGCGGGGCTCCTTTCTCTGCGTTCAGGGTCAGAGTCGTGTAAGGTTACTGTAACACGTAGGGAATCATTGCATTCGAACCTAACCCAGCCGAAGTGCTCATTTACAATAGATCAATTTAGATTTTAGAGATCAAATAATATTGTCCCTTTTTATTTCAACATACCTTGACTTAACATATCTACGATGATTTTGGTAGTAGTTGCTCAGTCCGTAGTAGAAGTAAACGTCTCTCTGGAAGTCCTCGGTCAGGTTGAACTCCAGCCGGCACGTGCACGGCGCCATGTTATTCTGCTTGATGTACTCCGCACATGTGATGTTTTCTCCCTCTTTGTAGCAGTCTGTGTAATTTAATACTTTTTCCTTAACCTGTGAATAATAAAATAAAGTCATTGCTTATTTCATTTGTGCTATAAGAGGATAATGTTATTGCGGAAATATTTTTTTATTTACTAAACTATTGATATTTCACTAGAACATGGTGGTATTTTAAAATGTCCAATAACTTTGGAATATGTAATCTTCATTACTTTCCAACTGACCTCTTAACATTAAATATTTTTATAACCTTTTATGAATGTTGTGGGCTGCAATTTTATAGATTTTACAGATAGACATATGCTTAGGATGTTAATTCGTGTAATACGTAGTAGCTTATGCCGGAAACAATATTCTCTACATGCAACATTATAAATCATCCTCCTGACCAAAATTTTGGCATGGCGGCCCATGTCAGTGCTGACTAGCCATCTGCCCATGAGATATTATACGGCACAAGCATCTCCCTGAACCACATAGCATAGGTGCACTCTCTATTCCCTCACTCTCATAGTTCAATGGGACGGCAATCTAACACAACCAGAGAGAGGTCATAAACATTGTTATAAGTGAAAAAAACTCATTAAAAACCTGTTATTGAGGTCAGACCAACAGTTCATCTCAGTTAATTAGATACAATTATGAAATATTAGTGACATTAAAGCAAAAACCCCACTAAAATACTTATACTTAGGCATATTCCTAATTGGCAAACAATCATACTTGCGGGCGATGTGATTTTGTTGCACAATGAAAATTATTTCATGAGCTCACGCAATGACTTGCTAGATCATTTAGGACACTATAGAAGTGTATGTGTTTAATCTCGTCGTGCGCGAAATCTCATTCACACGTACGATCGTTGGCCAATTAGGACGACACCTTAGCAGTTACAGGTAGTATTCCCCAGTGAATATTCACTCAGTTTCACAAGCCGAGCATTTGCTTAAATGTTTATACTTAATGTGCTCAGTGCTCATTACGAGCCAATGTTCTTGGATAGAGCGCTACTTAATAGGTAATTATCGAGATGACACTTACCTCGTCAGAGAAGTAAAGCAGCCCTATACCAACTGGTATGAAAGCTATTCCGATGACAAAGAACGTTGGCAGAACAGTTCCAGCAGTAAGTATCGGTTGCCATGCAGGCAAGCGCTGCTGTTTGAACGCAGACTCTAAAAATAAGACAAACATCATCAAGCGTTCTCGATCGATAGTACACAAGGCCACCACTAAGGTGCGGCTTCGAAGACTTACCAGCAGGGCGCCTTGATTTCACATTGTGATCGGACGTATCACTAGACGTTGCCATAATGCTGTAAATGTATGATTTTCTTGATAAAATTAACAATTTACAGACTACACTTTCATCATAAGGTAAAAATCTTGAACTGTTTTTTTTTTTTTTTTTTTTTTTAAAGATTAGTTTTACGGCCCCTGGGAACTAGCCCTTTGGAGCCTAATCTTGAACTGTTATAATCAGTGTGACCATCTTTATATTACAGATCCTGCCTTACTTTGCTTAAAAACCTGCCAAATCGTGCCAAACTCTGTAATGAAATATGCCAAAATCTTGCCAACTTTATTTACCGGTGTATAATATAATTAATAATTATAATATAATTAACCACGAAAAGTAAAAATACGCATATATTATATGCTATATTTTTGTTACATTCAAATTAATCATTGCAGTAAGCACCATATTCTTCATTTTCTTGTAACGAAAATGCTGAAATACAAGCTTTATGAGACAATTATTATTTTCAACTTAAAATTAAATCCCCAAGTACACATTTTTTTGTGCGAAGAACGGAACGACAAAATATATGGTTGGTTTATGTTTGGTTACGGTTGGATGTTATTGCGATCGTTATAACATATGTTTTTTGTATAAAATCTATGAATTTGGAGTATTTTGAGTTGCCATAATGTTATTTATTTTCAATACCCCAATACTGCCAAAATATGCCGGTTTTAGAAAACGACAACCGATCATGCCGGAGGCTAAAATAAGAAGCTAATCTTGCCAAAATGGCAGGAACCTGCCACATATGGTCACCCTGTTTATAATGACAATGAAACCACAGACTAAAATATTCGGTACCTAATGTCAAACCATCGTGCAGTGCCGCCAACTCCTAAAATAAAAGAGCCCTAAAATCAAGATGAAATATCCTTAAAAGCAATCATCAAAAGCCCTAAATTGTGTACCTATTCAAGAGTATTGTTTAAATGAGTTTCCTGGTTTAATAAGGTAAACAAAAAAATTACTTAGTGTTAATTACTTTTTATTTTCGCTGGATTAAACCCTAAAAAAATGGATACATACAAATGGATAATACAAACAATGGATGTGATGTGGGTTGCCACCGCGGGATGGCGTGCGCGCGGTTGCACTTAAGTCTGATTATTAATTCAGTGGAGTAAAATGACAGCTATAAATGTGAATTTATATTTTTAATTGAATCTTTCTTTTATGAGTGATCATGTTTTTGTTTTAGTAAATAAAATTGAATTAATTTGAACCAGAATCATAATAAAAACAACATTATTCATGATGAACGGATCAAATTAATTTTACATTTGTCATAAAAAGCTTTCATTTTACTCCACTGAATTATTAATCAGACTTTAGAGGACAACGCGCAAAGTACCATAGACGTTTTGCCATTTTTTTTTACTTGTTTTGTTCAGTCAAATTTTGGTGCATGAAATATAAAAAATAGCCCTAAACTTTTTTAGGCACTTTAAAAAGTCCAACATGCATGTTTCGGCCCTAAATTTAGGGCTAAAAGCCCTAAGTTGGCAGCACTGCCATCGTGTCAAACAACATCCAAGTGTCAATTTTTGTTTCCTTTCGTCAGCTTAGCTTTTCACATTTAGCCAGTATCAATAGAGCGAGTGTCTTTTAAATAGGTACCTAGGTAGGTACCTAATCATAATTAAATTACTTATGTAGACGATAGCCGATATGTGGATGCCTACTGAAGAGAGACTATACGTAACTACAATAGTTTCAGAGTTACAGGCCTTCGAATATATGTGACAACTTCATTTTAATGAGGTTATTAGGTACAAGGAAGTTTTAAGTCTCTACGTTCATGATTAGGTATATCTTTTAATGAGGTACCAACGTAGGGTATCTATATAATTAAAATAATATCCATCTCGAAAAGGTGCGACGATCCAATGTGTGGCAAGCGCGATGCACCACGCACTAACCCCGGAGGTGTAGTCAACATTTTTGAAATGTTGGTTTGAATTAAAATATATTATGTAGATTAAATATAGCTCGACTTTAAAACCTTAATACGAGGACAAAAGATGGTTAGTACTTAAGTAGTTTCTCATACGTACTAGACTTAAAACTCAAAATGTAAGACATTATTTATAGTATTTTTTTTTAATTTAAAACCTGTTTTCTGACCCTCCTGTGTGTTGGCACTCTTACTTTGGTGCTCTAGTAGATATTGAGATTAACAACTTTAACAAGTAGGTATGTCTGATGCCTTATTATCTAGTCCAGCGGCCTTTATTATCAGATAATAAAAAAAACTGACTACACCTGGCTCATACAAATACCCCACTACTTAATACTTACCCCATTGTTTTAAATTAGTTCCAAATAAGTTTTAATAAAAGACTACATCTTATTTAAATAATTACCTTTATATTATCAAAATTCCTACTGGAATTAAAAATAAAACACATATTAATTATAAATTACATATGTGTTATGAAATACACTGGACCGCAAAGAAAAAGGGTCGGTTAGAAAATACAATATCTTCAAAATTACCTGACCTAGCTTTATGAAATAGACTAAATTAAAGAATACTTAAAAGAAAATATAAAACCGGCCAAGTGCGTGTCGGACTCGCACATAAAGGGTCCATACCACCGTAGAATAAAAACGTCAAAAATATTGTCTTTATTTTTAAATTGTATTTTATGTTTACTATTTGTTGTTGTAGCGGCAACAGAAATACACATTCTGTGAAAATTTCAAGTCTAGCTATTACGGTTCGTGAGATACAGGCCGGTGAGAGAAAGACAGACGGACGGACGGAGGTACAGCGTAGGCTTAGTAATAGGGTTCCGTTGGCACCCTTTGGGTAAGGAACCCTAAAAAAAACGAATTGAAGCTTTTTATTTTTAATAAATGTTAAATAAATAAAAATGTGATTGAAAATATGATTGAAAATTTTCTAAGCGACCCTTTTTCTTTGCGGTCCAGTGTATTTACCTAATGGAAATCAATTAGGTACAGTCAGCAACATAAGTCGCTGAATATTCGCAATTCTTACAGTAATACTCTTAATTTTACAAATGTTGGTGAACCATAGATTTAAGATTCGTTGAGTGAAGACAATGTGGTGAAGTGAACATAGTCAAAACAAAACATTAGCAACATGTCTAAATTTTGTTTGGATGAAGAATATATAATAGATTTAATGCAATTCAAAAGTGTGGAACTATTTTAAAAACAGGAATGTTCAGCGAATTATGTTGCTGACCGTGCTAAATATTTTTTAACCCCCGACGAAAAACGAGGGGTGTTATAAGTTTGAAGTGTGTATCTGTGTATCTGTGTGTCTGTCTTTGGCATCATAGCGCCTGAACGGATGGACCGATTTAGATTTAGTTTTTTTTTTTTTGAAAGGTGGGTTAATTGAGAGTGTTCTTAGCTATGTTTCATGAAAATCTGCTCAGCCGTTTGAAGACCTTCAGCTCTTTTCTAGTTGATGAAAAGATATAAACCTTCCACAGGTCTGATCGATACGAAATTTGAAATCCTGTCACTTGTCAATGATATTACAAAGTATGATAACCTTGACCTGATGCGCAGGCATCATCAGAAGAACTCCTCAACGGTGTACGGCATCTACCTTGTGTTTGGGCTCATACGATGTGTTTTGACGAGCACATGCTAATACAAGCTGGGCAGTTAGTACACCGGTAATATAAGTTTAAAAAGCATGAAATAAAAATTAAATTAAAAATTTAAAAAATCCCCGGCAAAAAAACCTCTAAAAAGAAAAAAATCATATCTGAATATTTTCATCCAAGCGTCGTTGCGTCGGGGGACCGCTAAGTACATAACATTAGAGTAACCTGTAGATTATGACCCTCACCGACGTAGGTACTTGGCGGTCCCCCGACGCAACGACGCTTGGATGAAAATATTCAGATATTATTTTTTGTCTTTTTAGAGGTTATTTTTTTACTAAGTAAGGAGTTACTTAGTAAAAAAAAAACTTGTGCAGGCTGTTTTAATATTTTACTTTTTTTTTTTTGGGGCCCTTTGACCTTAGTCAAAATTAATATTTTACTTATACGGTAGGTTAAGTATTACTCCTAAACGTATAAAAAGTTCTAACACTGGTATTACAAATCACTTTTGCTTTATAGAAATGCTTTGTAAAACTATTGTAAACTGGCTAAAAATCACTTTTCAATTAAAGTAAAATCAGTACTTATTTCTCTTAAATGGAGCTGAAGATTTCTTGCCCTTATTATAAGTAAATTACCAACATACATGAATCTTAGTGATAATAAACGCAGCGTGTAGGTATCAGGCCCGGATTTAGGGGAGGGCATTAGGGAGGGCAATAGACTCCGAAAAAAAAAACAACTGTCATAAAATTACCAAAAATGTAAATTAAAAAAAAAAAGCAAAACCGTCTATCCAAGCTATCTCTCCTGAGCATTAAAAGTATTTAAAAGTGAAGTGATTTACTTCAGGAACTGGATTTCAGCGAAATCATCAACAATTTTTTGTCGAAAAAAGCTCGGTAGGTTCCCGTTCGTTAACGCTTTAAGGACAATGGGCAAAAATGGTCCAAATGTCCACCACTACCGAGACCTACGTCACTCGATAGACAATTAAATATTGAGTAAGTTTTGCAAAGACAGTTCAACAAAATAAGCTGTCAGTAAAAAAAATGTTTTTATTTTTATTTTACACTTGGTATTATATTTATACATTTTTTTCGAAAAGCAACAATATAAATACTCTTTCTAACATTAAATAAAAATAAAATTAGCTGTCAAAAGCAAAAAAAATGCCATGAAAAAATATTTTTCATTATTATTTTTGTTACTGATGAAAAGTGAACAACAACATCAACAACAGCTTTCTTACGTATGTTCGAATGTTGCGCTTCTATAAAATAAATAAGCAGGTACCTTCTGTGCGTTACCTTACTTCTTCGCTTTTCATCAGGTTACAAAAATAATAAAACAAATATTTTTCATGGCATTTTTTGCTTTCTGACAGCTTATTTTATTTTTATTTAATGTTAAAAGGATTATTTATATTGATGCCCTTCGAAAAAATGTATAAACATAATAGGTACTAAGTGTGAAATAAAAAAGAAAAAATATATTTTTAAACTACCTATATTTTTTTACTGACAGCTATAACCCGCGCCTTATGGTGGCAACACCAATGCGTTCTACTTCTTCCAAACCGGCAACCAATGGGAGCATTTCGCGCGCTGCCGCGAGCCATGAAAATGCTCCCATTGGTTGCCGGTTTGGAAGAAGTAGAACGCATTGGTGTTGCCACCATAAGGCGCGGGTTATACAGCTTATTTTGTTGAACAGTCTTTGTAAAAGTTACTCAGTATTTAGTGGTCTATCGAGTTACGTATGTCTCGTCAGTGGTGGATATTTGGACCAAGTCCCATACAATTTTGCCCAATGTCTTTTAATTTCAGATAATTCTTGTTTTTGAATATATTGATTGTGCGTTATTCCAACAATTCATTAGGTTTCACAATAAATTATTTATTGAAAAACTCGACTGAAAAATTGTTCATTTTATTTGGAAAATAATTAGAGGCCAGGGCCTCCACTTTTTTGTTGCCCCAGGGCCTCCAGACCTCAATCCGGCCCTGCCAATTCTACCACACAAATTAATAGATTGTCGATCGATAGTAGAATGGATTAATCGACGTCAATCAACTTCGATCGATGCCATAGATCGGCGATCGATCGATGGTAACACCCTAATAATAAAGGTGGCAGTTTGTCAGAACACTTATACCCGCTTCAAACTCCATGACTTCTGACTTCTTACAATTGTAAATTAGCCCATGATTAGTAGCGTGTACCAAGCGTAAATCTAAAGCTCTAATTTGTCCCTCCTTAGATCAAAAGCTCAGCCTCATGCCCCACATCCATGCAAGTCAGATATACCGCGGCCAACGAAAGGCGATACGAATATGAAAACATTGGATATTTCAATAAATTAGTTGTAACTTTTCGCCTTCATTTATTTTTAATCAACATTACGCTTTCCGTTATAGAATGAACCACGAATTTATACAATGACCGCCCGAATTTGACGGTACCAACTAAGTGGGTAACTACATTTAAGTGGGCGTCCATTAATTACGTGAGGCGATTTTGGTAATTTTTCGACCCCCCTCCCCCTTTGGTGAGATATCTTGAGATTTGGCTCAAGCCCCTCCCTCTCCCTCTAATCTCACATGAGATTTTTCACGAGCCATATTTTAGTGGAGAAACAAGTTTTACATAATTTAACCTAGTTTTCTCGCAATTAAACACTGTTTCTTGCGGGAAAACCTACCTAAAAAAAATTACCTACGTGATATTTGCCGAGAGCCTCTCTCCCCCACGTGAGATTGGGTGAGATTCGGCTCTACCCCCTCCTTTTAAACGCCTCAAATAATTAATGGACGCCTCCTTACCTATTACTATTTTGTATCGCTTCTCATTACCCGTGGTTGTTTTTAATTAACCCACGTCGTTCCACTTTTTTATAATGGTCTCCACCACAACTCTCAATATTTCTCTGATAGGTGGTATACGTATTGAAAGATGCACGTCCTCTGCCGCCGTCCATAGGCCGCCATCTATTGGGACTTTTGACTGTTCCCGAACAGCGTTGAAATCACTAGTTTGGCGGAGTCAAAAATAATGGTCCGGTATGTGACAGAGAAGTAAGCAACAGCAATTAAAGCGATAACTAGGATTGATAGAAGTACGATGACGCCAGGGTTATCTTTGACGACGTCTACAGTGGTTTCACCACAAACCATTATTATTCGACTGCCATTGTAACGGCTCACGGGATACGCTGAAACAGTGATGTTAGTTTATTTATTTATTTTATACAATCAGCACGATATGTGACCAATTACACTAATTATCAAGAAACACATCATAGAAAACACAATGAGTTAAAAGAAGAGGGTACTTAAAATCAATATAAAAAAGCAAGTCCTTATTCATACATCCTTCTCGCAAAACAGCAAACTTTCTGATAAAATCTTCAGCCATTGGGTAGATCTCTGTTACTTAATTTAATGCATAAGAGAGCAACAGACAAATTCGATTTATCTCGCGTTTTGTCTTGTCACGGCCGGCTGTGGTACCAGTGGTGGCTATAGAGAGAGTACATTATATGATGTACTTAAGTGTATCTTACCGTATGTTACTTGTATATTATATGTGCCCTTTGGCAGGCCGTCTTTATATCTGCCTGTCAGGTTCAGCCTCCAAACTGGTTTCGTTTTCAAGTCCGTTCGCATCCACGCTATGAAGGCCTCGTTCTAAAAACATACTTAATTAGAGTCCGTTGAATCTAAAAATGCACGCCCCTCCACTAAACGTGAATATTTAAATGTGTAAAAATAATAATTGCAACGCTTTACTTATAAAAAACAGGTAGGTAGATTTTATAGTGAATTATCTATGCTAAAGAACCAATGATATTGTCGAGTTTACGTGATTGTAGGGATAAATACAATAATCAAGTTTAAAGGAGGGGCGTGCATTTTTAGACTGAACGGACTCTACTTACTTATTGAACAATGTGCTTAAGCGCCCTATCGCACGAGGCAACCATGGTTGCGTCATCAGCGGGTGATTCGATGGCCGACACCGAATTTTGTATCACCGAATTGGTTGCGCTACCAAGCGGATACCAGGTGCGATACCCTCCATACAGCTCTATACATTTTGTTGGTGGAGCGACTGATTGCGCTACCACTGGTGTCCTCGTGCGATATGGCGTTAACTGCCTAGGCCTTTCTCCAGCGGGATATCCATAAGCTACGCGACTGCGATGCGACCCATAGGTCTGCTATTGAGTTGCAACTAGTCGCTACGCATGCGACTGACGTCAAACGCGTAGTCGACGCGTCGTGTCCATGTCGTCTGTCCGCACACGCTACCCAAATTCTACAATATTCGAGTCTATTCCCAACCTGTCGCAGTTAATTTGCGTTGCATGTGAATATCGCCGTGGAGGAATGGTCTAATCCTACGTGATATCCTTTAATATGTGCTTACACTGATTAAAAGTAGGTATCTATAATAAGCTTGTTATAAAATAGAGACATCAACCAAAATCGGTTTTCGTGTTTCATCCATCAGTTAGACTGAGTACTGAGGGCCTCCTCTGTTTCAAACGAAAACGAAAATTCGGACGAAATTCGCGTATTTCTTACTACGTTTCTCATTGATTCCGACATTTCTTACGAACGAAAATTGTTTGACGTCTTCGTCGTCGTCGAATCTAAATGTCAAACAATTTTCGTTCGTAAGAAATGTCGGTATCAATGAAAATCGTAGTGGTACGCGAATTTCGTCCGAAATTTCGTTTTCGTTTGAAACAGAGTAGGCCCTCTGATTCATACTTATAGCAGTTATCGTATTTCGAGTCTATCCCTAGCGAAAATGACGTATAAATTTATTAAGCAAAACCCCTTCAGTGAGGTAGGGTTTCTTAGACCGATTATATGTAGGTAAGTAAGGGCCACCGTAAACACGCTTCTTATTGCATCGGCGATCGGCGAGGCCCTTCGCACACGGCGGCGCAGCGTAGGCGTAGCGTAGGCGTAGCGTAGGCGTAGCGTAAAGACGCAACGAGTACGAGACGTGCAGACTTCTACACACGACGCGTAGCGTAGGCGTAGCTTTTTGTAAGCAAAATGTCATTAGTTGAAAACATGGCGTCACTGATACCAGATGTTTACCTAAAAAAAGTCTAGTAATTAGTCAGTAAAGTATCAGCCACTTTACTAATAGGGTTTGGGGGGGTATTTTAGGCCTAGCCAAAGGTATTCCTGTGCTTAACGCATCAAAAAAAATGTAATATTATATATACTTGACACTGGCATATGCGAAAAGCGACGCAATAACAAAGAAAATTTTTTTTTTCTACGCTAGCTTTTTTACGCCAATACCTACGCTACGCCTGTCGTAATGACGATGAACATCTCATACGCTACGCTGACGCACCGCTTCGTGTGTGGACTTGTTAGAAAATGTATGTGCTCGTAATGCTCGCGTCCTACGCGTGTAATACGATACGCCTACGCTACGACGCCGCCGTGTGCGGAGGGGGTTATAGTTTATTTAGCTTTTAGCATCGGAGCAGTCGCTGCGTCCGAACGCAGAGAGTCGACAAATCGCGATCCAGCATCGATACAGTCGCAAAATCACCGATCGCCGATACAAAAAGTAGCATGTCTGCGGTGTCCCTAAGTTCCGTGAGACTCATTTGCTCGTTGGATGAACGTAGGTATAGGTTACCTGAAATCCGTTGTTGTCTGGGTTCTCGAGGTCCAATTCCCATATATTTTTAGCCCAATTTTTAGGTTTATCGAAATCTTTGAATGCTGAAACATAAACAGTCCCCTTTGAAATACTTTGAAGGCTTTAAAAATGTTTTTGTAAACTTGGATCCAGTGCTCCAAATGGGTACCTCTGTATCTTTACCTCCTTATTCATAGAGATTTTAGCCAGTTTACAATGGGTTTGAAAAGCATTTTTAGGAACAAATGTGATTAGTAATTCCACTGCATGTCAATCATAACTTTCTATGAATAAGGGGGTTAGATTATAGTAAAGAAAACACCACAAAGACATGTTCATTAAGGGCCAGGGGGCTTACCACAAGCTCTTATTGCGATTCAATTATAGGAACGTTTTAACGACGTTTTAATGACGTTTCTTATTGTAAAAAAATGTAAATGTAACGTCACGACTTTTATCCCCATTCGGGGGTAGTCAGAGGCTTGAGTAGCCATACACCACCATATTGTGGAGGTATTAACCAACTCAAAGCCCACGTTTCACCTGTGTCTTATTGTCATGACAATAAGGTACGTCATTGCATAAAAAGTCGCTGAAACGTTAATACGTTCCTGTAATTGAATCGCAATAAGAGCTTGTGGTAAGCCCCCTGTTTTGGAAACTGCAGATAACTTTAATCCACGGTGGATCCAGGTGGATCACCCACCTAATAAATATAGCGTTTTGACTGTTTTCCATAGACTACTGTCCATAGCCTGTTTCATAGTTATTCGGTGGATAAAAGTTATCTGTCGATTCTAGTATAATAGGCGCTTAGGGTCATATCAATTATTGTTGGAGTTGAGAGTTTAAAATATCGGTTCTCTTGGAAGATGCAAGGACTCTCTCCCTTGTTATAAGCTATAATTGATCTTACGGCACTAAAGGAATTGGCTTTGCTCCTGTCTTGCCACTCTACGCCAATTTTATGTGAGAGGGTTGTAGGTACTAACCCCGTCGAGCCAGCCCGTATGAGCTGCAGTCTATTGGCTACAGCTCGGCTCTACACCTAGATTTGTAGGTACTTAAATTATTACCTAATAATTTAGAAAAATCTGTATATAAACTATAAATAAAAATGTTTTAGAAATGTAAATTGTACCTTTGCTGAGGTCCGCAGGCGGCGGGTTTTTATAACCCGATTTGTCCACCAATCCTGTAGTCTCTACATTCAGTGGTTTCCCGTCGTAATATAATATATACGAATCTGCAATACGATATTTTTTGTGTCAGATACAGCTGTTTCAGATACTTACATATTAAAACACTAGCTATGCTCCGCGGCTTCGCCCGCGTGGAAATTGATGTGTACGATTAGCCTATGTCTTATTCCAGAGCTTACACTATTTAAGTTCAAATTTAATTAAAATCGGTTTAGTAGTTATGGAGATAGTTAGTGGCCAGCCTGGTTTTAGAGTTGTTCAATCCGCCTGAAGGCCTCTGACATGGCTTAACGACTGCTGCCTAGATGGCAACAACCGGGGCCGACATTTTACGTGCCCTCCGAAGCACGAAGACCGTTCCTACCGTTGAACATGGAATCTGCCATGAACCCGCAAGGCGCTATGGGCGTCCCGTTGTTGTAGGAGTATTCTCCGCATTTCTGCGACACAGTTGAGGATAGTTTACCGGACAGCTGATCATCATCTCTGTAATAATACAGACCGCATTATATTCCATGTTCAAGATCATATACAGTGTGTTGTCAAAAGTGTCTTGCAAAAAAATCTCCGGCGTAAAAAAGAGAAAAAAGGCAAATCAAAGTATTGTAGGCGGGGACAGCAATTTTCAAGATCATAAAGGCATAATGTGTCAAGTGTCTTACAATAAAAAAAAACCGCCCGCGTAAAAAAAGAGAATAAAGGCAAACTAAAGTATTGTAGGCGGGGACATCGAATTTCAATTTAAGAACACTACCACCACCACCAAACATAATTTGGTTATTAGCGGGGGCAACTAATAAAAACAAACAACCTCATTCATCAAAATCGGACGAGTAGTTTAGGCGCTACGGCATGCATGGACTCCTCAGAGCATAACCCTTCCTTTTAGCTTTGCCGTAGTCGGGTAAAAAGAGGTCTCTTCATAATATGTTGTACCTATGCAGGGGATTTGTGGAGTTGAAAAAAGACCTTCCTTAGCAGTGGTTAATAAAGAACACACCAGATTATTGGTGGGAAGTGGAAAAGTGATGTTGTCATTTTTGTTTTAATTTGCAAAACTTTTTTTGCCGTGTGTCCACTGGCAAGTGACTTCCGCAATTTCTTGCAGAAGTCACTTGCCGACGTGTTTCCACTGTCTGCAATTTTACACAACCGTGTACATGTGGGACTTGCAGCATGTTCGGCAAGTCGCAGAAGTCCACTTGCGTGAGTGTTTACACATTGGAAGTCGCTTGCGCAAGTAAACTTGTGCAAGTTTTCTTGCCAGTGGACATGAATTATAATGTGCAGTGTTAGTGGAGTATCAACCATTATATTATGTTTATAAATGTGCATGCGCGTGGGCAATGGAACAATAGTGGTGTATCATGATTTTCGGGTTCCCTAAAGTCTGGCAATGGTTCAATAATTTATCCGCCACTTTATTGATAGGGTTTGAGAGGTATATTATGCCTAGCCGAAAGCTTTCTGTGCTCTACAGATTAAGGCCCGCCACATAGGTACATACGGAAATTTCCGTACGGAATCCCGTTTCGAAATATCGAATCGTGTATTCCGAACGCAGTAAATCCATCCAAATGTATGGACGTATCGCGTTCGGAAACCCCGATTCGATATTTCGAAACGGAATTCCGTATGTATGTGGCGGGCCTTATATGTGAAAAGCGACACCACAACGAAAAAAAAAACTTTCGATGGATTTACCTAGATGTGGCATAACTCGTTTGGTCATAGGAGACCAATTCGTATTTCAGTATGATGTCTCCCGTTAAGTTATGACTCACGTTAAGTTGGTTGTAACACCTACAGGAGTCCTTGTCATCATACGCAAGACTTTCATAACAAGTTCGCCTCTGGTTGTCTACGTCCCTACAATCAGTGTAATCTAAGTCTTCGCAGTCCTGGAAATAAGTATCACGTTTCGAGGCACAGTTTACAATCTTATGGCCTGCTGGGACCGTCATTACAGTCTATACAAGACTGTCAAAATATAACAATTTCCAATTTGGAAAGGACAAGCCCATGGGCATTCTCCTTTTTTAATTTGAAAAGGACAATGCCCATAGGCATTCTCCGTTAAGTTTCTCCTTCGGCCACCGGGCCAGATAAGACCTTCTTAACGGACACGGTGTCCGTACAGGACAGGCAGTTCTCGAAGACTGCGGTAAAAGTATTGACGATCATTTGGCGCAGTGGTTTGAGCGTAGGCTGCTCGGCTTACCGCATCGGATTTCGTAATCGGCCTTGTCGTGGCCTGTGGCGCTGGGATCGCCCCCAGTTCATCGTATGGTAGCCATAGTACAAGCCTTGCTTAGTTTGGGACCATGCAGTTGTTGTGTAAGTCTGACGATATTTATATTTACTATGATGAGACTAGCTAATATAATTGGTACAAGTACATACCTCTTCCGCACAGATCCATACCACTCGTCTTCCATTGTAACGAGTCAATGGATACTCTGGAAGAGATGCATATTTATTTTAAATATTGTCCATGCAACTATAAAGCCCGGGGGCTAAGTCTCACGTAGTAGACATATCTATGCAGTTATGTATAAGGGAAATTCGATACACGCATTCATAACAAATTTAACTTTTTGTAATAACACCGACTATGTCAATGCCCACTCTCGACTCGACATACAACGAGTAGTTCATAGTGGTGGGTATATTTTTTTTCGTAGAGACTATTAATTTATCTCTATGACGCGAGAGCGCGGGTTTGAACCCTACACCTACGCCCGCAATACGCGTGCTTAACCAATCGGCTATCACTGCTTCCAGTTGTGTCTGTTAGGACACAAATCAAATTAAAGTAATATGTTAATCATAGATACGTACGGTAGTCCATTGAAATCACGTAACTCCCACTCGGGAGCCCATCTTTAAATGTGCCTTCCGGTTTCAAGCGCCACGCTGGTTTTCTTTTCAAGTCGGCTTGCATCCACGCTATGAAGGGCTCGTACTGAAAACAAACCACACATCCTTAAACACAATCCCCTAAGATGTTAATTTATGATCAACTTACACTAGCATTACAAATCACTTTTGTACCTAGAAATGCTTTGTAAAACCATTGTTAACTAGCTAAAAATCTCTATAAATTTGGAGAAATACTTATTTATATTTTTTATGACAGCACGCTTACTCCAAAGAGCGCGTTTACTTTTAGTTACCCAATGGCGATATATTAATTCGGAAGTTTGTCTTAAATGTTTATTAAATCAGAAATTAAGGTTTGGCAGTACTAGCAAGGGAGACAGGAGGGGGATTGTTAGAGGATGTAGATAAGTGTGCTGACGACAATATTATCATTTCCGTAGAACGGACTGGCCGTAACTGAGTTTAAAAAAATACTATCCACATAACTACATAACGTACAGAGCAGTGGAAGTCTTTGGGGGAGGCCTTTGTCTGGCATTGGACGTATTCCAGCCGATGGAAGGAAGTAGGTACCTATGCCAAAGATGATTTTATAATTACCGACTAAATTCAATACTTATTGGGAAATATACCAATACTTCTTAAGGCTTCTAATAATTTAATAGGCACTATACTGGGTGAAATCGAAATCATGGGCAATATTTTAAACGTTGATTCTACACATGATTCAGAATATTTAGGGAATATTAATCGACAAATCAATTGATAAAAATGTATTGCCCGGGTAAGGTATAACAGTTAACTGGTTTGCTTATTTGCTTACTCGAGCAATATTTTTTATCAATAAATTTTTTATTTTTTTTCCAAAGTATGCAGAATCATATATTATGTAGAGTCATAGTTTAATAATAATAATAATTTATTTCAGACGGTTGTCCATAATGTTAGTAACAATAGTTTAAAAGGATTCCCATGATTTCAAATTCACCCTGTATATCTTGTCTTATCTCTATAATCTATAATTAAAAGTAAGTAAATATGAACTTGTACCTGAAATCCATTGTTATGTGGGTTCGTAGGGTCCAATTCCCAAACATTTTTAACCCAATTTATGGGTTTCGCATAATCCTGAAATACTGAAACATGAAAAGATGGGGTTAGTTACATATTTGAAGTATGTACAACATAAACTTTGTTACTTATTCCGGTCTCAGGAATACTAGCTAGCGAACATGAAAACTGCGTTAAAATAGGTCCATCCGTTTGGGAGCTACGATGCAGAGACACAAAGTTGTTAAACTTGTAACACCAGTTTTGTTGTTGCATCGGAGGACCAACTACTACAAAAACCTACCTACAAAAACCTTCACGCTTTTACTCCCCAAAGAGTCTAGGCAGAGGTGAACATCAGTGCACCAACATTTTACCGATGGATTATACCGAGGACAATAAATGCGCGGAGTCGCGGTTTAAACCTAGGCTTGCGCACACTAGCGGACGGCGGGACGGCAGAGGATTTTAACATTTATCAATTGTATTTAATACTTATCCAGTCGAAATAAGGTTTATAGCTGAATGCTCGGTGATCGACCTTGGAGCTTCGCAGCGCAGTTTTTTGGCGATTAGTAAAATCCTCTGCCGTCCCGTCCGCCAGTCTGCGCAGGCCCCTATTTGGCCATGTCCATCCCGCTGCAACCCGCACCCCGCACTCATCAAAAGATGGGAATAGTTAATGTTTATACAGTGTATACGATATGGTGTGCCCATGGACCAGTTACTAAGGGGACTGGCCCTAAGCAAGTCGGCCGAGTGGTCGGCCTAGTACTAACATCGACATAAAACGAAGCGAGTAGTTCAACTATTTACCGGTAAATAGTATAATGAAAATGAAAAAACAATGACCACGTTTTGTTTCATACATATATCTAATAAGGGCACCTCTTTCTTTAGTCTTTACTCTGTGGGTGTGCCCATCGATATAGAAAAGACTAAAGATGAGTAACTTCATACTTCAACTATTATTCAAATGCGACACGGCGACTATGGTAGTGTGTGTATCGCATTGTGCATGACCATTTGCCATCAAGCGGTCCCTAGCGACCTTGTGCCATCCTACTCCCTTGCGCAGTTACCCCGTCTCGCTTGCCTGTACAAACCACACTACAGCCGCAGGTTACGCACATAGGCGAGAAGTTTTTAACAGCTTGTATGACAATAGAATTCAACGTACTTTTTTGAATTTTACGTACATTTGGTGGTGACACGATTTGAACTAACTTGCTGAATATATCGTTTCGTCTCGTTTCTATATCGATGGGTCTATAAATTACTTCTTATCGCACGGTCAATGTAAAAATTATCGATATACAAACTTTTGTATATCAGTGGTAAAAATATAGGTATATATAAATAAATAATCATGTACTGTGTGTGACGCAATACCACTATTTTCCGGGAAAAATAATGTAATTAACTAGTTATTTTTTTATGTCTACCTACTACAGTTATAATATTTGTTAATATTGGGTATTGGTTAAGCGACTCGTGATAAAAAACTTTATCACAAATGACCATGTTTTAGCAGTTTCTTACGTACTTAAGTAAGTACGTAAACATTTTGATGACTTATTATTTTTATTGGACTGCGGTGGCAAAAAAGCGTACGGCCCGCCTGATGTTAAGCAGTTGCCTTAGCCTATAGATGCTTACAATACCAAAGGCATTGCTCGCATATTGAAGGGACCTGAAGGGGAGTGGGATGGAGGGAGGGGGAGGGGAGGGGGTGGGCTTTCGGCTCTTAATAATATAAATACTTTCTTGATAATATAAAAAAGTCCATCTTACTAGAAAGTTGTTCAAGCCGCCCGAAGGCCTCTGACATGGCTAACGACTGCTGTCTTGATGACAGCAACCGGGACCGACTTTTTACATGCCCTACCAAGCACGGAGACGCTCAATTCAAATGCCATTTAATGGTCACTCATCTCTGAGTGACCTTGCCAAGCGTTGCTTAATCTCCCATCGTTTACCGATCAGTGATGGCAGCTGGCTATGAGCGCCTCCTGAATAGCTGATTGGGAAGCGTTTTAGTATTCGTGCGTGAGAAGGCTAATCTATATCTGTACCTAGATAATAAAAGAACAACGACCGACAAATTGTATAATTACTATAAGCAAATCTTGTTCTCATGTAAGTGACGACTGTCTTTTTTGAGAATAAAAATATCTTTAAACCTGTATATAAATATCTTTACCTTCGGTGAGGTTCCCAGGTGGGTTCTCAAATCCTGTCTTGTCTACCAATCCAGTAGGCGTCACCACTTGCAGCTCTTCGTTATTGAACAGTATTTTATACGAATCTGTAACAATAATAAAATAAATATAAATATTAGTGTACATCATCACGCCTATATCCCTCAAAGAGGGTTAGATGCACCCTTGGGTTGCGCACTCTAGGACAAAATTTTCCGAAACACATACACACAGGTACTGAAGAATGCTCGTTAGTCTAGCCAAGGGTGCGCGGATGCGGGGTAAGTACTGAATGCTAATTGGTCTAAACAAAGTCATGACAAATCCTGAAACACGCACACAGACACAGATCGAGGGTTATCTTACAAGGTAAGTAGGACTCAAATCAGAATGAAAAAGGGGTGGCAGGTCCAGGGGGCCCTCCACCTCATACACCCATGGTATCCGCGCCTTAGACCATATTTTCAAGACGTGCTGTATTCTCACAACATTTTGAATATAAGATAGAACATATCAAAAGTTAACATTTCAGAAATATCACGCCACCAAAGAAAAATGTATTAAATTGAATGTTTTAATGTATGCAAAGAAATGGTGTTAATAAAGGGTATAATGAGGAAAATGTATATATAACTATAATTTTCCTCAAACCAAACGGCGGCACTATGCTATAGTTGTACCATAATATAATACCTATTGAATTCGCTGTGGTAGGAAATACCCGGGTAGGTAACATAATATTATAGCATACACGACACTCGTCCTAGGCCTTTCTGCAAAATAGGTAGATGGAACTAAAGTTAAGTACCTATTTATTTGTTTGCTGAATCAAGAGTTACACGGTCAGGGACCAAAAAACAGGAGAGAGAGAGAGAGAGAGAGAGAGGGTGTGAGATGCCCTTAGTTAGAGGCGTATATAGCATTTACCAATCAAAGAAAAAAAGACGCTTGCGATTGCTCAAACTTACGTAGACTGCAATAAATGTAGCCGTTGTCACCTGGACCATAATAACAAATCGACTGACCTGACACCTCATTCATCAAAATCGGATAAGTAGTTTAGGCGCTACGGTGGAACATAGGTACATAAATTTGTGGAACATACACTTATAAACTGGATTCTGCTAAACAGAGGCATTCAAACATAGAGTACATAAAATACAGAAAGTACATAACAGTACGTTGGTTCTTGTTATTAATAGTTTTCCTGCAGAGATAACCGCGCGTCTTATCACTCGTATTACTAGATATAGGTACCTATTATAAAGTGCGAGAATCAAAGGCAAAAGGAGAAAGTAACTATTGAATAAATTATTTTAATACTAAGTTAGTACATAGTTACTAATAGAAAACATAATATTCTTCTTCTCTCAGCCTGTATCCACCCACTGCTGGGTGTAGGCCTCTCCTCTTTCCCGCCATTCGTTCCAGTCCTTTGCTATTCTTGTCCAGCAAGTGCCGGCCACCTTTATTATGTCATTTGATGGTCTGCCTAATATTTATGTAATTTATGTAACGTCACGACTTTTATCCCCATTCGGGGGTAGTCAGAGGCTTGAGTGGCCATACACCACCACATTGTGGAGGTATTAACCAACTCAAAGCCCACGTTTCACCAGATAGTCAGAACCCAACGTGAACCTTGTCGCCGTGTATACAGGAACTGACTATTACCTAATCCCGAGGGATAGGTAGTTTTCCTCACGATATTTTCCCTCACCGACAGCGAACTGTAAATAATGCACATAGATGAAAATTCATCCATTGGTGCATGCCCCACCGGGGATCGAACCTGGGACCTTCTGATTGTTAGCCCAACCTGTTCACCCCTAGGCTAAAGACGCTAATAAGGTCGTCTAATATTGTTAGCTATTAAAAATAAGTTCACTCAAGGGGTCCAAGGTTTTTAAATCTTGCCAGGTATTTTATGATACCTTACCGCCTGATCCGATTTTATTCAGGATGTAGCTGATGATGGTAAGATTTACAGTGTGCGTAATAACTGTTTAGAGACGCACTAGTCGCTAGCATAAACTACAAATAAACACTCCGTCTAGGTACGTCAGATCTATGGACGCTATACACGCAGTTTATACAGCTTGGCCACATATAAACTCATGGTAAACTTCAGGATTCTATACCAAACTAGCTTTTTCCCGCGACTTCGTCCGCGCAGAATTCAATAAACCGGACTTCCATATTACAAACTTTCATCCCCTATTTAACGCCTTTAGGGGGTGGATTTTCGAATAATTCGATACCTACACTTCACAAAGAACACCACCCTCCGAATATCATGGCTCTAGGACCAGCGATTTAGGCTGTGCATTGATATATCAATTAGTCAGTCAGGACTTTGAATTATATATACAATGTGTTATTGAAATAACGAAAAACCTGAAAATAGTTTGTTCAGAATCGAGAGTAGAATCGATAACACTACTTTTTTTTTAAAGTTAAAAAAAAAACAATATTTGTATCATGCCAAGTCTAAAACGTTTATGGTTAATACCGAAGATTACTAAGATATATTGCAATAATTTATAGATAGAAATAATAACTTGCCATATAAATGTATTACAAGAAAAAATCGTTGGGGTGTCTGAGGTTTTTAGTTATTTAAATAACACCTTGTAGATAAATAGATATATTAAGATTATGGTGCTCATTATTACGTGTTGGATACTATAATCCTGTGCAACCCACCGGTGAACATGGTGTCTGCGACTAGCCCACAGGGTGCGATGGGTTTCTCGTTAGCACTGTACGCATAGTCCCCGCACGCTTGCGACACGTTCCGAGACATATAACCGGACAACTGTTTATCATCCCTGTAAACAAACACGGTGTTATAAAAGTTAAACTAGTATAATTTATCTTGAAAAAAATGACAACAGATGCGTTCAAAACGTGCTTATCTTTGCTGTTATAAGGCCCGCCACATATCTACATACGGAATTTCCATACGGAATTCTGTTTCGAAATATCGAATCGGGGATTCCGAACGCAATAAATCCATCCAAATGTATGGACGTATCGCGTTCGGAAACCCCGATTCGATATTTCGAAACCGAATTCCGTACGGAAATTCCGTATGTATGTGGCGGGCCTAACATCAACTCTCCTCCCGCAGAGTTAGGCAAAAAATAATTGTTAATTGTGACAGTTAAATTCAATAGCAATTAATTAATTGTAATTAATTTTTGCCCAACTCTGCGGGAGGGTCACCGGACACCGCATTACAGCGAAGTGCTGTGTTAACTCGATCGGTTTGGAGTAACTATTAGTATACCAAATATAGCTTCCATATAAACATACCTAGATCTTGAATAGCTTGAATCTGTTTGATCGTAGGAGGTCAATTTATAATACAAAGTAACATTTCCTATTAAGTCTTGGTCCAAGTTAAGAGTAACGTCACATGTACAGGTTTTTACTTTATCATTCAGGGTATCGTAACACGTTTTCTGGTGGTCGTCTACGTTGGCGCATTTGGTGTATTCGAGTTCCGTGCATTCCTGGAAATAAATAATCTTATTACTCCACCAAGCCAACTCGGGTATAAATATAAAATAATAATATCCCGGGACATTTTTACACACGGCCATCACATCCCAAACTAAGCAGAGCTTGTACTATGGAAACCAGATTACTGATATTACTACATATACTACTTTTTTGTTTGTAAATACATACTTAATACACATATACACCCAGACTCGGGACATACAGACATGTTCATGCACACAAATGCATGTCCCGGGTAGGAATCGAACCTACGACCTGCAGCGTGAAAGGCGCCTCCACGCCAACCACGCCAACGGGCCCGTCAATAACTGATTCCCGTCAATGACTGAAAATGAGAATAAGTCAATGATTCAACAGTCCGTCCACAACGTAGTGAGCCTGGGCCAAGGCTCGGGCACTCTTGTGGCAGTATCTCCCACTACGTGGTGGAAGGACCGCGGAATCATTGACTTATTATCATATTATATTTATAGCAGAGTGTCTAGTTGGCTTGGTGGACTAGTACTTAGTGATTTTTGAATTATAAATTCCCTCTGCTCGAGTCAAGTCTGAAATCCCTCGCACTTCGGACTTGACTCGAGCGAGAGTGATGAGGACGGTGTCAGTGAAAATAATAGGCGTGCCAATGTAGTAAAATATGGGGGTCCAAGAGAGTTGATCCCAATTCCCATTTATGTCCGGTCCCCATATTGAAGAACAGATTCGTTTTGCTTACGGACAGTTGAATTGTGACAGATGCCTCTCACAAAATTCTATTGTTCGTAAGCAGCCAATCGTTTCTTGATTATAGGGACCGATTAACGGTCCTAACGGACCGTTAATCACCGGACCGGGACCGGAGCGGGACCGCACTAACGTGCGTTGGTAAACTCGGCCCTAATACGTAACTTGCGTTTATTGATTAGGTAAAATTCATTTTTATTACTTACTGTACTGTATACTTACCGATTGAATTTTTCGTGGTTTTGTAACCTTGATGTTTAAGCTTGTTATAATAATAGAAATGACCATTAAGGGAACAACTATTAATAGTAAAACAAAAGAATTCTTCTTCCAAAAGCCAGAGTCCTCAACCTTCATTCCTAAAAGAGTAATTCATTTTATTTGAAGTAAGTATACATATTTACCTACTGCCATTGACTTGTATATAATATACATTTATAATATACACAAATCCAGAGCTGGTTATACGAAAACTACATACCTACTTACTTAGTAGTAGTAGCAACGACATAGAATAAAAAAAAAGAAAATAGTAATTTAAAAAACACGACTGCCCTGCCAAAATACGATCTAAAAAGTTACCTAAATTATTAAATTGTCATTGCAATTGGGGTACCGTTCTGTGGAACATGTTTTAATCTAAGAGCCCAGCAATGGCAATTTAATAATATAACTTGTTTTTTTTAGATGTTTTTTTTTTAATTATTTTAATCATTTATTTTATTTATATTTCGTGTAAAATTTTATTTTTATCGTTTGCAGCCAAAAATCAAACCCACACTACACCCTACCTATCTAAAATAAATAATAATTATAATGATGCCAATAAATTATATATCGTTTTGGAATGTGCTCATGAAGGCCTTGAATTTGATACATTTGATACCTTGAATTTCGAACAAGGTACAGGTAATGTAGGTATGATTATTAAAGACAGAAGAAAATATGGGGCAGTTTATTAAAATCCAACACTTTCCTCAAGTTTTACGTATGTCATTACTTTCCAGAATTCGTTCCTTATCAGCGACACTATCGAATGGTGTAATAATACAGTGAGTGTTTTTTTTTCAAAATCAACTAGTGCGATTCCTGGCTACGAATAATATTATTTCAAAAATCCAATGATGCAGTTTTATTTAGATTTCATCAAAATCGGCCCCGAGACTCCTTTCGAGTTCTTTTCGCTACTCCTCATAGTTTCGGATTTCGCCATGCACGTGAAAAATTCACCCTGTATACCCACGCGCCCGGGATTATTATCACAACTTCCGGGCAAGTCTTTGCCTTTGTTCGTGGCTAAAGATGTGATAAACGGCTTTATATTAAAAGCACATTGTTACGCTTGTGCTTGTTTTTAAAAGTCGTTGTAAAAGTGCTTTTCTGCTTTTCTGCTTTTTTAAATTAAACAAAAATTCGTCCGTCAATAAACGGACAACAAAAGCAAAATGCTTACTAAACATAAGTTCAAGCAAAAAGCCAAAAACTTACGCGCTGAAAAATTGATAATGAGTCTTATGTGCATGGAAATATGGTTTTTAATCTAATATAATGTATTATAAATTATTGCTTTTTGTGGGCAAAGAAATAAGGTTAAATTTAATTAAATATTGATTTGAACTGTATTGTCATACAAATAAGGTTACTTTTTGTAATTTTTTGGAATTTCTTTCTCTTTCTTGCCGTCATTGGTTAAAAGCAACACGCTTAAATTTGTAAGCGCGCTTAGGCGCTTACTTAAAAAAGCGAAGCCACTTCTATTCGTGGCCGTTGGCTCAGGGGGTCATACCAAGGATCTTTTAGTAGATACAGGATAGACAAGTTGAGTTTTTGGTTAAGAAGAAAATCAACTTTATTCTCCTGCCTTAAGGTCTATTATACCATGACAATTCTGTAGACAGAAAACGAGCCGAGCGAGAGGCCCTAGTTGGGACCGTGTCCCTCTCATTTCGAGTTGCCATGCCAAAATAATATTATCGTTGGGTAGTGATTGGTAGTTTTTAAATCAAGCAAACAAATTAATTTGTTATTTATCGTGACTATTGTTTTACCATATAAACAATAGTCACGATAAATAAAAAAATGATTTAAAATCTAACAATCACTACCCAACGATAATATTATTTTGGCATGGCAGCTCGAAATGAGAGGGACACGGTCCCAACTGGAGCCTCTCGCTCGGCTCGTTTTTTGTGCAATAGTGAACAGTCCAGTATGTATTTACGTTCGTGGGTCATACCTATTATGCACATTTAATGAATCGTGGCATACACGTACCTGGAACCGGACGACTTTCGACGTTCAGCTGAGATACGTCGCCTTCATCCAGCTGACCGTTAACGGGACGCAGCGCGAGTTTCTCTTGGTCTGCAACACGCATTTACAAAATAATAATAATATGGCAGTTTGTGGCGAGCTGTTGCAGAATCTTCACAGTCTGCATAATCATCATCGTCATTGTCCCGATTCTCCCGAAGTCTCTTATTAGGAGGAGGGCGGCCGGAGACCTGGTTCGACGAGGCATCGCGCCCGCGGGGGCGACGCCTTTACACAATGTACACTATTATTTTATTTAAATGCAATCAGTAAAGGTATAATACACTATTAACAAATATTTATAACAAATTATTTGAAAAAAATATTCAAATTCGCGCCTCGTCATTCAAAAGCCCGCCAAAAAAGTCCTCCCATTTCACGCCTTTTTTTTTTTTTTTTTTTATAAGATTAGTTTTACGGCCCCTGGGAACTAGCCCTTTGGAGCCTAACATCAGTATACTTTTATTACATTTTTTCTTAATTCTACCTTATAACTACCTTAAATCTACCTTATAACTACCTTATATCTACCCCCCCAAACCCTATCAGTAAAGTGGCGGATACTTTACTGACAAATTACTAGACTTCTTGTGAGAAGCCGAAAATCATGTTTCATCACTTTTGTTCCAATTGCCCACACTCACGCACATTTATGACCATATAATGGTTAATATTCCACCAATATTACACACTATAATACACGAAAACACAAGTTTTGGAAATTAAAACAAAAATGACAACATGACTTTTCCACTTCCCGCCAAAAAGCCCCATTTCACGCCATGTTTACAGGATTGCCTGTTCATTGAATTGAAAATTCCCATGTGAGCGTTATCTTATTTAAAAAAAATGTTTTATCATAATCCAAAAACCATTACATATTTCGAAATTTAAAGCCGCCATATAAAGTATTAAATACCAAATAATAACATTTTAGTTTACCTATTTTAACTAGTAATATTTTACCTAGTAGGTATACCTAGTAATCCATATGCGCATAATGCTAATATGTGAATAAAAATAATTAAATGAATTTAAATTTAACCTCTCAAATAAATTATAGTAGATACCTCAAAATCAAAACTTTTCCCCCCATCTTTTATAGGAAATATTCAAAAGCGGGTATCACTCGGAACGCATCATCACTCATCCATCAGTAGTCATCAGTGACGCAGCGCGTCTTTCAAACAATAGTTTACTCATACTTGTGTGCGTGACACGCACACAGCGCTTTCAAATCTGGCCTGTTTTTTTCGTTGCGATTGCAGCGCAACAGTCCATAAACATGTAAATAATCAAAGGTATCGAGCGGCGCTCGACTAATATATAATCTAAGGTATTAATTAACAAGCAAACTTTAATAATAATACAAGACAAAGTTGTATATAAACACACGAAATATTAAATGCCAATAACATTGTATTTATTAAATCTCATGGTAGTTATCGCTTACATAATAAATACTAAAGCATTTATTTACCCCTCGGAGATAAACTCACCATTTTTATCCATTAATTATATTTTTATTAACACTATCCCCCATCAAAATAGGAAAAATACTGCGCTTTATTTAGAATAACTATACTAGTAGAGATGTCCCGAGTACCAACTCGAGTACTCAGATTATAGGATTCGAATACCCGGTACTCGAACGGGAACATTAACGGGTTCCGAGTACTTTGTGGTAAGTATCCTAAGTCGAGTACTCAAATCGCGACCTTATAATAATAATAATAATAATAAGCCCGCAGGGCAGCTGTTGGTGAGTAGCGACACCACGGACCCGAGTACCCCAGAGAGTCGGTCGGGGCCCCCACCTCGGCGTGTCTTCGTCGGCCGAGTGGAAACCGACGGGGGCCCGCAGGACTCTCAGCTCTGACTGGCTCTCAGCTAAGGCATTAGTTGGCTGTCCAGCGAGGGGTCGTTAGAGCTATATGCTCCAGGAGTGGAAGTGTTAAATGGCATAACGCCGCGAGTAACTTCGGAGAAAGCGCAGCACACCTCTCTACACCCCTGAGCCGCCCACACCAGTGTTGCTCCTAGCTGTCTTTACGATGGCAATTTTAGGAGCCCAAGTGAGCGGCAAGTCACCACCTGCCAACGATAATTAGTTTAACACTGATTATGGCAGGAGTCCGAACCCTTCCCATAGCCCAATCCCCAGTCCATCCAAACCTCATGCAATAGACCCATTTTCTCTTTCCTCATTTTGCAATAGTTCCTGCACCTGCTGGGGTCAAGTAGCTGTATGTGTTTCATCACCTGCAGCGGTTGACCCCAGCAGGTGCCTCACATAACATCAAACTTATCTCTAGGGGCCTCTACGTGTTGGACCCATGTCCCCACGCAAGCCTTCCAAAGGTCCGGGTTTAGCCCGAGTGGATGAAAGAGAGAAACATAATAATAAATCTTTATTTCAGACCATAGTGAGTCCATATTTTGTTAGTAATTTTATGAAGCTATACTACAAGATAACTCGCCGCGGGTGCATGAAGCCCTCTCCAATGCTGCACAATAGGACACTCCCATCTATCACACAATGCTCTCAATATGCTGCTGGAACATGTACGCACTCTGTGGAAGATGGAGGCAAATCGTTTCCGAATGATAACATGAAAGCCATCAATTCCTGCCTCAGCGAACATCCACGATGCGGTGCAGAAACGAGGCAGTCCCAGCAGTATCCTGAAGGCATTGTTGTACTGAACACGTAGAGCGCTGTATGCCCTCTGAGTATACGAGACCCATAGACTGCACGTAGCACTGTAGAATGACTGACAGTAAGCTCTAAAGAGTGTAATTTTAACTTGTGTGGTACATCGTGCAAATCTGCGGGCCAGCATATTGCATCGGACAGACAGCGCTCTACGCTCCCTTTCTATGTCTAAGCGCTTAGATCGTCAGTAACCCCTTATTACTACAAACTTAAGTCTATTTTTAAGAAGATTGAAGAAAGAAGAAGAGAGTTAATTTGACAGTGAAGTATACCACCGTCACTTAACGGATATTTTAGGCCTAGCAAAAAGTCTTTTTATGTTTGACGCAGCCAATGGCCGTTTTCACATTACACGGCACGGCAGCGGCGACGGCTGTCACTGAGATATTTTCGGGGTTTTCATTGGTCAGTAACCAATGACAACTGGTTACTGACCAATGAAAACCCCGCAAATATCTCAGTGACAGCCGTCGCCGCTGCCGTGCCGTGTAATGTGAAAACGGCCAATAACTTGAAATATATATTTTACTTCACACTGACATATGCGAAAACGACGCCATAATTCAAAACATATATGATACAAAAGTACTCGAGTCCTATTAAGTATTCGAATACTCATACAAGTATTCGAGTACCTGTCTGAGTTCTCTGACTCGAGTACTAACGTGATTCTTTTTTTAACGAGTACCAGAATACTCGAATACCGAAAATAGCCGACTCGGTACAACACTACTAGTAACGTATAGTTATCACTACATTAAAGTTCAGGGGGCTTACCACAAGCTCTTATTGCGATTCAATTACAGGAACGTATTAACGTTTCAGCGACTTTTTGTGCAATGACGTACCTTATTGTCATGACAATAAGAAACGTCATTAAAACGTCGTTAAAACGTTCCTATAATTGAATCGCAATAAGAGCTTGTGGTAAGCCCCCAGCTCTCATAAAATTATTGTCTATAGAACAAATGATAACCACAGGTATGACATAGGTACCTAGTATCTGTTCCCCAGGTGATGCGCACCAAGAATCTTATAATCGATGGGGAGCCGTAGAATGGGTTTTCTGGATTTACTCCGGCGCGTCAGATTAAGATAAGGGAGATGCATTACATAGGTATTGATATAAGAACCTCCAACCAGTATGAGCCATTAATATTGGTGGGTACGATCACGGGAACCAAACAAAAAATAGACCATCTTAAAATACTCGAACTCGTCAGATTAAGATAAGGGGGATTCACTACTAGCTAAGAAGTGTCAAAAGTGTCAATTTTGCTAATTTGATCGTCAGTCTAAGAAATGGGAGCATCTGTAAGTTTCACTGAAGGCGCATGAAAAATATCAATATCAGACACACTTGAGTATTTTAATGTCATTGCTACTTCTTACAATTTTTAAATTATCATGTAGACCAGTGATACCCAAAGTGGTCTATATAGACCCCCAGGGGTCCACGATAGTGATGTGCCGAGTACGCTATTTTTGGTACTCGAGTATTCTGGTACTCGTTAAAAAAAGAATCGAGTAAGTACTCGAGTCAGAGGACTCAGACAGGTACTCGAATACTTGTAATGAGTACTCGAGTACTTAATAGGACTCGAGTACTTTTGTATTATGTATTTTTAACCACGCAAACGTCCGAGTTTCACATCTAATTAGTGCGTTGTACTTGCACTCGTAAAAATTGGCGAAAATGGCGAAAATTTTGGCGAGAGCCCCTATATATAACGTATTTTCTAAAAACTACAACTGTTACAGCAAATTAAAAAACCCTGTATAAAGTCTACTTATATATGTATTAATAATTACCTGTTTTCCCAATTAGGAAATATATCTTCTTCTTCCTAGCCTTATCCCATTATGAGGGGTCGGCTTTCAGTCTACCCTGATTTGGCTGATCACCGATATTTTTTTAATATATAACACTAATACAGTACAGTGGGATAATAAACAAATTATTGATTGCACCTCTATTTATTTGAGTACCCGACTTAGGATTCGAAAACCATGAAGTACTCGGAACCCGTATTCGAGTACTGGGTACTCGAGTTCTATAATCTGAGTACTCGAGTACCCGAGTACTTACTAAGTACTCGAGTCAGGCTGTACTCGGCACATCTCTAGTCCACGACGACCTACAAGGGGTCCATGTGAGCGAAAAAAGAATTAGGGGTCTATGGGATGTAATTGGGGGTCCACGATAGTCGATCTCATTTAAGTAGGTCGCGATCTTAATTTTGACTTTCCATTCATAAAAACATATGGTATCGCGAAGTTTTTTGTAGATATGTATATGTTCTTTAATATTGTAGAACACTTTTTTGTTCTATCATCAATAGTTTCCGTAGCGCATGCGATGAAAGTCATTTTTTGGCCAATTTTTTTACACCTTGGGTTACATTATTGGAGTTTTAGTATTTTTTTTTGAAAATATAATTTAGACTATATCACCCGCGGATAGTGTAGCTTCCCAACAGTGAAAGAATTTTTCAAATCGGTTCAGTAGTTTCGGAGCCTATTCAATACAAACAAACAAACAATCAAATCTTTCCTCTTTATAATATAAAAAATATTATATTATTATGTATATTTGGTCTTATAGTCTTTAGGCCCTATAGGTCAAAGTGGCATATGACCACGGACCACGGCTATCCTCCAGATGAGAATATTTTCTTGTTTCATACTTTTTAGAGCGCGATTTTTCAGAAGTCGGGATTTAGTTTTTAAAATTACTTTTTTTGTTATTTACATTCACAAAAACTGTTAAAAAAGATAATAATGATCACTTTCAGTACAAGTTGTAAAGTGGAACGACATTTTAATGCATTTTATGAACGAAAGTAACAAAAATTACGTCGTCTGGAACGCAGCCATAGTTATTTGTAGAGATGGGTTCGACTAGGTAAATTTGGGAGTAGGTGCACCTATTCCCAGTATTTAAAAATACGTGATCCAGACACCTGTTCCACCTATTCCACCTAGTCTCAATTACTCATCGACTATGGTTCGCGTACTTAGTCCTTAAAGCCATACTATGACTCGATACATTTGATTTACAATTTTATTGCTACGTACCTACGTAAAGTCGTATTGATAATTCAATGGAGTAAAATTACAGCTTTTTATGTAAAACGTAAAATTTATTTGATCCGTTCATCATGAATAATGTTGCATTTATGAAACTGGTTTAAATTATTTCAATTTTATTTACTAAAGAATAACGAAAACATGATCACTCATAAAAAATAGCTTCAATCAAAATATAAATTCACATTTATAGCTGTCATTTTACTCCACTGAATTATAAATACGACTTTAGATATTAACGGATGTTTCTTAAAATGATTTTGATGATTTATAATGCTGATGATGAATTGATGATGACGAGGATGATGATGATGATTATGATGAACTGATGATGACGATGATGATGATGATGATGATGATGATGATGGTGATGATGACGATGATGATGATGATGATGACTACTTCCCTTTGGGAGCCATTGTTATTATAAAGACAAAAATACGTTATTTCAATAATTTAACACAAAAACATCATATACTTGGACTAGAAGACTAGTTAGCTACCATACTATGTAGACTAAGCAATTCGTAATACTCATAATAATACGCGATCTCCGCTTACGCGTGAGCGCTAATACTAGGTGGACTAAGTACTGTCAAAATTGGAATAGGTGCCGCCTAGTCTCGTAAAATACCTCTTCTTCGGACCTTACGACTCATCTCTAGTTAAATGCCTTATTGCAGTGCTGCCAGATGGGGGGAATCCCTGCAAATTCGGGGGCTTTTTTCGCATTTGGGGGGACATTCGGGCGGACGGACTCTTTGGGGGGATTTTGGGGGCGAAAAATAAACACGGAGGATCATCAATAGCTACTTATTTTCATTTTTCAGTAATAAATTCAATCTATTAATTCAATTAGTTCATTATCGTTTTGTGACGAAGTTATTAGGAAAGAGCACCCGAGTTTTGTTATTGTATAAAAAATGAAAATTGAAATTTAAAAAAAAATGCAAATTGAAATTTCCAATGAGTAAAAACTGTTTTGGGGGGTTTTTTCCTGAAAAGGCAAATTTTCGGAAGATTTTTGAAAAAAATATGGGGGAAACTCACATGGTCATCTGGCAACACTGCCTTATTGTTCTGTCTGTGGTTTAGTGATGTGCCGAGTACGCTATTTTTGGTACTCGAGTATTCTGGTACTCGTTGAAAAAAGAATCGAGTAAGTACTCGAGTCGGAGGACTCGGACAGGTACTCGAATACTTGTAATGAGTACTCGAGTACTTTTTAATTTTTTATAAACCACTCAAACGTCCGAGTTTGACATCTAATTAGTGCGTTGTACGTCCACTCGTGAAAATTGGCCCCGATTTATAACGTATTTTCTAAAAAACTACAACTGTTACAGCAAATTAAAAAAGCCTGTATTAATTCACTTACATAAATGTATTAATAATTAGGGGGCGTCCATAAATTACGTGAGGTGATTTTTTATATTTTTCGACCCCCCCCTTCCCCCTTGGTGAGATTTCGTGAGTTTTTACTCGATCCCCTCCCTTCTAATCTCAGGTGAGATGTTCAAAAGCTATATTCTAGAGGAGAAACATGTTTTACTTAATTTAACAAAAAATAAGTTTAAGTTAAGTTTAGTTTAAAAATAAAACTTAATTTAACCAAGTTTTCTTGCAATTTTACACTGTTTCATGGGTTAAAAAAAATTACGTGAAATTTGCCGAGACCCCCCTTCCCCCCACGTGAGATTTGGTGAGATTTTGCTCGACCCCCTCCCCCCACAAATGCCTCACGTAATTTATGGACGCCCACTTACCTGTTTTTCCAATTAGAAAATATAATATGATTAATATGATGCCACACAAAGGCGAGAATTTGCCTGTCCACTTTCACTACACCTTTCACTTTTTACCAGACTGTGGATGCTTTTAATTGGTAGATATTCTGAAAGAATGAATCTTCAGCACTTTTTTAATATATAAGACTAATACAGTACAGTGGGATAATAAACAAATTATTGATTGAACCTCTATTTATTTGAGTACCCGACTTAGGATTCGAAAACCATGAAGTACTCGGAACCCGTATTCGAGTACCGGGTACTCGAGTCCTATAATCTGAGTACTCGAGTACCCGAGTACTTACTAAGTACTCGAGTCAGTACTCGAGTCAGGCTGTACTCGGCACATCTCTACTGTGGTTATAGTTTTAAATTGTATTATTGTCCTCTTTGGTGGTGCTGGTGAAGGAAAGGATTGAACGTAGGTAAATAATCAAATAAACAGAGGATATGTCGAGTGAAACGAATAAAAACGTAAGTTATATCTCCGGTGCGCATAAATAATAAATTGTTTTGTTAAACGATCGTAATGATTTGTAATTTGGCTGCATTTTTATATTGATAAACATCCTGCAATCCTGTAAGCAGCACAGTTATTCGGCGGAAGTGTGTCAGTACGAATGCTTATGGAATATTCAACTTGTGAATGTGTCATACATTTTTGTGCTCATTTTATATTGAATGTCGATGTATGAACAAGTAACGCGCCATCGGTTATCATGCGCTCGAAAAAACTAGGTAACATGTTGGTAAGTTACGAACTGATTATTTGGTAATTAGTTTAGATAAACATCCTTTATCTAATGTGTTCCGCTGTACATTGACCTGTGTTCCTTTAACGGCCTTTTCAGGTCAAATCAGGTCCATTGTGATTCCAGTAATGTTCATAAAGAAGCGGAGACATGTTCAAGAATATAGATTACAAATTTTTGATGTACAAACCTAATTTTTGACCTAACTTTCCTATTTGTTTACCTATGTGGGTATATTCATGTATTTGTGTCAAGTTGGCGTGGCAATTTTATATATTCTTGTTACTAACTGACCCGACAGATGTAGTTATGTCTAAATTTCAATTATTAATCACTGTTTGGATATGATTCACTGAAGTGGCCTTTTTAGCTAGTCTGCATTTTCTTAATCATCACATTTTTTCCTCCTGGCCTCTTTCTGTGGAGTCAAATCATCACATTATCAGACAGTAAAAAAAAATAATGTAAAACTATGTGTAACTATCCACAAATTACCTATTAGGTAGGTATAGTATATTATAATTATGCTCTTTGTCTCTGTAACTTACAAGCCTCTATATTTTTTAACTAAATAAAATAACCCCCTTAATCCCCTTCAGGTCGGCAATGTGCGAGCAATACCTTTGGTATTGTAAGCATCTATAGGCTACGGTAACTGCTTGACATCAGGCGGGCCGTACGCTTTTTTGCCACCGCAGTCCTATAAAAAAAAAAAAAACTCTTAATTTATAAAAAGCTACTGAATGACTTACACTTGCATTACAAATAACTTTTTTTTTCTAGAAATGCTTTGTAAAACCATTGTAAACTAGTTAAAATTCTATAATTTGTTGGCTAGAGTTTATTTCATCTGTAGGTGATGATTGGTTATTATGATGGGATTTTTTAAATTAAACTCTTATTTAAGACTAGCTGATGCCCGGGGCTTCGCCCGCATGGATGTCGGTTATTGCGACCAAAAGTAATCATGCAATTTTGATCCCGTTCCTGCAACCCATGGGAAAGACCTATATAAGATACACAATTCCACCATACATCATTTTTTTATATCCCAAACGGATTACGCAGTGTTTTCATTGAAAGCTCCCAGAAGGCTTATTTTTTTCCGACACCTCCAACAAATATCATTATATTTTAGCCAATGTATACAAAAACTTGACAAATTACATACTAAAGCCTTCCTCGAGAACCACTCTATCCATTGGTGAAAACAGCATGATAATTGGTGCAGTAGTTTTTGAGTTTATCGCGAACAGACAGACGCGATGGAGGACTTTGTTATATGATATGTAGTGATAGTGATGGTTAAAATAGTGGCTAGCTGACAGTAGCCAGTTTACCCTATAATGTGTTATTATTGTTACAGTTTTCCAATTTGGAAACGCCGGGGTATGTGGGGTTTGCCAACTTGCCCAACCAAGTGCACCGCAAGTCTGTGAAGAAAGGTTTCGAGTTCACCCTAATGGTGGTGGGAGAGAGTGGCCTGGGCAAGTCCACGCTCGTCAACTCCTTGTTCCTCACTGACCTCTACCCTGAACGTGTTATACCTGATGCCATTGGTTTGTACTAAAGCCATTATGTAGTAAAATTTTGTCTATTGTCTCTCTGATACCACATCTATACAAATAAATAAAATTGAAGTGTATGTTTGTAATGTCAACATAACAGCTTTTTACTAAACGCATGTGAAAGTATACAATACGGTACTAATAGCAAAAACACAATTTTTAATTTTTTGTCTGTCTGTCTCAGCTAGCTACTTACCTAAATCTGAGTGGGCTTCATTAGTTGGATAATATTGAATTACTGTATTTGCTAGCGACAATGGTGCTTACCTGCTCACATTGCGTTGCTGTTTTGAGAATGTACCTACATATGGATTCAAACTTTATGGCGGCTGAGAAGTTATGCTCGGGTGTGTACATGTACTAAGCTGTGCTTGCAGACTTCACACCGGCCATAAAATTTGAAACGATTTTCATACACGATTTTTCTTTTGAAAAGAGTAACCATTGAGTTTCTTGCTGGTTCTTCTCAATGGAAGCAGCATTAAGAACCAGTGGTAATGGTAAAACTAAAGTCCTTATGTGGACTATTGATAAGTGCTACAAGTCAAGTCAAAATGTTTATTTTGTTTAGGCCTACGGCGGCACTTACAAATTGTCATTTTACATTTTTTTTATTAATTCTACCGCCGGATCGGAAACGCGACCTCGACTGAGAAGATCCGACACGAAACTCAGCGGGCTTGCCTTCAAATTTGTATGGACTTGCATGGATTGACTTGCAAGATGGTGATGAATAATTAATGTTGTAGAGAAAACCAATCAGACTGTGAAGCTGGACGCGTCCACCGTGGAGATAGAAGAGCGCGGCGTGAAGCTGCGTCTGACGGTGGTCGACACGCCCGGCTACGGCGACGCCATCGACAACACTGATTGTTTCCGTGTAAGTAGATGCCCATTGCCCATAACCATAGCCATTGGAGGTATAACATAGTGGAACAAAATAATTTGTTTTCCTTCTTTCTCCAAGCGCACCGTGCATAGTTTCAGAGAATCGGGAATGGTAGTATTAAGTACGTATTTTAGTTGAATAGAATACGCTTTTTAGATGTTATTTTGTACTAGAATTACTTTCGTAAGTTCGCTCTCAAACCTAGATTGGTATATTAATACTACGTTTATTAATACTACTGATAAGTCTATAGGTACATCATTGGGTGGGACGGTAAATTATATTTTCTACAGTCTACTTGCGGGACTGATATCGCCTTTCGGGTGGCATGAAAATAACATGTGTGTGTCATTATTAGGCATAAAGCAAGGAAAATATATATGGGTAGTCCATTTGACAATTTGGCAATTTCACAAATTGGTCTATTTGAGAATTGATCATATTGAGAATAAATAAACTAATCTCCCCAGACTAACATACCAAGTATATAGTTTGTATGGTAACAAACTAGGTATGGTATGGTAGGTATGGATTTGGGGTGATTCCAAAAGCACCCAGAGAAAAAAAATCGCAATAGGCCATCATCGAAATGGGCCTTGGTTTGAATAGTATCAGCAACTCCCGATTGAGACATTTTTGTTTGCCATTTTCCCCAATTACTATTGGTGAAATGTAGCTGTATACTGAGTTACAACATTAGGGTTACTGGCATAGTAAGAAAATCTAACCCCCTTATTCATAGAGATTTTGGCCAGTTTACAATGGTTTTGAAAAGCATTTTTAGGAACAAATGTGATTTGTAATTCCACTGCAGATCGATCATAACTTTCTATGAATAAGGGGGTAAATGTTTGTTTGCAGTCGATAATCCAGTACATTGACGAGCAATTCGAGCGGTTCCTGCGCGACGAGAGCGGACTCAACCGTCGCAACATCGTCGACAACCGCATACACTGCTGCTTCTACTTCATATCGCCCTTCGGACACGGGTCAGTTCAACATAAATTACTACTGTTTTTTCAAAAATCCAATGATGCAGTTTTAGTTTTCATCAAAATCGGGCACGAGACTCCTTTGAGTACTTTTCGCTATTCCTCATTGTTTCTGATTTGGCCATCCACGCACACTTGAAAGATTCACTCTGTATACGTTCATATGCATTTATTAAAAAGCTGGTTATTTTGAAATTACAAACACATTTCAATTTTATTTATTTGTATAGATTGCAGATTCAATGATGAAGTGTTTATTGTTTATCCCTTGCAGTTTGAAGCCCCTCGACATCGAGTTCATGAAACAGCTGCACAACAAAGTGAACATCGTCCCTGTCATCGCCAAGGCCGACTGTCTCACTAAGAAGGAGGTCCAGAGGCTCAAGACCAGGGTAAGAGGCAAATACCTATTGTTTGATACGTCATTATCTAATTTTAGCTATTATAGCTAAAGTAAAGGAGCTATTAGGGGGCGTCCATCAATTTCGTGAGGCATTTAGGGGGGGGGTGCGCCAAATCTCACGCAATCACACGTGGGGGAGAGGGGGGGGTCTCGGCAAATGTCACGTAATTTTTTTTACAGCAAGAGACAGTGTAAGATTATGCACTTCCCTCCATTGCAAAATGGGAGAAAAAAAATTATAGCCAGTGTTACTCGGAATGATGTAAGCATTGTAACGATATCCCATAAATCCAAATATTTTTCGGCATTTATAAGTTATGGTGTAATAGATCTTACAGACATACAAACATAAACCCTGAAAACATATACACTCCTTTTTTGGGCAGTCGTGTAAGGAAAAGGGAAGATCTTCCAGCTAGGCGGGTGGTATGCCTCGCGGGGCCGGCCGCCATGCCCCGATGGTTGTTGTCGAAGTATTCTCTATATAGAAATGTGCTCCGCGAATCCTGATATCGTGATTCAGGAGTTCTATTTTGTACTGGAGCATCACTCAGTGCCATCTGTTGGTGGCGTCGTGGATGTATAGTATGTAGCGTGATGTGAGGTCACTACACCAGTATTCCGAGGATAAGGTCGATGTAACCATCGACACATACAAGAAAGAGAACTTACCTTCAGTAATTTGTGGCATGGTAGACAACTTAATAATGTTCCAGGAGTAACAGTTGCCAATGAGTGGTCACAGACTATATTCGGCTCAGCAAACAATCTGTATACAAAGTAAGAAGACTATAGTTCAGGGCCTCGAGTATCTTAAAAACCGGCCAAGTGCGTGTCGGACTCGCACATGAAGGGTTCCGTACCACCGTAAAATAAAAATGTCAAAAACATTAAGTTTCTTGTATGGGGATCACCCTTTTTTTGTAGCGGCAACAGAAATACACATTGTGTAAAAGTTACAAGTCTACCTATTCAGGTTCGTAAGATACAGCCCGCTGGCAGACGGACGGACAGACGGACGCCCGGCGTAGGCTTAGTAATAGGGTCCCGTTGGCACCCTTTGGGTACGGAACCCTAACAATTGTCGTTACTCAGAATGTTGTAAGGATTCTAACGATACCCCATACATCCAAATCTGTTCAGGCATTTAAAAGTTATGTCAATTGGCTACAGCCTGGCTCTACCACCATTATCTATTTCGCGTTAACGCATGTATGCAATAATATCGACAATTTATCTCCATTTACATAAAAAAAAATATTTTATCTATGGTTTAGGTGATGGAAGAGATCGAGCGAGAGGGTATTAAGATCTACCCGCTGCCTGACTGCGACAGCGACGAGGATGAGGACTACAAGGAACAGGTATGATGGAAGGATCTGAACAAAGATATTAGACTCATATAATAGGCCATCGACATACATCGGCGGGCCTGTTGGCGTGGTTGATATAGATTCGGCCTTTCACACTGCAGGTCACAGGTTCGATTCCTACCCGGGAAATACATTTGTTTGCATGAACATGTCTGTATGTCCTGAGTCTGGGTGTAAGTATGTATATTAAGGCTGGAACCATTGCAACTGACAGCTCGAGGTTGACCGCTTTTTGCTCAAACAATGTCGTAGGACCGCGAGTTGAATTTTTTGAATTTAGAATTTTCGATATGCCACGATACATCAAAAAGACGACATGATAAATCAAAAACAGAAGTGACTCATATACTAAATTCGTATCTTGCCTACTTTTATTTAGTCGTATAAGGGTAACTTCGTAAAGGAAAATTTTCACTAAATCTAAAGTACAATTTAAGTACTACATTTTTATTAATAGGTAGGTTATTTTTTCTTTGTAATCTTTTTTATTGTTATTTTGTTGATATTGTAAATAAAAGCTCACTAACTGTTAATTTTTAATTATTCTGAAATTAAATTATGCCCAGCACTGGGTAATAGGTAGTACTACTCAAAAAAAGACTAGTACATAATTTAAATGTTTAATATTATAGGACAAAATAAGTAAAATTAAAACAACTTAAAATTCTAAATAACTGAAAACAAGAAAAATTGTTGACAACATCGGGTAATAACTGAAATAAAAGTAGTACTAATCCTTATTAGTTACTAGCTGTGCCTGCGACCTAGTACGCGCACATTTTTGGAAAAGGTTACCCCTTATTTGACTGATGGATTGATGGAGGATGACGGACGGATGGAGTGGCAATGCAACGCATGCCGGGCATGCATGCAACCCTCATAGAATCACTGTTTTGCCCGTCAGTCTATCTGTCCGTCTGTCAAAACGTGCACAGCCTAAACCGCTTGGGTTAGAAACATGAAATTTTAACTTTTTATAGCGTAGAAGAAGACCACAGGAAGGATTTTTGAGAATTCAACAATTAAGGGGAGAAAGTATCTATGGATAGTCCCAGTTTTTCTGAAGCTAGAGACATGAATATTTGTATTTGTAGGCTGAGTAGCCGAAATAGGTACTAATTTTCATGTAAGGTCAAGATTTTCAAGCCAGAGCCATGGGTCTGGAGCAGCTCCATGATAATAATAATATATGGTATAATTAAAAATAAAATACTTGCTCCACAAAACGCCTCGTTTTGTGAGTTTTTAGGGTTCCGTACCTCAGAAGGAAAAAACGGAACCCTTATAGAATCACTTTTTTGTCCGTCTGTCTATCTGTCCGTCCGTCAAAACGTGCACAGCCCAAACCGCTGGTGATACAAACATGAAATTTGGACAGTAGGTACCTTTCATAGCGTAAAAGAAGAGCAAAGGAAGGATTTTGGAAAATTCTTACCCTAAGGGGGTAAAATAAGGGGTGGAAGTTTGTATGGAATTCCCTCATTTCTGAAGTTAGAAACATGAAAATTTCTATTTAGGCTACTAATACAAATACAAAATAGTAATTTCAGCGCTTTTGAAAATTCTACCCCCAAGAGGGTAAAATAAGGGGTGGAAGTTTATATGGGGGTTCAAATTTTTCTAAAGCTAGGCACAAGAAAATTTGTATTTAGGCTTCTTATTAACTAAGAATAGTAATTTCAGCGTTTTTGATCATTTCACCTCTAACGGTGTAAAATAGGGGGTGCAAGTTTGTATAGACGTCCCAATTTTTCTGAAGCTAGAGACATGACAATTTGTATTTGGGCTACTCATTACAAATTAAAACCGGACAAGTGCAAGTAGGACTCGTGCTCTGAGGGTTCCGTACAAATTTTATTATGTTTGTGTGTGCATCATATCTTTGGCGTGCAAATACAGGGCAATGAAGCAAGATGTGCTCCACTGTCTCGCTGGGGCTTCCACTTTGCCAGTTTTCGGAACAATACATAATAATTACAACACCTAAGTGGGTATTGTTCCGAAAACAGGGAAAATCATGGAGACTCGAATCTCGGGATAACAACTGCACTGCAAGCGACTGTGGTGAACAGGTTGGGCTAACAATCAAAAGGTCCCAGGCTCGATCCCCGTTGGGGCATGCACCAATGGATGAATTTTCATCTTTGTGCATAATTTACAGTTCGCTGACGGCGAGAGAAAACATCGTGAGGAAACCTACCTATCCCTCGGGATTAGGTAATAGTCAGTTCCTGTATACACGGCGACAAGATTCACCACCTGTCACGTTGGGTTCTGACTATACAGGGTGAATTTTTCAAGTGTGCGTGGATGGCCAAATCCGAAACTATGAGTGATATCGAAAAGTACTCAAAAGAATCTCGGGGCTGATTTTGATGAAAATTGTAATTACTTCTCAAAATTCGTTTCTTATCAGCGACACTATCGCATGCTGTAATAATACAGTATTTGGTTTTTTATTCTAAATCAACTAGTTTCATTCCTGGCTACGAATATTGTTTTTACGGTAAACTTAAGGAAAGAGCTAATTTTAAACAAAATACTATTTTATTTCTCTTAAGTTACCTAACTATTAAACCTAAACTGATTAATTGTTCAAAAATGATTGAAAATTTGTAATTAAAACATAATGTTGTGAAGATGACTGCGCTGCGAAGGTAAATAAATAAAAATATTGAGCATAATTTCGAACAAGGTAAAGGTAATGTACGTATGACTTATTACAGTCAACTTGAAAATATGCAGCAGTTTATTAAAAAACACAGTTTTTATTAAGTTTGCCGTATGTCATTACTTCCCAGAATTCGTTCCTTATCAGCGACACTATCGAATGGTGTAATAATACAGTAAGTGGTTTTTTCAACTAGTTCGAAATCAACTAGTTCGATTCCTGGCTACGAATTTAGTTATTTTCAAAAATCCAATGATGCAGTTTTAGTTTTCACCAAAATCGGCCCCGAGACTTCTTTGAGTACCTTTCGATATTCCTTATAGTTTCGGATTTGGCCATCCACGCACACTTGAAAAATTCACCCTGTATAAACGTGGGCTTTGAGTTGGTTAATACCTCTACAATGGGGTGGTGTATATCCACTCAAGCCTCTGACTACCCCCGAATGGGGATAAAAAGTGTGACGTTACATTTCTAAAAAAATATTTAACAGGTGATGACACTAAATAAATTTAGCACTGCAAATTTAGCTGCTTATTAAATTTGGACCCATCCCTAAGAAGCTGTGCTCAATAAAACTAAACATATAGTAAACATTGCCGACCTGAAGGGAAGGGGTAGGGGAGAAGGGGGGGGGGGGGGGGGGTTTGGGCTTACGGCTCTCTCACTCATCGTACGAAACGCAGCTGTAATAGCTGCTTTACGCCGATCTTCTATGAGAGGGTGGTACTACCCCACCAAACGGTGGTTAGTCCAGCTTAAAAATAAGCAAACAAAAATAATTTCGTATCACTAATATTAAGTAGTATGAATAACATCAACTGAAACACGCTTAACATCAGGCGGGCCGTACGCATGTTTTTTTGTCTTGGCTTTTCTTGTCGCATATAGCCAGTGTCAAGTACCTACCTATAATAATATAGATTTTCAATGTTGCACTTCGCCACTACCCGCCAAAAAAAAACAAGTTTGTGTAGCAACTCAGTGGTATAAAAAGATATCATAGGCAAGACAAAAACTATGAAAAAATTAAATGTAACGTCACGACTTTTATCCCCATTCGGGGGTAGTCAGAGGCGTGAGTGGCCATACACCACCACATTGTGGAGGGATTAACCAACTCAAAGCCCACGTTTCACCAGATAGTCAGAACCCAACGTGACAGGTGGTGAACCTTGTCGCCGTGTATACAGGAACTGACTATTACCTAATCCCGAGGGATAGGTAGGTTTCCTCACGATGTTTTCCCTCACCGTCAGCGAACTGTAAATTATGCACATAGATGAAAATTCATCCATTGGTGCATGCCCCACCGGTGATCGAACCTGGGACCTTCTGATCGTTAGCCCAACCTGTTGTTGTTGTTAGGCAAGACAATAAGATTAGAAAGTAGGTAAGCGGTTTTTAGAGGACGATTATGCTTTTTAATCATATACCTATTCATCATTCTATATTATTCATAATCTATGATGACAACAAAACGCGTCACTGACATAAATATTAATTTAAAAATATTTGTAAGCATATAATATTCTAAAAAATATGTTCAATATTATATTTAAACTATTTAAAACGTGATTTAATTCATAAAAAGCTAAGAAGACGTAACATTTTTACGAATTTCACGCAAAAATTTGCGCGCACGTCCAGCTTTCAACGGCGCCATTGCGCTACTGCCAGGAACATTTTGCCGGCCAAGTCATGATGACCCATGACGTTTGTCGCATATTTAAGGTTATTAATGATTATTTTTTAAATAAAATGACTAATATTAAATCTTGGATCCACGGATTCTTAGACAAGTCTTGACAATTTTTCTGGTATAGGTTTCACGTAAATCTGTTCAGTTGCTATGGAGAACATTTACGATTAAGGTTGACAATTTCATATTTTGAAATCGATTTCTACAAAATTTGGTAACATTTAAAGTAAATCGGCTAAGCCATTTTATTCCCGACCATATGGGGTTTAATGTTGTATACTTTATATTGCACATAAGCCAGCTGCTTCATCAAACCATTTACTTAGACCCACCCAGTTGAACATTTGTATCACCTGAAGTATGTATTTACAAACAAAAAGTAGTATATGTAGTAATATCAGTTACAGTGGTGGCCATATAATTAGGAACGCTTATTTATAGAGAAGATTTTATCAAACTAACAAGTAAAAGTAACTGTTTGTATTTTTTTTGTATTTTACTCGGTATCGCAAAACTTTACCATACTAGCCGTACATACGTTGATACACATGATTTGCTAAAAAATAAATAGGTAAACTTTTTACATTAGATCTAAACCTAGTATTACTACTTACTGGCTGGTCACATAATTAAGAACGCTGAATAGTTTTTTATTTATTCAAATTATATGGAGAACTCTCTGTGGCTATGAGGTTGTAGTTCACTATAAATTCGTATGATTTTGTCGCCATTTGGTGCAGGTGATTGCTTCATAGAAAATAATGGGTAAAAATAAAAGTTGTGATAAATCTACAAGGGAAGTAATAATAAAACTTCGCGAGAAGAACTAGTCGTATAAAAAGATAGCCGACCACCTGCATTGCTCTAAAACGATGGTTTTCCATGCTGTGAAGCATTTTGCCACGTATCAAACTACCTCAAATGTTCCGCGTGTACCTAAACAGAGAAAGTCATCTCGTCGAGATGTTCGAAATATCGTTCGTTTGGCAAAGCAATATCCTTTTAAAGGGCCTAATGAGCTGAGAAAGGAAGATTTTGGTGAAAACAACCCTTGAGCAATCTCGGCACGCACTATTCGAAGGCGTTTGGTAGAAGAAAAGTTGCACGGGAGGATATCAAGGAAGGTGCCCATGTTGAAACAATGCCATAGGCAGGCCCGGCTTGCATTTGCAAGAAGGTATGAAAACTGGACATTTAGACTGTGGAAAAATGTTCTTTTTTCGGACGAGACAAAAATAAACAGGGTATGTTCTGATGGAAAAAGATATGTACGACGCCCTCCGAATAAAGCATTTGACCCTAAGTACACAAAAGTGACATTAATGCATGGTGGGGGAAATGTGAAAATTTGGGGGTGCTTTTCAGGGTATGGTATTGGACCTGTTAAGCTGATAGAAGGAAACATGGATCAATAACAATACCAAAATATACTGGAAGAAACAATGTTACCTTATGCTGTAGATGTGCTTCCGGTTATTTGGACATTCCAACACGATAATGATCCAAAGCATACTGCACGCACCGTTAAGGAATTTCTCACATCGCAATCAGTTTCTGTCTTAGATTGGCCAGCTAACAGCCCAGATTATTAACCCTATAGAACATCTTTGGTGCGAAGTTAAGAAGAAGGTTTCAAATCGACAGTGTTGCAATTTAAGAGAGCTGTATGACGTTTTCTTAGAAGAATGGCACTCTATCTCTCTTGAGAAATGTCAGAAATTGATAGAGTCAATGCCTCGCCGGTGTAAAGCAGTTATTAAAAGCCGTGGACATGCTACTAAATATTAGTTTTAGTTTAAAATGTATTAAATTGCTTATTTTATTCACGCACTTCATATTAATGCGATTTAATTTAATCTGAGTTTCATATAAACTTTCATATAACTCTCGAGCAGTTTAATAAATCGTTCTTAATTATTTGCCCAGCTCCATTACTATTTGAAATTGTTACTTTTGAGAATAAATAAAGTTTGTTACAAAATAGTGAGCGATTTTATTCTGTAGTCCTAATCCCGTTTGCTCTATTCTTGTGGCTATTTCATAACATAACTAGTTAGTTCTAAGAAGGAACAATAACTACACATGACATGACTCAGATAAAAAAAATCTGTAACTTCAAGTCGTTCTTAATTATATGACCGCAACTGTATCTGGTTTCCATAGTACAAGCTCTGCTTAGTTTGGGATCAGGTAGCCGTGTGTAAAAGAATGTCCCAGGATATTTATTTATAGTATCATTAACAAGCTGTGCCCGCGACGTTCATACGTGCGCGTCGAATTTAATGGGTTTAATTTTTTGCGCTGAACTGCGCAGTCCTCTGTACGGAAGTACAAAAGCGTTGCTTAGTTTAGAAAAGTCTAGTTTGTTAGTCTGGCGATATTTATTTATTTATATTTATTTTGTATATAAAGTTAAATTTTTTCATAAAAATTATAGAATCTGCAAAAGTTAGTATATTGTTTACAAGCGAAATTTGACATGTTGTAGTTATAAAACAGAGCTCATAAGCCTGGTGCACGCATTTGATTCCGGGCAAGAAAGCAGTGTTATGCCTGTTGTGTCTGGTAATATGCTTTTTAGCGCGGGAGTCTGATAGACTGATGGGGTCTAATAGCGCCACTATGCATCATTGCCAATGCAATTAATTTTTCAGATTTTCTAAATTTCCGCGAAATGGTCACACTGTGACTATTTTACAGAAATTTAGCGAAATTTCTAAGGGTTTAGCTAGAAAATCAGAAAAATGAATTGCATCGGCAATGTTGCATAGTGGCGCTATTAGACCCCCCTGCGCCTTTTCGAGGCCACACACTAGCAAAGTCGTTAAGCATACCCATCGGGTATGGGCGCGTGTAGCTAAGCATACACGCACGGATCTGCCTGACAGATATGCCTGGCGGCCAAAACTGCTGGTGAATGGTGAGCGGGCAGGCATCAGGCAGGCAAATCTGTGTAAAGTCGTCCAGCTGGCATGCCCGTCGGGTATTGGCGCGTGTGGCCGGCACATACGAGGTTGTGTGTTGTGTATCAGGTGCGCCAGCTGAAGGCGGCGGTGCCGTTCGCGGTGTGCGGCGCGGGGCAGCAGCTGGAGGTGCGCGGGCGGCGCGTACGCGGCCGCCTCTACCCGTGGGGCGTCGTCGAGGTCGAGAACCCCGAGCATTGCGACTTCATCAAACTGCGCACTATGCTCATGTAAGTGGAGTGGGACTTTCGTTACTTGTACAATTGTAATTCGTCATTCGAAAATATTTATTGAACATGTTTTTACGCGTGAAGAACTAGGATAAATAGACATTTAATTTTTTTATGACAATACATATTTTCGAAAGACATGTGAAATGGTGGATTATGGTCTGAATCCCCCTCGCATTGAGGGGAGGCCCGTGCCCAGGAGTGGGACATAAGGGCTAACATTATTTATTTATTAATTGGGTAATTTTGTGTGTGCAGCACTCATATGCAAGACCTTCAGGAGGTGACCCAAGAGGTCCATTATGAGAACTACAGGTCGGAGCGCCTGGCCCGCAGCGGGCAGATGCCCAAGCGACATACGTAAGTATCCCAACATAACCATCGACCACATAACCCGAAGTCGCCTAATGCCTATTAATTAAAATAGAAGGCTGCTCATTAACAAACTCACTATGGTTAATCCTAATGCTCCATAAGCATTCACTGGCTCCTCAAGCCATAAAACAAATTTTAGTACATACCTTTATAAATAAATAAATTATTCCCTAGTTTAATTATATTGTGCATGTAATTTAGTATTTAATTGTGGACATTGTTGTGGGTTACGTGTTTACTTTATACTGATAGTACTGTTAGTAATATGCAACAAGTAAGTGTTTTTTGTCCCATTAAAATAAAATAAAATAAAGTCGTAAGTCGTCAGTCAACTAACTGAGTTGGTCGGGCGCGGGATACTGAATGCTCATTGGTCCGGACAAAGTCACGTTGCAGAAAAGTTTCTCGAAACCAGTCGCGAGCGACCAGCATTTCGAATCGCGCGCTACTGATTTTAATAGTTTCTTTTGAGTGGTGTTGTGAACGAACCGTCTTAGAAATACTAATGCTATTGCATTTTAGGAGCTCATTAGTAACCAAGTAGTAACACCATTGAAGAATGGGCTAATTACATAGTTAGCTTTACAAACAGTACCGTTTCTTATGGCTGCATGCAACATCTTGGTGCCCCCGCGCTGTCGCCCGTCGCTGAAGCGCGAAGTCGTGGCCGGGCCGTTAGAATGTGCTTTCGTGCTGTTTTCAAGATATATGAGTTTTAAATTCAATCTTATTCTGGACTGTCAGCGATATGAGTGCATCGAGAAAACAAAGTAATAGACAGCGTGACAATGATGGCCTCACGGAATGTTTCCTATGTTCAGATCAACAGAGAGCGGGCTTAGCGAGGCTGAACCTAATAGCTTAACCAACGGCTCCGAGAATGGCGCGGACCGGGAACAAGTTCTTCGCGAAAAGGTAATATAGGGTAGTCGGATGTAAATTACATACATTTTCGTCGAAGTTTCAACAAGTGGTCTCTTACAAAAGATCGGCGTAAAGTAGCTATAACAGCTGCGTTTCGTACGATGAGTAAGAGAGCTGTATAGATGGGAGGCGAGCGTGCAATTCGTGGATTTGTACGAGCGTCGTCCAAACCTAGTAGATTCAGAAGATGAGATGATAGGATGTTTCCACTTCCAGCGGTGGGGGAAGCGAATACATTAAAAAAAGTTTTTTTATTTGTATAAAAAGCAATGACACAAAAATACTCAAGCGTGTCAGATATTGATACTTTTCATGCTCCAACATGATAAATTGAAGAAAAAAAAATATATATTCGAGCGCGTCAGAATTTGTAAGCATCTATAGGCTACGGTAACTGCTTAAAATCAGGCGGGCCGTACGTTTTTTTGCCACCGCAGTATTATATTTAAAAAAACTGAGTGGGTGAAAAAGTGAAACTTCCAGATGCTCCCATTTCTTAGACTGACGATCAAATTAGCAAAATTGACACTTTTGACACTTCTTAGCTAGTAATGAATCCCCCTTATCTTAATCTGACGAGTTCGAGTATTTTAAGATGGTCTATTTTTTTTTTGGTTCCCCTGAGCAACCACCAATATTAAGGGCTCATAATTTTTTGAGGTTCTTATCAATATGTAAGCTATCTCCCTTATCTTATTCTGACGCGCTCGTGCAAATCCAGAAACCCCTTCTACGGCTCCCCATCTAGTAATAACAATACAAATAGTTCTTAGAATGCGGTAATTTAATATAGCCGCGGCACATTAATTTCGTTAATTAGTTGCTGTCTTCGGCGTAGTATTTATATAAGTATATTTTCCGAGACCCCCCTCTGCTCTACGTGAGATTCGGCTCCACTCCCCCTCTGACGTTCTCTCTCAATGGACGCCCGCTTATCTATGTGTGTTATTGTGTTAGGAGGCGGAGTTGCGGCGCATGCAGGAGATGTTGGAGCAGATGCAACGGCAGATGAACTTGCAAGCGGCCGGCGCCGGGACAACCACGACCGCATAGTTCGCGCGCACCGAACAGGTAAAGTAGCGGCACGTTATGAACGCCGGTTTGACATGTGTGAGGGGAAAAGGAACCTTATTATAACGGAATAAGATTCATTTTCGCATAAATTTTTTGATATTCTTATTTTTTTAAACGGCCAGTCTTATTTCGTTATAGTAAGGTTCATTCCCCCCCCCCCCCCCCCCACATGTCAATATAGGCACCGGTACAACATCAAAGCTTCGGTCACGTTGCCACATTCCTTTGCAACAATAAAACTACAACGTGCATTTTGCCACCGCAGTCCTATAAAAAAAAACGTGCGAGCAATGCCTTCGGTATTGCAAGCATCTATAGGCTACGGTAACTGCTTAACATCAGGCGGGCCGTACGCTTGTTTGCCACCTCAGTCCTATAATAATATAATATTCGACCTTTTATTTCCCCTTTTAACTAATGGGCTATCACTGAAATCAGTCAAATTTTAAAAACAAAACAATTTCCGTGCGGTTGTTATCTGGTAAAAAAAACCCAATAATAAAGTCCAGAAGTAGACGGCATTGCGGCATGACGGCATTTAATTATGTTATTGGCATTGGCCAGTCGTATTTATACGATTCAGTTGATGCGTCTGAGTCACGTCAATTATCGATGTTATTCTGGCCATCTGGAAGAGCGCCCACTGCCCGCTAAATGGAAACTTCTAGAGTCCTTATAAGAGTATCCAGTCCATCTGTCCATTCATTCGTCCATCCTAGGCTATCACAGTGACTATTTTTGTCTATTTCAGTTGGACAACGATACTTGGGTCCAGCTGCTCGCATCGTGCGACTTCGTCAACTCAGTTCTACGCGCCATACCCTACTGCGTAACTTCCAATTGAACGTGCTAATAGAAATATTCATGGAAATATGCACAATACTCTGAACACGTAATAATTTATTAATAAGTAAAGAAAATAGCTACGACTGGATAACCTTTCGTCAGGCCAGCGGGATTTTACGCAAGCTTTACCAATAAATCGATGCGATAAGTTACTCAAGAAATTCAATTAAATCGTAATAAAATATATTATTTGCATATTTTTGTGAATATTTCACGATTATTAGATTTAGTATTATTTTCATACTCAAATATTATTTTCCTTTTTATAGGACGATTTATTATAGGTATACGTATATCCATATCTATTAGTCGTTAGAATTTTGTTCCAAATACTTAGGTACCGAATTAAGTAAAATTCAATACGCGAAGTATATACCATGTTAATTTGATTCTAAGGGACACCGCAGACTTCCTACTTTTTGGCGACTCTGCGGTCAGACGCAGCGACTGCTCCGATGCTAAAAGCGACTAAATCGCCGATCGCCGATGCAAAAAGTAGCAAGTCTGCGGTGTCCCTAATTGCTGCTTTTGTAGAAATTACGGATTGAGTTAACAATGGGGATTGTCCATTTTTCAAAAACTGTGCTGATTTGGAAACCAATCCGAGGAATAGAGTTGCTATTCTTGTTCATCTAGTTCGAATTGGAAAATACACCAGTTTTGTTTTCTCAAGTATACAAATTAATTTCTACCTAAACTGTCTTCCTCGATAAGGATGATGAAGTCATCAATATCATAATTTAAATTTTAATAAAATAAGCTGTAATATACAAACACATTCAGATTAGTTTCAATATTACTATATTTTCTAAAAAAAAACTGAATGTCAAATCTCTTAGACACTGCTAATACCTTGTTATAATAAAAAAAACCTGGTGCACTAAAAAGCCTGAAATAATATTTCTATTACCACCTCTGCCTACCCCTTCGGGAAAACCAGACGTGATGGTGTGTTATCGAGTATTTGGGGTCGGTGCCAATCTATCTTCTTACTTTTATAGTAGGTAGACTTGGCATACCAAGATTGGCACCGACTCCAAATACACAATAACACACCATCACGTCTGGTTTTCCCGAAGGGGTAGGCAGAGGTGGTAATAGAAATATTATTTCAGGCTTTTTAGTGCACCAGGTTTTTTTGAAGTCGGTTTGTTTTTTTTTACAAAAATAATTTTATTTCACGATTTTTAGTGGCGCCATACCAATGACAGTCACAACCCATCTAGGTGTAAAGTTCTCATCAATACAAATTAATCAAGCCCAAACACCAGGTAATTGCTGTAAATCGTTGAGGAGTTCCCTCGACTGTCTTTCGGCTCCATCATCAGATCGACTCCAGACCTTCATAAAATAGTAGTGCTTTAAAATAGTTAATGAAAAAAATTACAAACGCACTAGTCGCCCCTACGATTTTCGAAGGTTCCCCTCGATTTCTCTGGGATGCCATCATCAGATCCTGGTTTCCTTATCATGGTACCACCGCTGGAATATCTCATTTCCAACAAAAAAAGAATCATCAAAATCGGTGCATAAACGACGAAGTTATCCGCGAACACACATAAAAAAAATATATATATACGGTCGAATTGAGAAACCTCCTCCTTTTTGAAGTCGGTTTAAAAATGATTATAACAAGGTGAAGTTACATCGTGAAAGGATTTTGCTTTTGTAGGCAGGGGCGGATTTTCGTGTATCCCGAGTTGGCCCGGGCCTAGAGCGGAAAAATTTCAGGGGCGGCATAACATGGCGAATTTTTTTTTGTAGTCGTGTCCGTTGTGAACTCATAGTTAGGGATTGCAATCAGGAAAATCGGATCCGGTAATCCGGCCGGATTGAAAAAGACACCGGATTACAATCCCTACTCATAGTCCACTGATTGAGATAATTTTATCATTAACAAACTTTCGTTATTTTTTAATTTTAATTCATTTTTTCGTGCGTCACTGGAAGTAGGGGGGCGGAAATCTTCAATAGGCCTAGGGCAGCCAGCGTATCAAATCCGCCCATGTCTGTAGGTACATGTATTGTTTAAAATGTCATATAATTTTATTTTCCTTGCTATGTAGTCAGAACACAAGCGAAGCGGGTTTTCCTAATAATGGAATGCAGTGTTGGCCAAGGCCAACACTGCATTCCATTAATTACCAAGGTATATGATCTTTATATATAAATACATTCTTTTATGCTTTAGCCTGACTAAATGCTTTAGTATGCAGTCATATCCGGGTGAATCAGTATATTTATTTTATACTAAGGAGTTGGAAAGTGACTAACACAAATTGACTAAGTTTTACTGGATGTAACCGGAGAGACGAAATAGGTGACGTGTGTGACGAATAGTAATTCTACCTAAGTTAATATGGTATGCTATACAATAAGATATGGTACTAGAGCAAGGTTGAACAGCTGTAGCATAATATTTGCTTAATTACCTATCTTCTTTCCAAATTAAAATATCATCATACATATTTTTATTCACATAGGCCAACAAAGCACTCACGAAGAAGCTCGCGTAATCTTATTCGTTCCCGAGATGCTCTTGGATGCGCTTGAAATCGGCGGAAATACAATTGATCTGACGTAGGTACATTTATTTTGTATCGCACTGTTGGGGTTACATTATTTAATAAACTACCTACCTTGTTAAGGCTGGGCTCGCCGTCGGAGAGTTTTGGCCGTTTGGATTGGTCGCCCGCCCACTTTTTTTTTTGCGAAAATATCGAAAATAATTAATTGTGACGTGAAAAATTATTTCATCACAAAATTCGACAATGATTTTTAGTAAGTATTATCTTTCTCCATCTTTTGGTGAAAATAATAATTAAAAATTCCAAGCCGTTTAGAAGGAGATAGACATTTAAAGACGAAAACAGCTTCATTTTGATATTTTTTACACACAGTAAAATAGCAAGTAGCATTTTTGCCTACTTAAAATTTAAAGATGAAGGTTTAATAAATACTATGAGATTTTTTCAAATTACTTACCCCATTCGTCTAAGTCCCGCCTTAAGTGAATATTGTGCGTAGGTATTATACTAAGTGGAGACCGGGCGGGAGAGTCAAGAGGACCTACACTGTTTCAAACGAAAACGAAATTTCGGACGAAATACGCGTATTTCCTACTACGTTTTTCATTGATTCCGACATTTCATACGAACGAAAATTGTGTGACGTTTAAGCGTCCGTTCACACAGACCGGGTCGGAGAGGAGAGCATTATTTTTAACGCGTTTAAAAAAGAGTTTTGGGTCGTTGAAAATAAGGTTTTTTGCATTTCACTTTTTGAAATGAGAATGCTTAAGAACCGACCTAATGGCCGGCGCAGACTGGGGACGGCAGGGCATGGCATTTTAATTTTTATCAATCGAATTCAATACTTATCCAATTGAAATATAGACCTTATTTCAATTGGATAAGTATTGAATTCGATTGATAAAAATTAAAATGCCATGCCCTGCCGGCCCCAGTCTGCGCCGGGCATAACGCGCTCAGTGTATGATTAAATCAATCTTATTTCAGTGACCCAAAACTCTTTTTTAAACGCGATAAAAAATGTGCTCTCTGTGTGAAAATTATTTACCCTTCATTTGTGAAAATTCTTTAACCTTTTATTTGGGCCCCCAACAAATTTTTATACAGGGCCCCTCTAAGGCAAGCTACGCCACTGGTCACATGTCTCTTTTTATTGGTAATGTCTTTGATACCAGTCTACCTATCAATTGGAATTATGACTAACAATTTCGAATAATTGGCCTTGGTTCTAATTTGAAGAGTGAGTAAGTGCTTAAGTTGCGAGAATCATGATCGGTGATTCGTTAGGTATATACGTATTCCCTGTCTATTGCCGTGTGTCCACTGGCAAAAAATTCCGCAATTTCTTGCAGAAGTCACTTGCCGACGTGTTTCCACTGACTGCAATTTTACACAACCGTGTACATGTGGGACTTGCAGCAAGTGAGTGTTTACACATTGGAAGTCGCTTGCGCAAGTAAACTTGTGCAAGTTTTCTTGCCACTGGGCACACGGCATATGGCTAATGACAACATTATTATTATTAATTACTTTGACGACTGATTTTACCTATATACATTCTCCATTTATTCAGTATTCATATTGCGTGTATTATCAATATTATTAAGTAGAATATTGTGCTAGAAATAAAAAATATTATAGGTAGGTACCTAAGTACTTATTACTGACTTAAGACTAAAGATTTGTACAGGTCAATAATAGGTACCTAAGTGCTAGGTAACAGATTTCGAATGTAAACACGATTGTAATAATTATTATGAAATTCTAATCTTAAGTAGGTACTTAAAAGATCTTAAAATCTCGTTTATTATGTAGAATTGATTCCCGCATTGGTGCATTTATTTTTACCGTAACTAGCGAATATTTTTACTAATAAAAATTATGAATCTTATAAATTTACTTAGAAGTTAATTGGTGCCAAAGTTCCGATACCTACCTAAACTAAAAATAAATATGTAATTTGTTTAATTTTACTGAAGTATTCTCATTAAGGATTCGAGTTTGCCACTCGAACCTATGTATTTAAAATGAAACTCCTATGTAATCATATTTTTATATAATATACATAAACATAAAGATGGGTTTTATTTCAACTAGGTACCTACCTAACCTAACCGCGGCTACAGACTCTCTAGGAGGCATGAGGAGGCGACGCGAGCACGAGAGTGTAGATTGCACGCTCGCCTCCTCTTGTATGTCTCGCCTCGCCTCCGGCGTGCTCCGCTCCATGTCGGTTTTTTTGACCGGAGTCAAAGGACGCGTGGCGGGAGGCGGGCGAACCAAGTGTTGGGAAAATTAAATTTCAGAACAATTAAAAATTTACAATTAATAATTGTTAATTTTTGGAAGTCACAATTAGTTAATTGTAATTGTGACTTCCAGAATTTCCAATTTCCAATTAATTAATTGTAATTATGACTTCCAGAATTCCCAATTAACAATTGATTAATTGTATTTTTACAATTAACAATTAATTAATTGCATTTTTTACAATTAATAATTAATTAATTGTATTTTTTACAATTAACAATTAATTAATTGTATTTTTTACAATTAACAATTAATTAATTGTATTTTTTACAATTAAAATTTTATTAATTGTATTTTTACAATTAAAAAGTAATTAATTGTATTTTTTACAATTAACAATTGATTAATTGTAATTCTCCCAATTAACAATTTTTATTTACGTGGAGGGGGGGAATAGGAATGGGGTTGAGGGGTTAGAGGAAGAGTAGGGGGGATTTGGGATTCTGGCTCTATATACCTACCTACCTAAACACGCATTCACCGAAGTAGTATCTAATTCTATATGCCTATTTATCTATACATGCATCCACCTAAATAGATATCGGTGTACATGTACCTATTGTACGAGGCTAATAATTGTTAGTTGTAATAGATTTTTTCACAGTTAAAAAAAAAAATTGCAATTGATTTTAATTGAACCTCACAATTAATGTACTTTAATCTAAATAAATTAATTGCAGAGTGCAACAATTACGATTAAAAGTTTAATTGATTGAAAATTTAATCAATAATTAGTTCCCAACTCTGTCACTGAATAAAACGGGAGTGTGGATAGGCAGCACTCGTGTAGCCTCCGTTGGCGCGGCTCACGCGAGGGCCTCCACGAGGCGTACTCGCGAGAGTGTATTTGCCCCATAACGATAAGTGCTTTATATAACCGAGGTGTACCGATACCAGCAATTTAACGCTACCTACCTATACTAACTTGAAATTTTAGGCAACTGTTCAGCAGAGTAGAGATGGGCTTAAACGTTAAAAAACTGCTAAATGCTAATAATGATTAACACTTCAAATTAATAGCTATTTTTAACAACTGCTTAATTTAAAAACATACAGATTATACATAATTAATTCATTCTAATATTTTTTACGGTATCGCTATCGTAAAAATGTTCCATCCTTTTGTTAGTTTTTCTTTTTAAAATGTAAACAACACTACTCAAAGGATTGATATTTTACTCACATCACTCATTACCTAGATAACTTAAAACGTAAATAGGTATAGGTACTTGTGACTGCTATATTTAACACCTTTCTTAGAAATTATTTAACAGGTGTTCACCCTAAATAATTTTAGCACTTAATTTAGCAGCTTATTCAATTTGGACCCACCCCTACAGTAGAGACGATTAAAGAGAAAAATGAGATAAGTTTAAATACTAAAACCCGACTACTGAAAAATCGCGTTCTAAAAAGTATGAAACAAGAAAATATCCTCATCTAGAGGATAGCCGTGGTCCGTGTTCATATGCCATTTGGCCCTAAAGGACCTACACGGACCACGGCTATCCTCTAGATGAGGATATTTTCTTGTTTCATACTTTTTAGAACGCGATTTTTCAGTAGTCGGGTTTTAGTATTTAAACTTACTTTTTATTTAATTATTTTGGAGTTATAGGTAACAATATATATATTTTTGAAATGTGCTCATCAAGCTCTTTCATTTGATACCCCACACGGTTTTATTAAAAAATGTTTTTTTTTTAGTTCATGACATTATGTCCTCTAGAGGGCGCCATATGCAATTTTATGTGACGTCACATAGCCTATAACCAGCGCGCCATTAAGCCGCTTCGAACGATACCTCATTTGTCAAATTACGACAAGTAGTTTGGAAGTTAGGTGGGAACAGATGCACATACATACATACATACATACATACATACATACATACGTACATACATACATACATACATACCGGTCAAAATCATAACCCTCCGCCGTAGTCGGGTAATAATTAGGATTTCGTGGTCCCTACCAGGAACCTGCGGTATCAGAGGGCCTACTCTTACAAAGGAAAACGAAATTTCGGACGAAATTCGCGTATTTCCTACTACGTTTCTCATTGATTCCGACATTTCTTACGAACGAAAACTGTTTGACGTCTTCATCGTCGAATCTAAACGTCAAACAATTTTCGTTCGTAAAAAATGTCGGAATCAATGAGAAACATAGTAGGAAATACGCGAATTTCGTCCGAAATTTCGTTTTCGTTTGTAAAAGAGTAGGGCCTCCGGACTGTGGAGAAGAAGTCCGAAGTTAACGTCTAAGATACCGCGTGATAACCACATTTCCTAATTCAAATTCAGTGAGTCCTCCAGACCAACGGTAGAGGTAGGCAGCCAGTAGCCCTGCAGCATCAGGGTTTATAGATCAAACGTTGAAATTTTAAGCAAATATCTACGAAGGCCCGCTTATTTCATTTTACATATCTACTTACCTATGTACATCTATGCGCTAAGAACTAAAAAAAACTATAGCCTAAAATATTGTCATTTTTAAACATTTAATTAAACCAATTTAAACGCGCAATCACAGTAATAAACACTGTGACATGTCGTAAACATACACAAACTAAGTAGATTATACATACAACAAACACCAGTCCGCTCCCATCGTTCATTCGGCTAATCTTGGGCTAATGCATAGATTTATATTACAAGGATCATGAACGTATATAAATAAATACTCGACAGCTAAGTGCTGCACAAAAAACCGGCCAAGTGCGTGTCGGACTCGCACATAGAGGGTTCCGTACAGTAGGTACAGTACCGTAAATCAGTTTACACAAATGCGACTAGATGGCGCTACTGTCGCTAAAAAGTTAATTTATTGGTAAAAAAATTTAGTTTTACAATTATTTTTTTCAACAATTTATGTAAAAGCTATTATAATGAATAATGATCGATAATAGTTAAAATATTAGTTTTTCCTTTATATATATAGTTTAATTTATGAGTTATAAATAAAAACGTCAAAAATATCGAGTTTATTGTATGGGGACCCCCTTATTTTTAAACTTTTTTTATTTTTAAACCGACTTCAAAAAAGGAGGAGGTTTCTCAATTCGACCGTATATATATATTTTTTTATGTGTGTTCGCGGATAACTTCGTCGTTTATGAACCGATTTTGATGATTCTTTTTTTGTTGGAAAGGAGATTTTCCGGGGGTGGTACCATGATAAGGAAACCAGGATCTGATGATGGCATCTCAGAGAAATCGAGGGGAATCTTCGAAAATCGTAGGAGCGACTAGTGTGTTTGTAATTTTTTTCATTAAGTATTTTAAAGCACTACTATTTTATGAAGGTCTGGAGTCGATCTGATGATGGAGCCGAAAGACAGTCGAGGGAACTCCTCAACGATTTACAGCAATTACCTGGTGTTTGGGCTTGATTAATTTGTATTGATGAGGAAATTTACACCTAGATGGGTTGTGACTGTCATTATGGGTCTGATGATGAAGACGAAGGACAGTCAAGGGAACTCCTCAACGTTTTACAGTAGCTACCTTGTGTTTGGACTTGATTCATTTCTATTGATGAGAGCTTTACACCTAGATGGGTTGTGACTGTCATTAGGGGACTGATGATGAAGACGAGGGACAGTCAAGGGAACATCTCAACGTTTTACAGTAGCTACCTTGTGTTTGGGCTTGATTAATTAGTATTGATGAGAACTTTACACCTAGATGGGTTGTGACTGTCATTAGGGGACTGATGATGAAGACGAGGGACAGTCAAGGGAACTCCTCAACGTTTTACAGTAGCTACCTTGTGTTTGGGCTTGATTAATTAGTATTGATGAGAACTTTACACCTAGATGGGTTGTGACTGTCATTAGGGGTCTGATGATGGAGTCAAAAGACAGTCGAGAGAACTCCTCAACGATTTACAGCAATTACCTGGTGTTTGGGCTTGATTAATTTGTATTGGAGAGAACTTTGCACCCATATGGGTTATAAGTGCCATTACAGGTCTAATGATGGAGACCATAGACAGTCGAGGGAATTCCTCAAAGATTTACAGCAGTTACGTTTTGTTGGGCTTACTTCATACGGTTCAATATGCCAAAATGTTCATTGGTATGGCGCCACTAAAAATCGTGAAATAAAATTATTTTTATTAAAAAAAACCGACTTCAAAAAAACCTGGATCACTAAAAGAAGTAAGAAGTAAGTAAGAAGATAGATTGGCACCGACCCCAAATACTCGATAACACACCATCACGTCTGGTTTTCCCAAAGAGGTAGGCAGAGGTGGTAATAGAAATATTATTTCAGGCTTTTTAGTGATCCAGGTTTTTTTGAAGTCGGTTTTTTTTTTTAGTATTTGTTGTTGTAGCGGCAACAGAAATACACATTCTGTGAAAATTTCAAGTCTCTAGCTATTACGGTTCGTGAGATACAGCCCGCTGATAAACAGACAGACAGACAGACGGACAGCGCGGGCTTAGTAATAGGGACCCGTTGGCACCCTTTGGGTACGGAACCCTAATAACGAGCCGAGTGAGAGACCCTATGTGGTACAGAGCAAATTACGAAAAGGCTATTTCCGGAATTTTCCCTGACTGGAACCGAACCTTTAACCAACCGCTGCAATGACCCCAGCGGCCTACGCTCAAATCACTACGCCAAGCGGACGACTATGGCGCGTTTATATTATGGCAGTAACAAGCCAGTCCAGCGAGCCAGTCCAGCGCTGACCTGTAACTGGCACCGTGTAAACGCTATTTTCAACCCAGTCCAGCGCTGACTTCAATCGCAAGTCAGTCCAGTCAGACTAGCCGCCTGTCTGCATACGGGCAGCGATGTTTACACGGGGCCAGTGACAGGACAGTCCAGCAACCCAGTCCAGCGATCCGCGCGTGTAAACACTAATTCCAACCCAGTCCAGTGCTGACTTCAATCTCAAGTCAGTCCAGTCAGACTAGCCACCCGTTCTATTTTGGAACCCTGTAAGGAAGTGCGTAACTCAAAAATAGCTACTTTACATAATAGCAAAAAAACTAAATGAAGTTATTGTTACCCATGCCTTACATAGTGTTACAAATTTTCAAATAACGAATCATTATTGGTCTGTTGTCTGTTGTCTGATTCATTGAAATGGTCCGGGATATCCTACACTAAGCAATAACATTAAAATATCAAAACCGTCAAAAAATTACTTACGCACTGTTAGAACTTAACCGACAATTTGTTGAAGGGTATCCGCCATATTTTCGAATGTCAAACGTTTTCATGACAACAGACCATGGATGTAATAAGTTTAGATAGGATTGTGCATTTGGGAGCAAAGAAGGTTTTAATACTTTTAAATAAAATATCCTAATTAAAATATACAGCAATAAAATTGTAAAATGAAATGGTTAATTATTACAGGATGTCATGATTTGATTTAAGTTTAATAGTAATTGTAAATAACATCAGCATATTGTCGCTAGATGGCGTTATTACTATTGATGGCGTAATGAATCTTAAGGAGTCAACTTCATACTTTACGCCGTTACCATCAATCCATCATTGTATGTAGGGTGTGCAGTGAAATAAATGTTTTTGTAGCACTGCAGTGCTTTAGTTAAAATACCCCACGAGCCGCCGTCCTAACAGATCAAAATGGGACGACATCGCCATTTGTAGGCGTTGGATCACTTTGGGACCAGGCTAAGTCCCATTAAACACCCACAATACGAAAAAAGAGACGGCCCAGCCTTTTTTCTCCGACATATACTAACATTCTGAATTTTCACCATTAGTTGCCTGTATTAATTTCGGCAGATTTTACACCTCAGAATGTATCCTACCTTACCGTTAATTAAATTCATAATGGCAACTGTGCGAGCAAGACACACACGTCATCTAGTTTGTGGCACTCACTAGGCATGTTTTCTCTACTCATTTACTTCAAAGAAATATAAGTTTTTCTGCAATGTGAGAGTTTATTTCCGCAAACCATATCTTGAGATCGCACGAACTGAGCATGGGGCTAGAGAAAGAAAGAAGAAAAATCACTTGAGATCGCACAATCCTTATTAACTTAATACGTCCATGACAACATAGACATAATTCTTTGGATAAAACTATTTTTGACATTGCCTATTGCCGCCATCTTGACCAAAATGTGAGCGTCAAGATGGCGGAACCAGACCTTATTGAGGAAAATAATAGTGGATAACTTTTTCTTGCCTCATTTCCAAACTGAAAATAATATATCTTTATGTACATAGCGCGTACTAAATCTAGGAGCTTTAAGGAAATATCGTCACGTTCACGTTCATCACGTTTCATTTGTTACTTACTTAACCGAATCGTCAAGATAGCGGGACTGGTTGCAACATCATATTATTTTAATTCGGTTGATGCTATGTATTAAGTTAAGAAAAAAGAAAGAAGGAAAAATATTTATTTAAAAATAAAAGAATATTAGGTACATAAAACATGTTATTCCCATACTAGGCTGAGCCTGTCCTGTGGGAATCAAATTTGGTACAGATTAGTACAAATATAGTACTAAATTCCCAAGTCCGAATTATCCATCTGCGAGCAGCAATTCTTGGCCTAGTGGATTTTTTTAAATCGCAGGTACAGCTTTGACCCACGGAGGCAAAAATTTCAAGTTTAGGGTACAATCAGTACATATTTAGCACTAAATACTCGATGAGTTGTTTTTTTTTTATTCTGAGGTCTGAAGCCCGCCACTTTGACGCTCACACAAATAGATATCAAACTGATTTATTGACTTACTGGCTTGTGAGTGGCGCCGAAATTTAGCATCGTGTAGACGCAATTGGACAGTCGGTACTAGTTTGTTCACTCCGGCCGTCAGTTTAAAAGATGGGCAGCTCACTGACCTACTGACTTACTGACTTCACCCGTTTACACTATTCCAGTATTTTCGGCGCAATTTCATAATTTCGGCGCCAAACGCTGAACCTGTTTAAACGGTCCATAAGTCATGTAGTTTTATGGTCACCCTAGCTTAACATTATTACCATTGTTACAATCTAGAGATTAAAAAAAAACCGTTTTTTACAAAGTATAAATAAAATTCAATATGATTTGCTATAAAAAATATGACTACAAATGAAAAATAATCATTATGAATCCAACATATTTCGATGAAACAATAGTCACGATAAAATATAATAAATTAATTTATTTGGTTGATTTAAAAACTACCAGCGATAATATTATTTTGGCATAGCAACTCGGAGTGAGGGGGACACGGCATAATTATTACCTATTTACGTTCATGAGCACAGATTAGATAGTTTTCATGAGTTAATGCTAGTTGGCGGGGTAGGTATTCAGCGTTTTTTGTAATCCAATTATTCTATTATTAAAGTAGGTATATTTTGCAAAAAAATATAAGAAATTTTGTGAACTTATAAAAGATTAAAAATAAGAATTTTGTAATATACGTCCCTAGGTAGGTAGGTATATAGTTAATAGTTAGCACTCATTAACTTACCCACCCAGAAATTAGTAGATTGTATCACAAGAAGGGAGCAAAGAAATTTGTATTTTTACGAGTATCTTTTTGAATTTAACGCGCAAAGGACTACGTAGTACCACTTTAGTTCTACTACTGCTGCAAGGAACTGCGGTTTGCATTATACTCTCGTTGAGGAATATAAATAAACGTTATCGTTACATCAACGGAAAACCGTCAACGACACATAACTGCCATGCCCTCGTGGATCTTGCTTGCCCTACGTACCTAGTGATTATGTGTCAAGTGGTCTCGAAAAACGAGAAATCGGTAGAATTGCTATAAAAAAAATCGGTGGATTTGGAGTCAAACTCGGTAGTAAAAAAAACAGCATTATTATATTCTTTGAAGATACTGTGTGACAAAATTTATTTTCTTGTGGCATAGGCATACGTAGGCATAGTTCCCGCCTTTATTAACAACTTATTCTCATTTATTTCATTCAAATTGGTGTACGCTGGGTTACTTTCTTCTTTTTGCACCTGCGCTTATACTGACTTAATTCTTCAGTTAACTAAACTTAGAAATTATACTTGAACTAAAGTTTTACATATTACATAATAAAAAGTAAGTTTAAAAATTAAAACCCGACTACTGAAAAATCGCGCTCTAAAAAGTATGAAACAAGAAAATATTCTCTTCTAGAGGATAGCCGTGGTCCGTGTAGGTCCTTTAGGGCCAAATGGGATATGAACACGTACCACGGCTATCCTCTAGTTGAGAATATTTTCTTGTTTCATACTTTTTAGAGCGCGATTTTTCAGTAGTCGGGTTTTAGTTTTTAAATTTACTTTTTATTTAATTATTTTGGAGTTATAGGTAACAACATATATATTTATGAAATGTGCTCATCAAGCTCTTTCATTTGATACCCCACACGGTTTCATTAAAAAATGTTTTTTTTTAGTTCATGACATTATGTCCTCTAGAGGGCGCCATATGCAATTTTATGTGAGGTCACTATAGATGTAAAAAAAACGATTTAAAACGTTATAAATCAAATGTTGCCGTTGAAAACCCCAAATGTCCCGTTTTAACCGGTTTAAAACTGTGCGGCGGCCACGCGCGGTAGTTTGTGTATGTGTATGTGTGTGTAGGGTAGGCGAGCTGGCAACGTTGCGTCGAGTCACGAGTGACGACGTCAATTACGATAGTGCGAGAGTGTGAGTGTGTGTGTGTGTGAGTTTGTTTTTAAACCGAATCAAATTGATTATTTATATCGTTTGAAAATAATTTAAAAAATAAAAAACGTTTATTTACCAACACAGAGTTTTTTAACTTATAAATAGAGTTTTTATAACTTAGGTAGGTAATATGCTCTTAGTCGGACGGACCAACTAGAACTAAACCCACTAAGTTTATCAATATCAGTATATCACACATTTAATTTTTTTATACAGTTTATAGTTACTCCGTCATATCCCTATCTCGGTAAAATCAAGAAAATGTAGTTATAATTAAGAAAAACATATTCATCAACACCAACCGTTTTAAATTTAAAAAAATTGTTTAATTCGGTTTTAAACGACTTTTTTCGTTTTAAACGAATTGGTTTAATTGGTTTTAAACTGGCCTTACATCTATAGAGGTCACATAGCCGCTTCTAACGATACCTCATTTGTCAAATTACGACAAGTCGTTTGGAAGTTAGGTGGGAACAGATGCACATACATACATACATACATACATACATACATACATACATACATACCGGTCAAAATCATAACCCTCCGTCGTAGTCGGGTAAAAATAAAATTTTAAGTAGGTATTTCTGAAAGATAAACTGAATTATATAGTCCACAAAACAAATATTACTGAGATATTCCCACACAAAATATACACAAACAACTACAAAAAGGACTACCAGCACTTGAAAATGTACAATCGATAGAATTTAGCTCTATTCTCAGAAATCGTGAGAAAAGCACTCGGTTTCCGTATATCGGTAGAACAGCCCCCAAATCGCTAGAAATGCCGAAAAATCGGTAGGTTCGAGACCACTACTGCCAAAAGCCGATTTTGAAAAGCGTTCGAGGCCAAAAATCTTGTAGGTATTGCTGCGTGTGGTGTGTTAGCCTGGCTAGCTCAGTTTACTCGATTTCGCCATCATGCCAAGAAGTTTAATATTTTTGTCTTTTCTACCCACGAACGTAAATATATACTGGACAGTTAACCGCTGCACAAAAATCGAGCCGAGAGAGAGGGTCCATTGTGGTACAGTGTCCTCTACTAGGGTGCCCACCTCCACGCAATAATAAAAATAGTACTTATTGTATTATACAGGTAAATGAGTAACGCACATGACCGATATTTTATAACTATAGCGGAGGTATCTCTGATGCCTGTCGAAGGTATAAAAGAAGGTACCTCATTACTATGGTACATCTTCGCGATGGTAGCCACTCTACAAGTAAAAGAAACATTGCAAACAATGAATAAATAAATAAATATCTCCAGACCAATACATCAACTATACTACTGACGGGCCCGTTAGCGTGGTTGGCGCGGAGGCGCCTTTCACGCTGCGGGTCGTATGTTCGATTCCTACCCGGGACATGCATTTGTGTGCATGACCATGTCTGTATGTCTGGAGCCTGGGTGTATATGTATATTAAGTATGTATTTACAATTTAAAAAGTAGCCATGGACCAGTTACTAAGGGGCTGGCCCTAAGCAAGTCGACCGAGTGGTCGGCCTACTACTAACTTCGACATAAAACGAAGCGAGTAGTTCAACTATTTACCGGTGAATAGTAAAATGAAAATGAAAAACAATGACCACGTTTTGTTTCATACAAATATCTAATAAGGGGCACCTCTCTCTTTAGTCTTTACTCTGTGAAAGTAGTATGTGTAGTAATATCAGGGGGCTTACCACGAGCTCTTATTGCGATTCAATTATAGGAACGTTTTAACGACGTTTTAATGACGTTTCTTATTGTCATGACAATAAGGTACGTCATTGCACAAAAAGTCGCTGAAACGTTAATACGTTCCTGTAATTGAATCGCAATAAGAGCTTGTGGTAAGCCCCCTGTTATCTGGTTTCCACAGTACAAGCTCTAGGTACTTAGTTTGGGATCAGGTAACCGTGTGTACAAAAATATCCCAGGATATTATATTATAATTATATGGTCCCAAACTAAGCAATGCTTGTACCTACTATAAGTAGGTACCGTCCAATGGACTGGAAGTGATCCCAGACCAGAGCAAATTACGAAAAGGCTATTTCCGGAATTTTCCCTGACGGGAACCGAACCCTTAACCTACCGGTGCAATGAGCCCAGCGACCTACGGTCAAATCACTACGCCAAGCGGACGAAAAAGTCATGCGGTTTTATGGTCACCCTAGCTTTTCTTTATTACCAATGTTACCATCTAATGATTTAAAAAATCCGATCTTTTAGAAAATATAAATAATATTCAAAATTACTTGCTATAAAAAATATACTACAAATTAAAAATATAATCATTATAAATCCAACATGTTTCGATGAAACAATGGTCACGATAAATAATACATTAATTTATTTGGTTGATTTAAAAACTAACAATCACTACCCAACGATAATATAATTTTGGGATGGCAACTCGGAGTGAGAGGGACATGGTCCCACGCGGGGCCTCTCGCTCGGCTCGTTTTCTATCTACAGAATTGTCAAGGTATAATAGACCTTAAGATAGGAGAGTAAAGTCGAATTTCTTCTTAACCAAAAAAACTCAAGTGGTTTATCCTTCAGTATACATCCGTTATTCTACCTATATCTGGTGCGTTCCATTCACTGTTAATTTTGTAATTTTCGTTATTTTCAATCATAAATGTCGTTCCACTCGAACCAAATTGTACTGAAAGTGATCATTATTAGGCTTATTCTTATCCGGACCGTTTTATGCTGACCATCGGTGTCAATAAAAAAAGGTTGACACCGAAGGTCCACTTAAAATAGTCGTACTGAGAATGAACCATTTAACGTTTTTAACAGTTTTTGTAGACGAAAATAACAGAACTAACAGTGAATGGAACGCACCAATCGTAGCAGAGATACTATCTATGATTGTACATAGAGTAAAATAAATAAAAAAATTAATCTGTCAAATATACTTTCGTCGCCATATTTGCTGCGGAATTTGTTATCAAACAGCGGGACAGGAAGAAATAAACCGTTGTATTTTTATATTTTCGTTCTAAACAATGGCCATCGTGGAAGACGAAGTGAGAAATGAATCCGAGGAGGAGAACGAGATAGAAATCGTGGTGGAAGAGGACGATGGGGAGCAGGACTCCGACGACTCAGATGTACGTAACACAGCAGTTCTTGCCACATTTAATTTCAAATAGGTACCTAGTAATTGAGAATTAAACCCAGAACAATCTATAATTCGAAGTATTATGTATTAAGTCAATGAGTATACTATTTAAACCACGAATTCCAATGGTGTAATGACGTAGGTAGTACCTTAAATATTTGAAAAATATTGGATTGGTTGGTTATTTTTCCTATTAGTTTTGTTCACACTTATCCACCTTCGCCCTTCATCATCATCATCATTTCAGCCAAAAGAGTCCACTGTTGGACATAGACCTCAACCATGGTTTTCCTCAACAACCGGTCTTGTGCCACTTGCCTCCAGCGGTTTCCCGCGACCTTAACTAGGTCGTCGTTACACCTTGTGGGGGGCCTACGCCCTACCCACGCTGCGTTTTTCGCCTTTATTGTGTACATTTTCATTATTTTACAGTGCCATCAATGCTAGATTAAATTACTTATTCACATAATAAGTTAGTATACTGTATAGGTAAATCCTAATTGTTCCATATCAAAAACATATTACCTGCTCACTGAATACTCACTGTTGTCTTGCAGTTCTTATAGAGCAACTACAGTATTTTGTGCCCAAAATTTTTTTTTTTTACCCCGCCTGTATATGATCATCTCATCTCCTAGCGTGCCTCTCGTTGAGTTGAGAATATACCATATACACACTTGTTGTATTGCGATAGTATTGTATTGTGCCCCTGCGTATATTGTGTGATTATGAAATAAAACAGTCCATGAAATTGCACTTTTAATAGCCCCCAGTCCATTGTAGCCATAGTACAAGCATTGCTCAGTTTGAAACCATACAGTCGGTGTGTTAGTCTGGCGATACATAGGTATTACCACTGGTTATACATTACATGTACAATTATAACAAACAAGGGTTTACACAGAATGATGAAAAACAAGAATTTCCATTCCTTGTCATTTCAGGACGATGATGATGATGAGGTGTTGGAGAGGAAGGTAGCTGAACTGGAGCGTCGGATCTCGGAAGATCCATATAATTATGATGAACATGTCGATCTCATCCAGGCTCTGTGGTACAGTATTATAGTATTAATAATAATTATAAAGAGCATTAGTGGGAGTTGTGGCGATGTGTGACATACAACAACCTCTTAGACTGCCAATAATTCAACTTCTGTGCAAGTGGGATATTTCTGTTCTATTTTCCTGCCAAGGCAAATTTTGGGAATGGCCTTTATGCAATGGTAGTTTGGGTGTCACTGGGATCACTCCTGTACTTTGTATGGAACCCATAGTACAAGCTTTGCTTTGTTTATGACTATGGTCATTTGATGTTTCATTCTTCTTATTTCTGACTGGTTTGATGTTTTGATTGGTCCCCTCAGGGTTTGACCTTGACCATTGCATCAAGGTATAGGCTACAGTAGGTCAACATCAGGTGGGCAGCATGCTTGCTTGCTGCCTTAATCACTTAAAAAAATTTATTTGTGAATATGGCTATTATGATTGTGTCTGCGCTGTAAATGAGAGTGAATGGTGTCAGGGGTCTGTCGGAGCTGGATAGATGGCGCGGCGCGTTCGAGCGGCTGCAGGAGCTGTCCGTGCTGCGCGCGGAGCACTGGCTGCTGCGCCTGCAGACCGAGGAGAGCCTCGCGCACACCGACGAGGCGCGCGCGCGCATCGCTGAACTCTTCCGGCAGGCCGCCCTCGACTGCTACTGTGAGTCACTATATCAGTCTATCACCCATAAGTACTTATTGTAATCGTACTTTATAATAAATTATGTAACAAAAAATATTAGTCCACATCCCTATTGATGGTTATAATTTTTAGGGTTCCGTATTTCCTGTGTCTGGGGGGGCTAAAAGCCAGTACGAAAGCAGTAATCCGTTGTGTTTGGACTTCCAATTTTGACACATTTGCACAGTAAATTTGTGTCAAAATCACGAATGAACAAACCATTGGTCCGGGTTAGTAATTACCTTGAGTCAAGGTCCCTGACTGTCCAGTGGTCCAGTGGTGAAAAGGATATTGGTGAACTAACTCTTAGGGCCGTAAGATCAATGGCACTTGATCGATCGTGGAGAGTTTGAACTATCGCTTTTATATGGAAGAAGACGGGAGTTTAAATTCTCTCCCGAGGTTTAAGGTACAAATTGATCTTACGGCCTTTTTGGTGCAGCTATCCCGATCCTGAGCGAGTGGTGTTCGTGGTCTCTGAGCGGCGGCGGCGGCGGCGCGGCGGCGCGGGCTGAGCTGGATGAAGTACTGCGCCGCGCCGGCGCGGACCCGCTCTCCGGCAAGATCTTCTGGGACGCCAAGCTCGAGATGGAGAAGGCGCAGCTGGACGCCATGAGGTCTGTGGGGCTACTCTGAAATACCAAATGAAACGTTTCGGCTTAAGGTGTCATTCGGAAGGACGCGGCAGACAGCAGACGTCAGTCGGTCCATAGAAATTGTGGCGATGTCTTGTGCCGCGACGGCACACGGCATTCAATTTCTATGGACCGACTGACGTCTGCTGTCATGCCGCGTTGATCGAACTCCCACCATCACACTGCCGTCTGCTGTCTGCCGCGCCCCTCCGAATGGCACCTTTACGGATGGTGCATTTCCCTACTACGAAAGTGTCTCGGAAGTGTTCCGGATTCTTTCGGAGTAGGGTCCGCGAAAGAACAAACGTCGTATCATGACTATTGAATCCGAAACACTTTCGGAGTGTGGGAAAACGGACCATCTGTCAGACAAAATGTTTCGTTTCGTATTTCGGAGTCCCACTGCCCACTCAACGCCACCATTACTATACTTTGTGAATATGTAAGGCTTCCACTGTCGATGATTTTGATATGGAAGACTAGGAGTAGAAAAGGTATTTTTTGATAGAGAAAACAAAAAGATGATAACAACTTGGGGAGATTGTTATCAGCCTTTGGTTTTCACCATTAAAAACCCTTTCTACCCCGTAGCGCCGAGGAGGCGGAGTACAAGCCGCAGCGGGAGCGCGTGCTGTGGTGCCTGGAGGAGGTGGTGTCGCGGCCGCTGCTGCGTGCCGACGACGCCTGGCCGCAGCTGGAGGAACTCGCGCTGGCACTGCACGATCAGGAATACCTCGACAAGGTACGCTGCAACCATGCCACTATGCAACCAGGGGGCCTAATAGCGCCACTACGTAACCAGGAGTCTAATATCACCACTATGCAACCAGGGATCTAATAGCGCCAATATACAACCAGGGGTCTAATAGCGCCACTATACAACCGGAGGTCTAATAGCGCCACTATACAACCGGGGGTCTAATAGCGCCACTATGCAACCGGGGGTCTAATAGCGCCACTATACAACCGGGGGTCTAATAGCGCCACTATGCAACCGGGGGTCTAATAGCGCCACTATGCAACCGGGGGTCTAATAGCGCCACTATGCAACCGGGGGTCTAAAAGCGCAACTATGCAACCGGGGGTCTAATAGCGCCACTATGCAACCGGGGATCTAATAGCGCAACTATGCAACCGGGGGTTTAATAGCGCCACTATACAACCGGGGGTCTAATAGCGCCACTATACAACCGGGGGTCTAATAGCGCCACTATGCAACCGGGGGTCTAATAGCGCAACTATGCAACCGGGGGTCTAATAGCGCCACTATACAACCGGGGGTCTAATAGCGCCACTATACAACCGGGGGTCTAATAGCGCCATTATGCAACCGGGGGTCTAATAGCGCCACTATACAACCGGGGGTCTAATAGCTCCACTATACAACCGGGGGTCTAATAGCGCCACTATACAACCGGGGGTCTAATAGCGCCACTATACAACCGGGGGTCTAATAGCGCCATTATGCAACCGGGGGTCTAATAGCGCCACTATACAACCGGGGGTCTAATAGCTCCACTATACAACCGGGGGTCTAATAGCGCCACTATGCAACCAGGGGTCTAATAGCGCCACTATGCAACCGAGGGTCTAATAGCGCCACTATGCAACAAGGGGTCTAATAGCGCAACTATGCAACCGGGGGTCTAATAGCGCCACTATACAACCGGGGGTCTAATAGCGCCAATATGCAACCGGGAGTCTAATAGCGCCACTTTGCAACCAATTCACATTACTTAGAACTTCGTTTTATTTTTAGGTGAAAAAACAACACGAAGCAGCGGTTGATTATTTACACAAAATAACCCCATACGAAGACAAGTTACTGACCATAGAGTGAGTATAGTACATAACCTATTCATTACCACAGATTAAACATAGTGAGTCGTAATGTGACTGACGTTAATTTGATGTTAATAATAATGGTGGTACCAAACAAAATTTCATACAACTAAAAATATTGCCGTCTTCCTCTTGTATTATGATCGTGAGAAGGACGGCAATACACTTAGTTTAGTCAAGTTAAGTGTGTGTGTACCAAAATAAGCACTATAGGTATACCGCAAGCGCTGTGCCGCGCCTTAGGTATGCGCGGAGAGGTGGGAGGGTGGGACGGCGAGAGCAATGACGGGTGGGGGAGTGGGACGTCGAGAGCAATGAGCCCCCCGTCTCGCCGCTCGCGTACCTAAGGCGCGGTACAGCCCTTGCGGTATACCTATAGTATCATTATTAATGCATGTGTATGTTTTAGGAACCCTGAAGAGAAGTGTCAAGTGTACCAGGAATACATAGATAGCGTGAAGGAGTTGTCGCAACACGAGAAATACGCAGAGTGCGACAGTGACGGAATACTCAAGGTGAGGACATATATCCCTCTCAAGATTTGGTTATTTGCATCTTTTGATCAATCATTAATCATTACACCACGAGCTGCCGCTCTCGGCGGCAACGCGCGCGATGCAACATTTTAGCACCCCCGCGCTGTCGCCCGTCGCTGAAGCGCGTAGTCGTGGCCGGGCCGTTATTACTCGCTGGCCTCGACGTGTTAAAAATCATGTATCTCGAAAACTTGGACATATCGAAATAATTTGAATAAGTACGGTATTTTTTATTGTCAAAGAAGTACGTAGTGAGTTAAAAAAATTAAAATTAATGCATGTTATTATTTTCTATTTACGTATAAATAGTCACACGCTACGTTACGTTACGTTACGTATAAATAATCTGTGGCGATTCGCGTCGTATTCACTAGGCAACATTTGAAGCGCGACATGTTGCACTACATGTTGATCGGCAACGAGCAACTTTCGTTGTTTATGCATGCATGACTAGTCGTCGATGTAGCGCACCAGCTGGCAACGCCGCGCGTTGTGCAATGTTGCCGTTGTTGTTGAGCGTGACGTGTTGTCGTTAGTGGCCATCCATAAATTACGTCACACGAATTTCATGATTTTAGACCCCTGCCCCCCTTGTCACACAATGTCACATTTCGTCGACCCCTCCCTTTAGGTGTGACGTAATTTATGGATGGCCCCTTACTCGGTGGCAGGTGTTGTACGAGCGCGCGACGAGCGAGTGCATGTCGTGCGCGGGCGCGTTCCCGCTGCTGGTGGCGTACGCGCGGCACGCGCACGCGCGCTCGTCGCGCGCCACGTACTGGCGCGTGCTGCGGGCCGCCGCGCGCCGCGCGCCGCGCCGCGCCGCGCCCTGGCTCATGCAGATGCGCCAGGCCGAGCACGAGGACAAGACCTTTGACGAGGTACACTACCACTTCAACATATCTATACTATACCTCTGGTACCACTGTATTCTTCTTTTTGCGGTGGTAGAGCCATTCTGTAGCCAATTGACTACAGCTCATATACAAGCTGGCTCGACTGGGGTAGTACGTGTGATACTCTCACAGAATATTGACGTTAAGTAGCTTTTTTACCTGCTTTCGTACGATAGGTGAGAGAGCCGGTAGATTACAAGATGCTAGCTCTAACTTCTTGTATTTATTTTTGGTTTTGCCCTAAAAAGTGTCATGTTCCTTATGTCTAATGCTGACGTGGTTATGTTCGCGCGGGTCAGGTGAAGGCGATATTCGAGACGGCGCTGTCGAAGGGCATGGAGTCGTTCGCGGAGAGCGAGTCGCTGTGGCTGGGCTACCTGGAGTACACGCGCCGGCGCACCGCCGCCGACTGCGAGCCCGACGTGCAGCGCGCCAGACGCACCTTCCGACTCGCCTGGGACTCGCTCGCAGAGGTAAGTACCTGCAGTACACCGCCGCCGACTGCGAGCCCGACGTGCAGCGCGCCAGACGCACCTTCCGACTCGCCTGGGACTCGCTCGCAGAGGTAAGTACCTGCAGTACACCGCCGCCGACTGCGAGCCCGACGTGCAGCGCGCCAGACGCACCTTCCGACTCGCCTGGGACTCGCTCGCAGAGGTAAGTACCTGCAGTACACCGCCGCCGACTGCGAGCCCGACGTGCAGCGCGCGAGACGTACACACATACTTATAGACGTACAGTCATACTTAATCATGTTTAATTTTGAAAATAGTCTGTATATTTTGTAATGCACTCCATGAAATGGTTCCAACCTTCAAGAATGTTCCGTACAGAGAGTTTTAAAATTACTGGCGGCTGTGAAGTGCGCTGCATGCGAGCGTGGCTTCGCGCTAGTACAACCCCGCCCTAATATTTCCTACAACTAGTAGTACTGCGCAGCAACTCGCGCATTACTTCACAGCCACCATAAAGTTTGAATCCGTCTATAATAGAACTTGCTTCGCTAGGCGTGGGGCGAGGAGGCGAACGACAGCGAGGTGCCGCTGTACTGGGCGCGGCTCGAGTACAAGCTGATGAAGGACCCTAAGCAGGGCAAGGAGATATTCGAGGAAATATTCAGTGAGTCACTCTCTCCATTATAACTTACCTTCCCACGACCATTACCTGGGGCTTCGCACACGTGTCAAGAAGTTTTTTGCATCCAAGAATATGTCCAAAAATATGTCATACTTCACGAATCAATCAGTATTTTATTTTATATAACAATAAAAAATGTACAGTTCTCCTGAGAGTTTAGAAAGTGACACCCATATTGGAGTTTTCATTTTCGCTTTCTGGGGATTTCTAAATGAGCGTTCTATGCTTAACTAGCATAGCCTTATGTCTCAAACGATTGAAGCCGCGCCGATGACGCAGACGCGAAGTCATGTCTGTGGAGTTTCTTTCGTCCAGAAAGAAATATGACACTTAAAAGACAGTCGAGATTGCGGTCAAAATCGGTGGTGAAGTTAAGGGGGAAAAAGAATCTTCTTTCCTCCGGCAGAGTACGGTGAGAACAAAACTATGTCGAAGTACTGGGAGGCGCTGATCGCGCTGGAGAGCGCGCGAGTGCCGGCGGCGAGCGAGAACAAGCTGCGCGAGCTGCTGCGCCGCGCGCTGCGCTGCGTGGCAGACTACCCGCCCGCTGTAGCGCGGCTCTGGACCGACTTCGAGCGCGACCACGGCCGCCTGCACACTCTACTCGAGTGTTTGGACGCCTGCGAGGTGAGGCACTGCACTACCACACACTACACACTGCGCAACCACACACTACCCACTGCACAACCACACATTACCCACTGCACAACCACACATTACCCACTGCACAACCACACACTACCTACTGCATTACCACACACTACCCACTGCATAACCACACACTACCCACAGCTGCATGTCGATCCTGATGTAAGAATTATACCGATAAAAACAATGAGCGTTTTTATATTCTACTCCTGGGCACGAGCTTCCTTTAAAAAGAAGTATAATGTAAAAATACAGACCCCTCTAGTTTCTGGCATAATCACCTCAGTCAGTTGTAGAGTTCAAGGAAAGGTTTTAATATAACACTTTGTAAGAGCTCGCGTAGGCCTTAACAAAATAAACATGTTCACTTGAACGTAAACATTTTTTAATATCTAATTCATTATTTTCCGATCGCGATACCAACTTACACATAAATTTACGAAAACTTACTTTACATAGCTAAAGGTCAAAGAATGGCGCGAGAGCTACCAAGCGATGAAGGATAAAATGACAGGCAAGAAACAGAAGGGCAAACAAGGTGACAAGAAGTCCAAATCCAAGTTTGACAAGAAGAAGCCGAGAGAAGACTCGAAACAGAAGAACAAAGGCAAGAGGAAGTTGGAAGGAGACGACGAGGCCAGTGACGTGAAGAAGAAGAAGGACGCAGATATGGACGTGGAAGAGAGCGAGAAGGACGGAGATAGTGCCAGTGGGGTCAAGAGGTCGCATGAAGATGATGAAGCGGAAGGTAATGCGTATTATTGTTAGTAATAAAGAGTAATTAAATTACCTTTCTTGGGAATTTGTATCGTCTGTCTCTGTTTGTGAGTGTATGGCCAAATACCTATAACAACATTCATATGACCTATGTACATTAATGATAAAAAAATGTACTTAATGTTGTATTTTCAATAGAAGCAGCATTTCGAACCGGTGGTAGATTCATTAAAAAAATAATAAGTTTTTTTTAAATGCTAAATAAATACTTATTACTCAAGGGTTGACAGATTGTTGACAAAATATCCCAAAAAGGTCAAAAGCACATGCCATAACGTAACCAATGTAGCGTTGTATGTGGGTAGAGTCGTGCGGGGAGAGCAAGCGGCAGCGCACGCGCAGCTCGTCGAGCGAGGCGCGGCTGGGCTCGCGCGACGCCTGCACGCTGTTCGTCAGCAACCTCGAGTTCAAGTAACTACACTTGTATTTATTCACTTCTTATCGTATGGTTAGTGGCCAACCTGGTGTCAAAATTGATCAAGCCGCCCCAAGGCTAGCTAGTATACCCACTTTTGTTCAATAAAAAGTGAAAAAATAGTAAGACTTAAGGAGCGAGCACCTTGCGAGCACCTTGAGGCTGCAAGGTACAGTTAGCGACATAAGTTCAACATTATCAACTTTCATATCGCCATATCGGTAATACGTTTTATTTTTTACAAACGTTGGTGAAGATTGTTAATACCAATAAGCAACTGCTGTGAGACCTCTTACAAATGAATGTGAATACGAGCGAAAGAGTAGTCGACCACCCGATAAAATTGTTAACATTTCAGAGTAGACGAAAATAATTTGCGGGACAAATTATCCAAGTACGGCGAGATCGTGTCGTTGCGAGTGCGGAAGGGCATCAAGGCGTTCGGCGGCTCGATATGCTACTGCCAGTACAAAACATCGGTAAGATGCACCTACTTGTCACTATTATACACGTACGTGAAGAATAAGGTCAGGCGAAGAAAATCGTCAGTAAAATCAGTTTTTTAACTTCAGTCAGTAAGTCAGTTTCTTCTAAAAATGGTCAGTAAAGTCAGAATTTTAGATACCTACACACACTCGAACGGGCGCCTATTCCAATATACGAAACGAAATGCGTTGGCTGACGAATCATAAGGTTCTCCTACTCCGCAATTGTTTCGGATCCTAAGTTCTGATTCGATAGTCGTGATATGACGTTTTTTATTTCGTCGAGCCTACTCCGAAAGAATTCGAAACACTTTCGGAGTAGGAAAATGTACTATCCGTCAGTTGAAATGTTTCGTTGCGTATTTCGGAGTAGGTACCCTGGAACAATTACGAAAAGGTAGTTTCCGAAATTTGCTTCTGGTGGGAATCGGCCTACGCATGAACCACTACTCCACTACGCTATCGGCCCGGCCACGACTTCGCGCTTCAGCGACGGGCGACTGCGCGGGGGTGCTAAAATGTTGCATCGCGCGCGTTGCCGCTGACAGCGGTAGCTCGTGGCGTCATGCAACATTTTGGTGCCCCCGCGCTGTCGCTGGTCGTTGAAGCGCGAAGTCGTGGCCGGACCGTAAGCGGTTGTCACCACGATTGTTCGTAGGACGCAGTGGACGAGGCTCTAAAGCACGACAGGATGCCTCTGGACGGGCGGCCGATGTTCCTATCCCGGTACACCGCCAAGAAGTCCAAGCCCACCTTCAAGTACTCCACCGATGCCGAGAAGAACAAGCTGTTCGTGAAGAACCTGCCGTACGCGCACTGCACCAAGGACGCGCTCGCCGATATATTCGACAAGTACGGGAAGGTCAAGGACATCAGGGTGGTCACTTTTAAGTACGTATTATGTATATTTTGAGGATTTTTATGACTCAATCTGAAAGTGGAGAGTGGGGGAGACCTCTGCCCAACAGTGGGACGAAGTGGATTAGAAAAAAAAAACTGAGCGACAGCTAGGAGTCCCGTTAGCATAAAACAAACTTCACCAATTAAGTTTTGAATGCGGCCTGTGATTAGTTGATGAACATTCATAGTGGGCTTTGTCTGCAAAATCCACTTATTTTATTGAGGAGGTTGTTCTGCTTGGGGAGGATTTCTGGGTGGTTATAAAATCTTTTAATCAAATTCGTGCGGGTTCCAAGACAAAACTTAGTTTTAGTCAAACCTCGGTATCATCGTTGGACACCATTGTCGATCCTGGCTTACAGCAGTAACAGTGGTGGGAGTGTGCGTTGGGTCTAGTCCCAAACTAATGGTGCGTTCCATTCACTGTTAATTTTGTTATTTTCGATCACAAATCTCGTTCCACTCGCACCAACTTGTACTGAGTGTGATCATTATTATCGTTTTTAACAGTTTTTGTGGACGAAAATAGCAAAATTTACGGTGAATGGAACGCAGCATAAATGCTATCTATTGATTCCAGGGACGGCAAGCCGAAAGGGTTGGCGTACGTGGAGTACGAGGAGGAGGCGGCGGCGGGGCGGGCCGTGGAGAAGAGCGACGGGCTGCTGGTCGGCGACCGCAACATACAGGTGGCGCTGAGCGCGCCGCCCGCCCGCGCCGCGCCGCCGCCCGACCCCTCCCCGCCCTCGCCGCCCGCCCTCGGCGCGCACAAGCGGGACGCAGGCGGGGGCATGTCAGTATACACCACACACATTACATTCCCTGCAAACCTGGCTCTAGACCGCTCTCCAGGTTAAGATAAAACAAAATAACTAGCGATGGCCGCAATTCGACGCACCTTAAAATTGAAAATCAGGAATTTTGCTCCACCTTGCGGAGTCGGAGCTCGACCGATATACGGACTATTTTCTCAGGCGGGCCATGAAATTTGTCAGAATCGGCTAGAAAGTACTTGGAAGCGAAACAGTAATACGCCTAATTACCGAAAAAATTTTCCCTAACTGGATTAATGCGAGTGGATTGTACAAAATCGTCTTTCCCATTTTTCTTAGGCGGCGGACCCAACTGAGCAGATTCATTCCAAGCGTCCTCCAGCGCGCGTCAGCGTCGGCGTCGACCTCCACAGCCGCGGCCGCCAACGGCAACCACAGCAACGGCGACGACAAGCGGCCGCTCTCCAACAGCGACTTCAGAAGTTTGCTGCTCAAGAAATAACTCGTATGCTCGTCATTAATATCGGGAGCAAGCACTGACTTGTAAATACATTATTATACGAACATGTTCGTAAGGTTGCAGTTAGGTATTTATGTAGTGACGCGGGTAGTTATTGACTTATGACCTCACTCTCGAATGTTTTAGAAGAATATCCCACTTTTTATACTACAAAATATATGTTTATTGCGGCGAATTATTTATTACGTCATTTTAATCATTTTTTAGAATTATTTAATATGCTATTCCGGTTTTATAAACTATGCATTGATTTGATCTAAATGATATAATAAATATGACGCCATTTAACTAGTCAATGAGTTACACGTGTATATCAACGTCACTACGTAAAGCACGGTTCTGTTTCTCGTATATTTGATTCGCGTCGTCTGCTATATAAGCTACTATAATAAGCTTAAGTCACATCTAGTGTCCATTTTATTATAAAGTAATATTATATTTCATAATGTACTTTACACAAGTTAACCTGCAAGTTTCGTTTAATAGATATACAACTGTATGTTGTCAACACAAATACCAGCATGAACCATCTAGAAACGAAAAAAAAAATACTCCGTCAACTAAAACAGGTTTTGTAATTTTAATGTAATGAAATTGATTTGCGGGATTAGCCGCGATTATTATGTGTTTACGTACCCAACGTGCAACATACTTTACAGCTCTCGAGGTTAGATGACAATTATTGAAATTACGGTGTTAAATTCGCAATAATCTCGCAAATTAATTACATTTCAAAACCGCATTCCTATGTATACAGCTTCACCATATTCATCTACCGTTCCCATATAGATTTTATAGTAGTAATTTAAATCCGTCGTCTGTCTTCGGAGGGAATTCGGGAGTGCACCACACCGGTTGATAAACAACATGCTTATCCAAAATATAACAATCGAAATACACAAATTGCACTATCAAGTTTAACTCAGTGATCAAATGAAACAATAAAGCTAGATTGGACGTGTTGTGACTCCGCACCGGTACCGGTACTTGTATGTAAATACTTGTGATATGATACAGAATATATTGTTTTGTATTTTGAAGTTTATGTTGCTTTGTGATTGTGGTCGAACGATGGTTTTGAATAAATAATTTTTGTTGTACTATCTAGTTATTTTTTTTACCTATTAGGTCATAAATCCATTTCCAATTTTTACATTCTAAGATTTGTCGATCCTTGCTTACAGGAGTAACAGTGGTGGGAGTGTGTGGCGGGATAAGTCCCATTAAAAAAACTAAGATTTGCTATTTATATTACACACATTTTCGGGTGAAGCTTACGAATCCGTGGATTGCGTTCCGTTTGTCCGCGGATAGGAGGTTGATCAATCTAAGAATGATTCTAGGATAAGATTCAGATTATTATTAATTTTGACTGTAAATCTATAGGTACTATGATCCAATAGCATATAGATAGGATATTCATGGCTGTCCCACCAATACATTTTGAAAGTAACTAAAATACTTCATACATGAATCATGCGAGTACATTGCAAATAAAAATGCGTGAATTTGAAAATAAAACATTTTATTTATAAAAATATGTACAACGTACACTTTATCGTCTCAATAGAGAATCTATAATCTTATTATACACAGAGGAACTTCTACAATAAATAATCTAAAAGCATTGCACGACTGGAAATTAATATCTAAACATTATAAGTTTGTACTTCAGTATCAACAAAAAGGGTTGATACAAGATGGCATCGTTTGTAAAGATTTTTAAGCTTTTCTGTTGTTTTTATAAAACAATCTCAAATCACTATCTACCCTTTATCAAGTCATTCCTAACTACTCAGTTTGCCTACCACAAGATGTAGTAATACAAAATAATGTTATAGAAGGAAAATACTACAAAATCATTTATGTATCGCAACTGCTCATTATAGAAATATATATTATGCTATAGCACCAATTAAATGAGGACAATATACGCGATTGAACTAGTACCACGGTAGGCAAGGATTGTTATAATGACAAAACAGGAAAAAATGCACTGAAAACCAGTTGTTATCGAGATATAACAAAGAAAGTTCAGTACACTTACTAAGCTTGTATTTTAAACACTGAGCTTTAGACAGGGTTCTATAGGTACATGGATACTGTATCGGAAACAACTGGTCGTGTAATTAAACTACAGTCAATCGGTATGTGTACCGTCTTTCCACCTTTTCTTTGAGCGCTCGAAAGCTTCTTTTATACAAGACCTGGGGGAAAATTTCACTTTAAATAAATAAAATATAGGAAATCTAAATTTATCATATACATCGCCATACATACACTAGTGCAGAGTTGGGCAAAATTTAATTGCAATTAATTAATTGCAAATTGCATGGGGTGTCAAAATTAACAATTAATTTTGATTTGTTTGTCAATCGCGAACAAATCACAATTAATTGTTAATTGTGACATCACTTGCAATTAGCAATTAATTAATTGCAATTAAATTTGCCCAACTCTGTACCAGTGTTAGTGTTCCTGGGATGTCGTAAAAGGCGACTTGCGATTCCCCCCAGAGACAAATTTCGGAAACAGCATTATTGTAATTTGCCCTGGTCTAGGCGTCCCTGGGATCGCCCCCAGTCCACTGTATGGTAACCATAGTGGCGTTACTTAGTTCGGGGCCAGTTACAGCCATACAGTTGGTGTTTTAGTTTGGCGATATAACAAAACATTCAAAAAAAGCAACGCATATTGATTACTTGTCCGTAAGTAAATTCTAAGCAAAAAACCTGTCTCACAATATTCTCTAGAGCATCCATTCCCAAAGTGGGCGATAACGCCCCTTTGTAGGCGCTGCAGGGCCTAAAGGGGGGCGGTAAGAGACCCAGAAAAAAATGGGGGCGTTGTGTAAGTCTACACAAGTTGTGTTGTGTGTGTGTAAGTCTGTGGGGGTGTTGTGTTTTTTCTGGGGGGGCGTTATCGCCCACTTTGGGAATCTATGCTCTAGACTAGAGGATCTGTTAAAACGGGATAGCCAAACTAGTTTTTTGATTTGTATTTTCTTGAAAATAAGTCATTACTTATTTATTCCGTAAATATGTGGAAGAGGAATGGGCCTAAGCAACCGGGCCCCATGGCTCAACTAACCTCCTGACGTCATTCTCAGTAGGCGTGGCTTAAGTCAGTTTGCTGTCGGCGTTCGTCCTGTGCAGACGTCTTTGGGCCATGGTATGCGGTATACAAGTGGAAGTACATAGACCCACAAACCGTTCAATCGGTTTATAGATACGGGTGTTAATGTGTATGTGTGTTACCTGAAGAGCGACTGGTGCAGTATGTAGGCGGAGACGTGTCCGGCGTCCACGTAGCGCACCTCTGCGCCGGGCCAGATCTCCTCCAGCGCGCCCACGTCCTCGCGCGGCACGTACGCGTCGTGCGCCGCGCACACCGCTGACACACACACACACATTATTGTACGATCACTAACATTTTTGGTGGTAGAGGTAAGCTGTAGCCAATTGACTGAAGCTCATATAGTGCTGGTCTGACCGGGGTAGCAACACCCTCTCACAGAAGATCGGCTTAACGCAGCTTATACAGCTGCGTTTCGTACGATGAGTGAGAGAGCCGGAAGCCCAAAACCCCGAACAACGTTAACCAACGTAGCCTATGTGCTATTCCAGACTATAATCTATCTCTGTGCCAAATTTAATCCAAATCCGTTCAGTAGTTTTTGCGTGAAAGAGTAACAAACATCCATCCATCCAACCAAACTTTCACATTTATAATACAAAATATTATATTAGTGGGTTTACCCATTTGAAAAATTGAGAATGTTTAGCGAATTAAGACTAGAATTGCTTTGTTAAACCATTGTAAACTGGCTAGAAATCTTTATAAATTTTACACGCCTATATTCCACTCTCGGTTTGAAAAAAAAAATAGTATATGTATATGATAACTAACTTACCAATAATCAAAGATGTATCAAATGGCACCGAAAAATTGCTGAGATGCGTACACTCATCCATGATCCCTCTCATAAACTGCAGTGCCTCTCTGTCTCTCCAGTGTATTTTGCTTATATCTATCTTCTTCCCGCTCGACCGCACAAACGGTAAATTCAGCCACAGATCCGAAGTTATATCAGATATGTTCCACGAATTCTTATCAGATTTACTTTTGATTCCTTTTATACTTTTTTCTGGGACTTTGAGTATTTGTGTTTTTGGTTTGATCACTTCCGATTCCGCGCTATGTAGTGTGCTCGTTTTTTGTCTATCCGTAGTTGTTTCCTCGCTGTTGGGTTGTATTGTAGATGTGTTTACTGTGGCGTCAGGTCTTGATAGTTCCGGTTCTATGGATGTTTGTTGGTCGTCGTTTATCGAGTTTTTGATTTCCTCTGTAATTAAAAAAATAACATAACATCATCATTCGCATCAATCATCAACATCATCATCATTCAATATCGTCATTCATCTTAAAGAAAAAAATGTTCTATCTCTTTCCAACCTCACGTATTATAGTTTGACCGCTGCCGCTGTGCCACTCCTTAGGTACGCGAGCGGCGAGACGGGGTGGGCGAATCAACTCCCCACCGCCCCGCGCATACCTAGTTGCCCACTCCCCACTTCCCCGCGCATACCTAAGGCGCGGCACAGCGGTAGCGGTCAGACTATAGTAATGACACTGACATCTTATATATGGGCTGGCTCGACCGGGGTCGTACCACCCTCTTACAGAAGACCGGCTTAAAGTAACGGTTCAAGTCGGCTACGTGCAAGAAATGCCTTTGGTATTGCAATCATTTATAGGCTACGGTAACTGCTTAACATCTGGTGAGCCGTACGCTTGTTTACCACCTTTGTCACATAAAAAAACCCTGTCTATGCAAGCAACATCTGGTTATTTTGGTATTCCAAAATGGATGGTCACATTTTTGTTTTGTATTGTTATTAATTTGTGTGTGTGCGTGTGTGTGTTGATGCTATTTATTACTTGAAACAGTTGAAACTGGCGAAGTACCTGTTAAACTGGGAGGGCCATATTTTTAATGAAATAAAGATACATCTTGTGTGCTTTTTGCCCCCATTATTCGCCTACTCACGTCAGGTAAACCCATGGAGGACATATAGAAAGGAGACGGTCTAAGTAACCGGGCCCTATGACTCAACTAGGCCCCTGACATCATCACAGTAGGCGTGGCTTAAGTCAGTGTACTATCAGCGTTCGTTCCGTGCACACGTCTTGCCAACGTTCGCATCCCAAATATAATTCTACTCGACACTAGATGGCGCAACTTTGTACGTCTCTTTACCATCCTACATTTAGTGAGATCTAGTGTGAAAAAGTTAAACTACGTAGTAACATCGACATAGAACGAAGCGACTAGTTTAGCTATTAACCGGTAGATAGAAAATAGAGAAGTAAGCGGTATCTAACACCCCTTCACCCGCGCAATTTGTCAAACGTGGTTTCATAGGGAAATCTAATAAGAACATCTCTTCTTGGTATTTGCTTTGTGGTTAAACCAACCCAATACTCAGTTATGATCCGGTGGTAATTTTGCCCCCGTTTTTCTCAAATAACAGCAGCCCAGCAGGCGCCCTACGTGGCGCCCTTGAGCCAGCTGCCACCTGCCTCTTTGGCTGGAACGCACTTTACACTAGCCCTCATAGCTAGCTACAATCACTGATCGGTAAACGATCGGAGGTTAAGCACGCTTAGTAAGGTCAGGCAGAGATGGGTGACCATTTAGTAGCATTTGCACTGGGCGTCTCCGTGCTTCAGAGGGCACGTAAAAAGTCGGTCTTGGTTGTTGTCATCTAGGCAGCAGTTGTTAAGCCTTGTCAGAGGCCTTCGGGCGGCTTGAACGACTCTGATACTAGGTTGGCCACTAACCATACGATAAGAAGACTAGCCCTCTGCCCGGTGAAGTTCCAAGGCCACTTCGGCTACGTATACTCACCTACTTTATACCTCAGCAGCACTTCCTTAATTTTCTCTTCGCTCAGCTTGTTGATGTCGTCTATGTCCTGCGGGTCCAGCACGAACTTCTCGTTCGACGTCAGCTTCCTATGCAACACCTCACTAATTTTCCCCTCTTCCAACAGTAACTTCACCTCCTCCTTCAAATTTTCAATTTGCACTAACGATTCAGTCTTAACTACAGTTTTAGGCACTTTGTTTTTTAATTCTAATATATTTTTATTAACGTCTACAATATTTTGAGCATTTGCGTTGGCACCATTCGTTTCCTTGTATGTTATGTCTAGATTTTTTGTATGATCACTTTTGTTGTTTGAAGGTTTTGTTGTTTGTGGTTGTGCGGTGTGTTCCATGGTCTGGGAGTATGTGCGCGCGAATTTCTTGCCGGCTAAGAACGCCTCGTCGACTATAGTCACCATCTTGGATAGTTTCTCCCGATACACCCCGTCTGATAGGTACTGGTCTTCAAGTAGATCCCAGTTGATGGATTGTGACATCACTCCCTGCAATCAGAAAATATAGTACAATGCGATTAAAATAAGAATAGGACGGGCTCTCGGCTAACTTCACTCATTTAAGTACGGTACCAAGTACTGTACTTTAAGTGAAGTTAGCCGAGAGCCTGTACAAGTTCCAGTTGTGACGTCACAACATGGCGCTAGGCCGGTCCTATTCTTATTTTAAACGGATAGTAAGTTCGTTGAACTGAGATAGAAGGGTATGAAAAATAATATTTTTATCTAGACAGTTGATTATCTTTTGATAGTCGATGTATACATAATAAATATCGCCAGACTTACACACCAACTGTATGGTCCCAAAATAAGCAACGCTTGTACTATGGGTACCGTACTATGGACTGGGGGCGTTCTTAGTGACACCCATACCAGGGCAAATACGAAACAGCTTTTTCGGAAATTTGACTCTGCCGGGAATCGAACCCGCGACCACCCCATGTAGTGAGCAATGCGGCCTACGCTCGAACCACTACGCCGATCGGTCCAGCGGTGTACATCATATTCATAAAATTCGCAATAAAAATATCGTTCATCTGCTTGAAGTCACAGACATATAAAGAGTCAAATTCAAAACACCCTCTTCATAGGGGTTTAAAATTAATAGGTACCTGTAAGAAAACCGCGGAGGCTGTGGACCACGAGAGGCAGGGGACCAGGACTAACGGCTTCGGCCAGTTAGTAGCTGCCAGCGACGCCATCTGTCACAAGATATAACAAATAAATAATATTAGCCCTTTTGACGTCCCACTCCTGGGCACGGGCCTCCTCTCAATGCGAGATGGATTCAGGCCATAATCCACCACGCTGGCTAAGTACGGTGGGTGAATGTCTTTCGATACTTTTTTTTATTTTCTAATACATATTTACATGAAATGAAATGTAACGTCACGACTTTTATCCCCATTCGGGGGTAGTCAGAGGCTTGAGTGACCATACACCACAACATTGTAGAGGTTTACATACATATTTATCTCACTATATTTTTCCTTCACCGTAAGCAAGTGATAATCATAATTAAAACCCTGGTACCTTCGTACTGTTAGGATACCGTCCCTGTTGCCTTAAAAAAAACACTAAAATTTCTTGACACCGTTTATTAACACTTTACACAACATAAATTTTCTTGGCTCCCGAATTTCCTCCTGAGCAAACCGTGCTCCGCGAGATTTTGATTCTGACAAACTAAAATGAACTTTAAAATTATTATATATCGAGTAAATGCCGAAACTGCTGAATTGCATTGAAATAAAACATCGTCATGTACTAAAGCGCTGAATGCACTCTATGTACATAGAAATAAGGGTTATAACAGTACGCTTGTTTACCAACTGAATCACATAAAAAAGTTTTTTTAAGTGAAAACTTCTTTAGCGGCGTTGTGCACTTTTCTTGGGAAGGGTAAAAAATTTTAAAACTCGCGTCATGACACGTGACGTAAGACGGAGGAATTCCAAAATATCCAAAATGCACAACGTTATATTCAAGTTTTCACTTCTGCCGGCACTCCCGGAGTGCAACCCGTTGTTTTATTTTTGGAATACTAACATGTCCGCCCATCGAGAGGCCGGTGACGCCGAGCGGGCCGAGCCCGTTGCGCTCGCACCAGTGGAACATCACCAGCGATTCCAGGATCAGGCACCCGCCCATCACGAAGATGTCCGACACGTTGTGCAGCGACGAACGACTGAGAGGGAATGAGCTCATTACTACCACCTTCCTCATAGTAAGGTACAGATGGATTAAACTTTACGGGTCTTTTTATTTTTGGGACGAGGCCCGCCACACACTCCCACCACTGTTACTCCTGTAAGCCAGGATCGACAATGGTGTCCAACGATGACGCCAAGGTTTGACCCTCGTCGAGTCCCGGGGAAAAGGGTCTTGGAACCCGCGCGAATTTAATCAAAGGAAAGGATAGGAGGAGATGGAGGAAGGTTATCCAATTCCCTCCGATGCAAAGCGGGAGACAAAAATAACAGTATAGACTCTATACGGCGGCTGTAAAGTGAGGGGGGTGAGGGCGGGCTAGGGGGCGGAGTATACTAGCGCGACGCCGCGCTCGCAGAGCACTTCACAGCCGTTATAAAGTTTGAATCTGTCTGTACAATAAGATAAAAACGTCAGCTGTGCCCTTCCCATGAGATGGGTCATGTGTTGGTCCAAGATGGCGTCATAGTTTTATTATAATAAGTAATAGTCCTTCCTTATTTAAAATGAAATATTTTTAATAGCAGTAGAATAATTTAAGTTTTGACATAGTGGAGTTCCTATTCCATGTGTCGCGGGGCTAATGGGAATTCTAGTGAAGAGACTAGCAACTATATGGCAGAGAGAACTATTTGTCAGAGGCCTTCGGGCATCTTGAGCAACCCTGACACCAGGTTGGCCACCATACGATAAGAAGCACTTACACTTGGTCGGTCGGCTTGCGCAGTCCGTAAAAGGGGTTCTCGAGGATGATGCCTCCGATCGCGGCTTCCTTCAGCAGCGGCTTCACCATCAGGTTCCGCCGCCGCCAGAAGAACTAGAACAGAACATGATTAACATTATTTAACTAGATTATTTTCCCGTGCGGGGTGGTTGGATGGATTAGCAGTCGCCAAACACACCCGTTCCGTCTACATTTCAAATAATAAAAAATAACAATTGGCGCGTTCAGATGCATCGCATGCCGACATTGTCTATGCGTTCCGACTTTAAAACTGAGTGATCTCTCGGGCGCGGCGTGCGCCTGATGTAGACGTAGATAACATCAGTCAACCCAGTTATAAAATTTAAACATTTGTACCACACCCATTTTTTATCTTGATTCCGGATTTTGATGCTAAAATAAGCTTAAGCAAAGCTTAAAATTTGTGATAGACAAGTTAGCACTCACTACTGTGCCCGCGCACAAATAATATGCAATTTGATAGGGGCTTGATCAAAGTGTTACCACTTGTTGCTCATAAAATCAATTAAAATCTTTAAAACTTACTTATCGACGTAAATCAGAATAAAGCAAACTTTAAAAGCTGAAAATGGAAAACAAGTGTTTTTTATGTCTGAAATTATGTCATAATTCAAGCATTAGCACTGAAACCCAAAAAAAATTTTTTTTTTGTTGACTTCTGTAATGAATACGAGATTACTGCGATATTTTGTAATATTCTGGTTGTGTGTCGGTGTTGCATAGTATGATGTGTACTGATGTGAAAAGATTCTTGGTTTCCAATGGCTCAAACTCTACCCATAGATGACTGATAATTTGGCGGATGTACTCCTAACTGTCTGCTTATCTCCGAAAATCATTACAATGAGAGAAAAGGAATTTCCTGTAGGTAAAAGACAGGGGAAATAGCACTCAAGTAGTTCTGAAGGAAGTCGCAATCCAGGTCCAATGAGGCGGCGACCTCCCTCCCCAGCCCCCCATAACCCCCCCCCCCCCCTCCTCCCAAATAAAAACAGCAGTATACCAACCCGAAAGGACCTCGCAAAACGTTTGTAGATAGTAATGACGTTATTGATAATGATGCCAAAACATTGTGTGGAAAAAAAAATCTAATCTATAATACACCAGTCACTTCATTATCAGGTTAAAGATCCTTCAGGCAATATAATTACATTTCGTTTATTTATGATATTGTTTATCCGGTTTTTACCTGCATACATTATTAAATTTAAAATATCAAGGTAAAGGAAACTAAACCAGTTGGACTGGATTTCTTAACTTTGCCCTTTTCAATGTAACTTAGAGGCGCTCATAGCCAGATGCATTCACTGATCGGTAAACGATCGGAGGTTAAGCAACGCTGGGCAAGGTCAGGCAGAGATGGGTGACCATTCAGTAGCCTTTGAACTAAGCGTCTCCGTGCTTCGTAGGGCCCGCAAAAAGTCGGTCCCGGTCATCTTTGCAGCAGTCGTTAAGCCTTGTTGGCCTTCCGGCAACTTGAACAACCAGGTTGGCCACTAACCATACGATAAGAAGAAGAATGGAAAATTCAATTTTTGTATACAAAAATGACGTCATTTTATTTCCAATGTGTGTGCTATTTCGATGACGCGCACACCGTGACAAACTACTAATCTCAACACTGACTACAAATAAATAAATATATATTTTCCCGATCACTCAAATTATATGCCAATCACTCCCCTAATGCGTCAATAGTTCATTGGCATCGATGGTATGATGACGTCGTAGATATAAGCAGAACTGTGCCTGTGCCAACACTGCTTGGAATCATTGCGTGTGTGTGTGTGTACTACTAGATAATCACGTCATCCATCATTGTACCTATGAGATTAAAATAGATCTTGTTTAGTACATTGACAGGCTTACTTATACAGGGTGGACTTTCGAACTAGGTGTCAATGACTAAAGGCCGCCACATACATCGAAAATTCCGTTTCGGAATATCGAATCGTGATTCCGTAAGCTTATCACACACATACGTTTATTTCCGTTCGGAATAATTCCGGACGCACAGACTACCATTCGGAATTCCGAAACGGAAAAATTTCGAACGAAAAAATTCCGTACGTATGGGACACGTCCATACTTTTGGATGGATTTACTGAGTTCGGAATCCCGATTCGATATTCCAAAACGGAATTCCGTATGTATGTGGCGGGCCTAAATCCGAAACTAAAGCCATTAGGGTAATAGGTATGCTCAAAGCAGTATGGAAATTGTTTTCACTAAAGTCAAACTGCATAATTCGTATTTTTTTTTAAACAAAAAAATTCGCTTTATTTAGCTGGAAATTGAACGTTAATTTTAAAAAATCCTGTATTTTTACTGCCTACACTAGCCGATAGCACAGCCAATAGTGTTGCTTATAAGAATCAAATTCTGTGAAAGGGTTGATTTTTAAGATAAGAAAATACTCTTTATACTTTGATTACCTTAACCAAAGCTAAGTAGGAAACAAAATTAATCCCAACATTCCATTTCAATTGGTTACCTGTTTAATTTGACTCAGTATAAAGAACAAACCAGTATAGTACCAGTACCAGTACCAGTACCAGTATAGTCCTGTGACTATACAGAGAAATGAGATGCACTGGTGGCTGTTTGTACTTTATACTGAGTGAAATTAAACAGGTGACCAATTGAAATGGAATGTTGGGACAGCCCTCTCTCCATAAGAATATGAGAAGAAACTCACATGATCTCCGGTGCCGGCTAAATGTAAGCATACTGGCTTGCACACTGGGTCGGGCCAGTGTATGGGCAGCAGGGCCTGAAAGTGTGCTTTCTGGGCTATCTCCGGCACAATACCGGGGAGGTACCGCTCTAGGGGTGTCACAAAGTATCCCTCCAGGAGTTTGCAGTCTGATAGATTTTGTTCCTGTAAAACAATAAGGGTTCTATAAGGTGTTATTAAAAAATATGATCTCATCTCGGAGGATCTACTTAAACATAATTATTTTCTGGATAAAATGGTCTCTCGACTGTGGCAAAAAGTCGAATCAGTTTTTTTTGGGACTGGGTCTGCTATACACCCTCACCACTGTTACTCCTGTAAGCCAGGATAGACAAAAACAGAGATCAGAGCTTGTTACATTTTAGACCACTTTTTCCAAGGTAGAATTTTTATGTTATTTTTTTGATACAGAAGACTTTGCAAATTGAACTTGATCACTTAAATTAGTAATTTTAGCAGCTTGTAGAAAAGGCATTCAAACTTACCTAACATTTAGGTTATGTTTATACCAACAATAGTATAGGTATCTCTCTACTTTACTACTTTCACATGCTGCGTTCAAGAAATATGTAAGTATCATACCCTTGTAATGGTGACAGGATAATCCCTTTCAATCAATTTGAAGCACTCATCGCGGTTCGACACCACTTTTCTGAACTCGAATAACCTTAAAATTAAACGAAGTTTGTAAACAAAGCGATAAATAATGATCACAGTCTGGTTTGCCGCCAGATCTCGTTACACAACAGGTCCACAGTCCTGTAATGATTCTGACCTTCGTAGATTTTCTGGTTTTCCCCAGCCTTTTGTGAAAAATTTCGTCAAAAGAATACTCCTGTACACTGCATCTAATTTACTGGTCATTTTTAGCGATATGGGCGGACGTGGTACTGTTACACTGTTCAGTTAATTTAAGGATGGAATTTAATCCTTTTTACAACCTTTACAACTCTTTGTCAATGCATTTTGGTTGAATTGAAAATGAGAGATGTCAACAAAAAAATTCAGTGCGGTCAGCTGTTGCCGGTCACGTTGACAGCCGTGATAAGCCGTGTTCACTTCATGAAAATTATGAAATTATGTCATATATAATTTTAAAAATGAGAAAAAAATTGTTACGAAGTGGTAGAATTATTTTAATTTATTAATTAGATAGCTAGGTAGATAGTTATTGATATTTAGTGCGTTCCATTCACTGTTAATTTTTTTATTTTCGTTCACAAAAAGTGTTAAAAACGATAATAATGATCACTTTCAGTACAAGTTGGTGCGAGTGGAACGAGATTTGTGATCGAAAATAACGAAATTAACAAAATTAACAGTGAATGGAACGCACCAATTATCTTGTATAAAATTGTATAAAATATGTTGATCTCTTCGTGGAGGCAGGAAATATTCTACAAATAATAAATAATACCAATTTATTACGTTCCAGTTTTGCTTTTTTCAGGAGTCAAGAAACCAGGTTCTAAAATGATACTGAAATAGTCTTTTAAGGTTTAGGTTTTGAACGCATGCATATTGTAAAAAAGCGCGCGCGCGCGGGAAATTTAAAATATGGCTCAAAAGTTGAAAACTGCGAATAAAGTAAGCGGCCGAGTAAGCGTAAACAATTAGTAAAAAGTGTTTTTCTTCCGTTCCTTTTTATCAACACTGTGTGTGGCATATATTTAATTTGCAATATTAATTGAAGGGATGCGATAAAAGAAAGCTTATAAAAGTACTGAACAGTCCATTACATAATATAAGGTCTGCATAGCTCGTACTGCTTTAAAACATTATTGGTGAAATCCATGGTGGTGAACGCCAGAGCTGTAGGTACCTAAACTTTTATTTAACGACTGTCCAAAATAGGCTTGCTCCAATTCCCTAGTGACAACCGAAGCGATTAAAATGTAAATTATTACGTAGGAAGGCAACCATTCGCACTAATGAGAGATGTATCTTTTCTCTAATATGGCGAACAGGTGTAATTTATTATAGGATCATGTATCAAAAAGAAAAGGAAGACGACCTTGATAATCATATATTTTTATTAAATATTTAGTCTAAAGATTATAAAAATATAGCGAAGTAGGTATTTTATTTTAGTAGTACAGGCTGTTTCAGAAGTCCAATATTATAATTGAGTCACATAGGTAAAGGTAAGTTAACTGATATGTAGATGCTTAGTGAAGACAGACTATACAAAATTATCATACGTATTTTCTAAATTACCTAGTCTTTTGAATACCTAGTTTCTCACATCGTTCGCGTTAGTTCAGAAAACAGTGCACACTGGGTTTATGAGTAACAGCCACCAATTTGTAAAAATATTGCATACAGTATTTCAGATATTCCAATTTAATTAATAAATATTTAAAAAAATCGTAAGTAATAATTCGAATTTTGATCAAATTTTATACCGTTTTATGTCCGATAATCATCCAAACCCCCAGGTATTATTCCGTACTTTTGGAACAGCCTGTATATTTGAGTCACCAAACCAATTTTAGTTCTACACGTGTATCTAGCCTGGACTCTCATATATCGCGATACGAGGCAATCTACCTTAGACTCATTACCTTAGGTAAAATAAAAAGTAGGTCCACCTATAATGCCGACGTTATTCGGAGAGGGCACACGTTATGCCATAAAGCCTCCGATACTTATAAGTATCGGCTTTCGCACGAAAAACTCCGACACCATCAGCTGGCTACTAACTTATACGGAGGAAGAAGAATAATATATTTCCAAGAACTTTTACGAACCTATAGGCGAGTTCTATCTCTCTATCTCCAGTGGGCGAGTTGAGATGAGTTCACGTAGACCGCTCGTGCTATCCTCGCGTCGGCCAGAGTATCTTCATACCTACATACATAGTAATATGGCGTGCATTGGGGGACGCCTATGCCCAGCAGTGGACAGCAATGGGCTGATGATGATGAGGATCTATTCATTTAACTATACCTAAATTTAATCATCACTACATATTATAAAACAAAGTCCTCCGCCGCGTCTGTCTGTCTGTTCGCGATAAACTCAAAAACTACTGTACCGATTTTCATGCTGTTTTCACCAATAGATAGAGTGGTTCTCGAGGAAGGTTTTAGTATATAATTTGTCAAGTTTTTGTATATATTGGCTGAAATATAATGATATTTGTTGGAGGTGTCGGAAAAAAATAAGCCGTCTGGGAGCTTTCAACGAAAACGCTGCCTAAACCCTTTAAGATATAACAAAATGATGTATGGTGGAATTGTGTATCTTATATAGGTCTACCGAAAAGTCCGCAATGGCATATGTCTATCTCTTAAGGATAACATACTATAACCATTTTAATACATACTTTAAAAAATGGGCAAATTATAAAGCGGTAATTGGAAAGCTATTTACACAAATACGGTATTAATCCTTATCATTTTAAATAAGTTAGAGACTTTAAGCATTTCGTGCACATTATTTTACTCTTTTACACCATATAATTTAAACGAATATCTTAGGAGTAATCGAAAAAAATTGGGTTGCGGGAACGGGGTCAAAATTTCATGATTACTTTTGGTCGCGATAACCTACATTCACGCGGGCTAAGCCGCGGGCATCAGCTAGTTTTATATAAGACTTAGGCGGTAAAATGCGTTCGGTCCGTCCGATGTTAAGCAGTTACCGTAGCCTATAGATGTTAGCAATACCAAAGGCATCGGTTGTCGACCTGAAGGCAAGTGGGACAGAGGGAGGGGAAGGGAGAGAGTGATGTGCTTTCGGCTCTTTTCTCATCGTACGAAACGCAGCTGTAATAGGTACTTGACGCCGATCTTCTGCGTGGAGGTGGTACTACCCCGGTCAAGCCAGCCTGTATATAAACTGTCAGTTGGCTACAGCTGGGCTTTACCAGCAATAATTGCGAGTGCGATAACAGATGTGTGAATTTCGCTGCTATGCATTATGCGCGAGTACAAGTTTAGTGATTGCGTTATTAGAAAAGATACCACATTATCGGCTAAAATAATAAATCAATAAATATAACCTACATAATAACCTTGATTTTGTATTTACTATCAAAACGATAAACAATACCAAATACATAAAATCTTAATATTTTCAATCGGCTAGCACCCATAGGATGTTATCCACAAATCATTACGTAATCATGTGGGCCGTATCTGAGTCAGTCCATTTTATATTTACATTCGTGTCTTTGTCGAGCGCCAAAATACTATGCTAAAGTTGGTATTTAAGACTATTATAAGAATCTTCAGGATATTAGATGATAATTGACTCGATTTTATTATAAATGTGGTATATGAAGAACGATATCAGATCGGCGGTGTTCTTTGTTTGGTTACTAAGTCGGTTTAGGCTTTGATATCGTTATAAGTATCAATGCAAATGAGTCACGATTCCTTGTAAAGCGGAGGATGAATGAAAATTTAATGTAGATGCGGAAAAAAAACTATTTTCTGATTGTCTCTTGGAAATACCGGAGGGGCGGATTACTCTATAGGCCGAGTAAAATTTCGGGGGCGGTAGAACTTGGCGAAATTCACTAAACTCACAAATAAAAATGCATCAGTATCTAAAGACACTGATTGAGATAGTTTTATATCCTTTACAGGCTTTTGTTATTTTTTAATCTTAATTCTTATAAGTACATTATCATTCAATTTTTTTGTGCTTTACTTGGAGTAGGGGCGGCAATCTTCAATAGGCCTGGGGCAGCCAGCGTATCAAATCCGCCCCTGGCATCAAAAATACGAAATAATAGTTTAGGTAGGAAATAATATACGGTAGCTGATATGTAGATGCCTAGTGCAGACAAACTATACGTACCTAACTAGGCCCGTATTAATAAATCGATCTCAAAGTTGAGATCGATCTTAAGATGCAGTTTTGACGTTTAATGTATGGAACATCTGTCAAAAACAGCATCAGTTCTATATCAATCTTGAGATCGATTTATTAATACGGGCCTTTGTTTCCGAATTATGGGCCTTGAATATTTGTGACAACTTTCGTGTTGCATTTAGGAGTCGCAGTCACTAATATATTCAAGATAACGTTTGTAAAAATACCTATTGCATAGGCAATTTTTGAGATATAACATCTTAATTAAACAGGCGGGAAAAAATATTTGAAAAAAGTGTTCTAATTTCATTAAAAATTATACGCCATTTAAGTTTATTCCCGATACTCATCCAAACCCCCAAGTATTTCGCACTTTTGAAAAACCCTGCTAATTCACAAAAACCTAGTAACAAATACGAAATACAGTTTTGTTCAACATTCGTCAGATTTAACCATTCATGTATTATAAACACCACGACCACAGAATACATGCAGCGAAATTCCCATAACTGCTATCGCACTCGCAATTAGACAATGAACTTAAAAGCATTTTGATGCGTATTATTGGCCAGAAGATGAGACATATTTGCAATACCGACATGTATTTAACATTATTTTGCGCGAACGACTGAGTCGTACTGTGCCCATGGACTCCGTTTAGCAGAACATACTATTTTGAACATTTACATGTCTCTCTCTTGGTAATGTATTTGACTTTAACTAGGTAGATAGGTAGTAGGTAATACATCATCTCAATAATGGATAATAAGTCAAGTACAGGGCCGTTGATTATATTTTTATTGCATACTTGTCAGAGTGTATGTGTGAGATTACGTGAAAGGAATACTATTAAAGTAGGAAAAAATAAATAATAGGGTAAATAAAGTAGGCTCTATCTATAAGCTGTGCCAAAGTAAATGGGTTTATATTTTTATAAAGCGGTATAAAGCGGTATATTTTTTGTAAAGTTATATTATCAGGTTCCTTTGCGATTTGGCGACAAGGATTTACAAATAATAAAATATAATAATAATAATAATAACGTTTATTCAAAGGTATAAACCCAATATACAGTCAAAAGTCGTAAGTATAATTAAAATTAATATAAAATAAAGATACGGATAAAAATATAAATATAGTGTAGAATGCACATTGCACTCATTGTACATATTGTAATTTACACATGCTATACGCTACGTCTACTTCTTGTTCGGAGCCTGATGCACTGAAAGCCAGAACCTGAAGATGGAGCAGTCCATACACCCAGCTAAGGTGGACAAAATCACGTTGCCGGAGGAACGCAGACGACTCCAAAATGTTGCTATGCGAGATCTGATGATAGCAAAGAAGTCGGGAACTCCGGCCTCGGCAAACATACCCGACGCACTGCAGTACCTTGGCAATTTCATTAGGATCCTATATGCATCATTGTATTGTACCCTAATGGTATTCACCGCACGCCTAGTGAAATTGACCCAAAGCTGACATGTGTAGAAACATAAACAGTATGTTCTAAACAGTGTCCGCTTCACCCCGTCACTACACTTTGCGAATCGACGTGCGAGCATGTTGCACCTTACGGCCAGGGCCCGGCGCTCCCGCTCTATATCGTCGTCATCGGCTAAACTCCCAGTGACAATATGTCCGAGATATCTGAAACGCTCCACCCTCTCGATACGTTCCTTGTTAAGAAAAAGTGGCGGAACATTCTCCGGACCTCTCCCTGCACGAAAAACCATCGTAACTGTTTTTTTAACATTGTATTTTAACCCGTGCTCCGCAGTATACCGCTCACAGATAGCTAACAACTTACGGAGGCCCTTTATTGACGGGCTGAGAAGCACCATATCATCTGCATAACTAAAATTATTCATACATGTGGAGCCGACATGACAACCGATCTTGGTGCTTCTGAGCTCGTCTATCAAGTCGTTCATGTACAGGCTAAAGAGGTCCGGTGAGGTCAGCCCTCCCTGACGTACACCGCATTCTAGCCTATATTCGCTAGAAGTCGCGTCGCCCCAGCGTACGCTATTAGTTTGGCCCCCATACCAATATCGCAACAGATTCACGATCCTTGCCGGCACATTAGAAGCGTGCAATTTCTCCCAAAGTAAATCATAATTTACCAGGTCGAAGGCACGACTTAAATCAAGAAAACATGCGTATACTGTTGTATCTTTCTTTACATAGTGGTTAACTGTGGCTTTCAAGCTAAAGATCGCGGAATCTGTCGAGAGACCGGGACGGAAACCAAACTGAGCGTCATCCAACTTCATATATTTTTTTAACTCGGGGTGTATCAACCTTTCCAGTATCTTACCTATTATGGAGCCGAGGGAAATCGGTCTATAGTTTTTGAGACTGGAAAGGTCGCCCGTTTTATTCTTAGGTACGGGAACTACCAATGTCTTCATGAGCTGTTTAGGCAAATAACCAAAGTTTATACAAACATTGTATAAATGAGCCAAAACAACATACAATTTTTCACCAGCGAACAGAATATGCTCCAAGCTCAAGCCATCAAAGCCGGGAGACTTACCTCGTTTCATTTTGCGAACTACAGCGGCCACGTCAGCAGCCGTGAAACATACGGTATCAGGCGTATCCGGATCCAATAAGTTTCTCGGCGTAGACGCAGCACGGGCAGGCAGAGGATTCAAACTGAAGTGTTGTGAAAATAAATCGGCAATTTCTTTCCGATCATGCACATCCTCTACGCTCATTGGAACACTCGCTTTGAAATTCATAGATTTCGTAGCAAGCCAGAATTTAAAAAAATTCTTGTCCGTTTGGTGCGTTGCTAGAATATCCATTTTAATCTTGTCTTCATTATTTTGACACCACTTCAGCTTGTTTTTGAAAGTCTTCCGGCTTTCAATCATACTGTTGAATAGTTCCCCTGCATCTGGCCTACCATTGACGCACCACATGTTAAAGCATAATTTTGCTCTCTGGTGACAGTCCTTAACGTGGTAGTTCCACCCCAAGATTTTCTTAGCTTTCAGTGCACTATGCTTCGCGCCAGTGCTTTTTCTAGCAGCTGTCTGTAGTATATCTACGATATTATCATACAAATGATCAATTAAAAATAAATGTTGTTTACATTTAAAAATTCGACAGTTATCACAATGACTAGATAAATACAAGGAACTTAATTTGTCATCACAGTATTTTGAGTACAAGCTAAAGTAAAAGGTACTACGGCTGTGCTGAATGGAATTTATCAATGAACAAAGGTGCGTCCACATGCCTCGCATGCCTCGCCCGAGCACTCATGTTATGACATATTTATAAATTCCGACGTCAAAACTGAGTGCTCAGGCGCGGCATGCGCCTGATGTAGACACAGAATGATTATTTGAGGAAACAGAATACTCACAGAAAATAAAACAAAATAAGTATTTAATACCATATACGATCGAAGTTGCGATTTATTCTGAGGTAGGTTATTCAACCAGCCTTCGGAAATCGCGTTTTACGATAAATATAGATCTGCTAAGAAAATTAAAAAAATATACTGCAGTAGATATTGGAACCGAAAAAAAACATTATTGGCCAAATGTACTAATCTATAAAGGAACTTAGATATCTACTTTTTCTTCTTATCGTTTTATAAACGTGGATGAAATCCTCATGGGGTATCCATGGGGCATCCAACCCGCTCGCCCCGGGGGACGCGTGGTTATGCTGGACTCTTGTCGACAAAAACCCCACGGTGGACCTAACACCGCCTTGCGATGAAACGGGAACGCTTTCGCACACATCCGTTGACGATTTTAGCTACCTGCCGCTAACAGGTGCCCGGGTTCAACCGCCTGCTTACGGTCATCTGCAGCTAGCCACATCGTGGGCTGCAAGTGCGTAACTATAGGCACCTTCCAATGATCATGAATCGCAGTCACCAAGTCTAGCGAACGTGCGTAGGCGCCGCATTCAGTATAAGGAGGGAGTGCGGACCAGGCAAGTTGTTTCCACACCACGAGACTGACACGATCAGACGTAAGTGTCGCCTGCCGGCTCTGTGGCGAGATTTTACATTTTTAATAGTGCATCGAAGTGCTGGATATAACACTTTTTAATTTTTTCTGGACGTGGAGTGCGTTATGGTATTCTAATTTTAATCAATTACCTACTGGCTAACACTGGATGGATTATAATAACAAATAATAACAATGTTGCCGCTTACTAAGAAAACATATTACCTACTTAACACTTATAAACTTTTAAAACTAAAGGAATTTGGTAAACAATTAATAAACATTAATTAAGATAAAACAGTACAGGCCTAATACTTCCATGGATTAACCCTTTCGGCTGAAACCAATATTAAAATAAGTAATTGGTTTAGGGCCTCCGCAGACTAGCTACTTTTAGCATCGGCGATCGGCGATTTTGATGTTGCGTCTCGCTCGTTCGCGCTCGAAGAAACGCGACGCAGCATCGATACGTCACAAAATCGCCGGTCGCCGATGCTAAAAGTAGCTAGTCTGCGGAGGCCCTAAGTTAAGGTCCTATTATCACTGTGCTTGTGAATGAATAAAGTTAACTCAGATGCGTCATCTGCTTGATTTTATCATTCATACAGTCAAGCTGACATTATATATTGCATTATACCCATAGATTATACCAAATGCAGATGTAAAGTGATATCACTGTTTGTCAACATACATGACCATTAAGGATTTCAAGTGCTACCTACACCATTGGCATGGCCGTCTGTATGCCTCTTGGGGTTGTCTTCTTATGTAATGTACCTAAGTATGAATGCGTTTTTTACATTGTATCGTTTTTTCAGATGGGCGAGAAGCTTCTGTTATTGGCGCCATTGGTGCTCCTGGCGCTGCAAGCCGTGGATGGTAAGTACTCTCACTAATCACTAAACATGTCAAAACCTACATGGAGCAAAATGTCTAGTGTCAAGCTTAATTGTCTGTAAATGTCCTATATTAAGCGGTCTAAGGTGGTTACGTAGTAACTACTAAGTCTTCGACAGAGCCTACCTTTTGGATGGAAGTAGTATGTAGAGGATACAATCTACCCATAATAGGATCTATCATAGAAAGAAAGAAAAGAAAGAAAGAAAAGAAAGATAGAAAGAAAAGAAAGAAAAGAAAGAAAAGAAAGAAAGAAAGAAAACATTTATTTGGCACAGCACAAAAGACACACAACACAGTATAGCATAACTCTGAAGCGGTAATTTCTCTTATTAAAATAATGAATTTACACTTATGAACAAATTGCGTTAACCAGTAATGATCGTGCGTATCTTGCGACACTAGCCAACTTGTGACCTTTGGATTCAAGTATCCTTATTCATAACAATTACGACATACATAATGAACTTATAGCATTTCGATAAGTATATAGGTAGGTAGGATCATGCGAGGTTTGGGGGTACGCAAAGTGAGACAGTATGTATAGCATTCTACATTGGGTCGGGGCCGACAAAAGTCAACCTGGTAAAGGCTTTACGAGGCAGTAAAATTACTTCAGACTACTTAAAAAGGTACTACGAAACTTTAAAAGACTCGAATGACTATGCAAATGCAAACTTCATTTGATATTGTAATGATATTCGTTAATAGACGTGTCTACAACATGCACATGCCGCGCGAGGCTGCTCACCCACATGCCTCGCGAAGCACGACGTTTGGCTCAGTCGCATGCCGCGCGAGGCAAATGGCGAGGCAACTGACACTCTAGACAGGGAAAGGTATACCCGATCAATCAGTTTGACACGTTTGACATCGTTCTGTCTCACGACTGCCAAACTAGGCGAGGCAAATGTGAGTGCTCAGGTGAGGCAGGGCGCGCATTTGCCTCACGTGAGGCAAGTCAAACTTGGCGAGGAAAATTTTCCTCGCGCGGCATGTGACACTTCTGGACGTAGCTATTGACATTGTTATTGTGACAATCAGGACATCGAGAGCACTTACAATCGCGGCCACCGCGCATACATGGAGATCCTTAATTGTGATCATCTTCTGTCACTGTTAATAATTGCTGCGGATATAGTATTGTATCAGCAAATATTGCAAACAGCAATCGCTATGTTCAAGAATGTTTATCTAAAAGATATACCTATAACTCCATTTATTATAGCATTAGACAGAAGTTAAAAAAGGTTATTTTTAGTGTCCACTTTGTAACAAAAGTACAAATAACATGTTACAGTTATGATTGACGTCGAATTTATTATAATCTATTTATATACCAGCTTGTCACACCTAACTGTAATTATTTTAAGTATGTATATTATAAAATAAATTGTCTTTCATTTAAATATTATCATTTCAGTCCAATTTAAAATTAAGTGTCAATGCTAAAAACCTAAAAGAAGCAGGGGTGAACAATACCGGGAACGTGTTTCGCTCCACTATAATCCTAACAAATCTAAAATGTTACCTAATCCGTTCAGAGGTTATGACAGCAGGGCATTTCTAATTTTGTCGGATTATGTTGTCTATGAAATTGACGTAAATAATTTTCTGTCAGTGTTTGTCATTGAGTCATTCACCATAATTTTTTTTTTGTTGTTAGCTTAAAATGTGTGATACGATGTTATTATAAATAAAACATAGTATAAAAAGTACTTTTATTTTGGTTATCGAAGTATTTAGCATTGTTTTATATGAAAACAATTTTAATGTAACCACTCTAAATAAAAGTTGTTTTGACTTTGAAATAAAATGTTTTGGATCCCTGCTTCTACGAGCCTCTTATTTCTAATGTTATAATAAATGGGGTATATATGTCGAAAAATGTCTAAATGTAGAAATTACCTAAGTAAATATTAACCCAAGATCGCTTGGCACAGTGGTTCGACGGTAGGCCGCTTGGTTCACTGCATCGGGCTGTTGCAGGTTCTATTCTCCCTCCAGAGGCAATTTTCGGAAATTGTAGTTTCTTTATTTGCCCTGGTCTGGGTGTCACTGGGATCCCAGTCCACTGTATAATAGTCATAGTACAAGCATTGCTTATTTTGGGACCATACAGGTGGTGTGATTGTCTAGCGATATTTATTTATTATTATTAAGGGACACCGCAGACTGACTACTTTTTGCATCGGCGATCGGCGATTTAGTCGTTTTTAGCATCAGAGCAGTCGCTGCGTCCGACCGCAGAGAGTCGCCAAAACGCGATACAGTCGCAAAATCGTCGATCACCGATGCAAAAAGTAGCAAGTCTGCGGTGGTCCTAAGATAGTCAGGATGATGACGTGGCGCGATGCTAATCTTGGTATTAACGTTTAAGGATACAACGTACACTTAATCATGATTCATAATTTATTTTTATAATTAAAAATTAGCAGACCATTAATTTATATCGTTCATTATCGACAATTTGCGAAGGTCGTACTGCTGTGGTCACAGACCACGCGGAATCCTCCCACTATCGGCAGTTATGCACACTGTTACGTATGTATGTGTAGCAGAGTTCCGTCCGTTGACAGCTGGACAAGGACGTAAGGTCCTGCGTAGGCGCACCTTGTTCGACGCATATGGATCCAGCCAAGGTCTAGTTTATGGTTTTTTATAGCTCTTAATGATCAATCAGATTGGTAAGATCATGCAAATTGCTCAAGCGTGGGGTTCACCTTTTTTTCATTGATAAAAATGTTTGTTTTGTTGATGATTAGATAAATTGTTTCTTGATTGACCTCCATTTTTGGTTACTTGTATTAGGATTTTAAATTGATTTAATATATTTTTAGCTATGACTGATAGTAGATTATTTATTTATTTATACGGAACCTTGCGGTGATTCGAATTTGCTTTGTTATAGATTGAACTCAAATACGGTAGGTAGATTTTCGCTTATTTGCTTAAAGTACTATGTAAGAATAATTACCTACGAGTACCTAGGTAGGTATAGGAGGTCTATTGCTCATAATATGCCAAAGCCATAACAAATGACCATTATTCATCATGATTAGGTACGTATTTGGTGCCTAAGTAGGTACTCCTCATTAAAATCATCGAAATAATTTCAATAGAATTGATTGGTCCTGATTATTCACGTAGACATTCTTTGTTCCAGCTCAGCACTACTACAACTACAACGCCCGCAGCTACCTAGGTCGCGACCTGTACGAGCATGGCAGGTCCATCTCCGACAACCTGGTGACCTGTGGCCCCTCCACCTGCGGCATCGGGGCCCACTGCATCCACGGCAGCGTGCGGCCCGTGTGCGCCTGCCTGCCAGGCCACTCTGGCGACCCCTTGTCCCAGTGCGTTAAGATTGAATGTGTTGGTGAGTATTTCTCTCTGTGGTGGTCTGGATAGCATTTGAAAATTCCCGGCAACTCTTGACCTGTTATAATTTTCCAAATTCTACCAGTTACTCAATTGCAACTATCAAGAGGAATTTTCATGATCTTTTCAAAGTGTTCTTCCTTGTTTATAATTTTATCTCTTGCTTTAACTACCCTTCAAGGATTGTGCGTGGAGTCTGGATGTCCTCAATTTGGGAGCGATCATTACAGTTTACGTTATGTTCTCCAGACAATAGCGAGTGCCGCAGTACCCAGAGCTGCGTGAACCAGCACTGCATCGACCCCTGCGCCGGCGCTTGCGGCGCCAATGCCAACTGTGATGTTAGTCTTATTATCTAATTAACATTCTGCTTTATCATTATATTACGATTAGATCTATCTTGGACTATCTTGTCCTTTGGCCAAGACCCGCAAGCAAAAGAGATCGCTAGACGAATCCAGCTAGCATGGGCCCCTTCGGGAAATTTGATGATGTCTTCAAGTTATTCCACAATGTCTCAAGACCAAGACATTTTTTGATTCGTTTTATATTTATATATGTTTTGATAAAATTCTTTGGTTTTCAGGTGCGTAACCACATCCCAGTATGTACTTGCCCACCCGGCTACACTGGCAATCCTTTTAGCTCCTGCAGGATCGCTGATCCAGGTAATTCAGTAACTTTATTGTTATTCTGGAGTTTTATATTGAACGTTACTGATGGCTGCTAAAACTTTACAGAGGAAGCTTGCCACCCGTCTCCTTGCGGCCTCAACACCAAGTGCCACGTCTCTAACAATCAGGCTATCTGTACTTGTCTACCTGGATTCAGGGTAAGTAGATTCACCATGATATTCAATCAGATTTGTTTGCCAGTTATTTTTTTTAAGTAAGTAACGTTATTACTTACTATTAGAAGAAGAAAGAGAATAAATTTATTTGAAGACAAATACGTACGCGCAGAACATATAGTCAGATAGTACATAACACTACTAATAATACCTATTTAGGATTGCTAATTTACCATATTCTAGAAATACGTAGTCTTACACCAACGGAACATGTGTACCTAGTTTCCTCCTATTGAAACCTAATTTTCATGATGTTAATGTTGAAAGCCGAATAGATTTTGTGCTTAAATCTGATGTGGTTTGTATCATATTACTCAGGGCAGTCCTCTGACCGGCTGTCGTCACGAGTGCGAATCGGACGGCGAGTGCGGCACCCAGCAGTCCTGCCGCGACTTCAAGTGCATCAGCCCCTGCGGAGACTGCGGCCTCAATGCCGACTGCGAGACCGTTGCCGCTCACCGTGCTGTTTGCAAGTGCCCAAGAGTAAGTACCCAACTCCCCCCTTTCTTCCCCTACCTTAATTCCACTCCCCTTCAGGTCGGCAACGTGCGAGTAATGTCTTTGGTTTCGCATGTATCTATAGGCTACGGTAACTACTTAACATCAGGCGCTTGTTTGCCACCTCAGTCCCATAAAAAAAAGAAAAAAAGTAGATTTGCCATTAGCGTTATTAGCGCAGTGGTTTGAGCGTTGGCCGCTCGACCCACTGCATCGGTTGGTTGCGGGTTCGATTTATGCCAGAGGCAAATTTCCGAAAGGGCCTTTTTGTTATTTGCCCTAGTCTGGGTGTGACTGGGATCGCTCTCGTTTCATTGTATTATAGCCATAGTAGAAACGTTGTTTAGTTTGGGACCATACAGTAATTGGTGCGTAAGTCTGGCAATATTTATTTATTTACTAGCCTTATCCTCCATTTTTTTTACTTTTTACCCTCATTTGGTCGTTATGGTAAGTAGAGTTACAATAGCAACATACATTATAGGTAAGGTATCCACTCCCTAAAATCTAGACGGTTTCTCAGTGAACACTTTATATCGAAAACAGTTCAACTGTTGTTTCTTTATTTATAGGAATCGAATGAGATAACGTGGATTATATGACTTTGCTTTACATTTCTCCATCTGATGTTATTTTTACATCTATGGATATCATAGCGGTCTAGCTTATTAGTATTTTTTCACCACAGGGCTACTTCGGCGATCCCTACCGCAGCTGCACCGCCGAGTGCACATCCGACTCTGAGTGTCCCAGCTACAAACCAGCGTGCATCTACAACGCGTGCGTCAACCCCTGCATCAACGCTTGCGGCGTCAACGCCGACTGCAACCTCCGCGGCCTCACACCCGTCTGCTCGTGCCCTAGGAACATGACTGGAGATCCCTTCTCCTACTGCAGGCCTTTTGAAGCCCGTGAGTATGCCATTTCAGTTTCTAGTTAGTACTAATTAGTGTACTGTGAATACGACTAGTGATTTTTAGTGGCTTGGATTTGGCATAAGCGTTTGACTCAGTATACTTGTTTATGATGTTCAGCGTATTTTTGAAAACGATACCGATATAGATCCCAACGTTATAATTATTATTTAATATCACGATTATAAGTGTATTCAGGGAAAATATTTCTAGGATATTCTAAATATTTTGAGTTTGACTTGGGGTGCCCCAAGGCTTTGCTTTTGGACCGAACTTCTTCAATGTTGTTATTTTACGAACAATTTTGTCTAGGTGATCTGTGCGAGCCTAACCCTTGCGGCGCTAACGCCAAGTGCACGCCCGGACACGACCGCACCGGCGCCGAGCGGCCCGTGTGCACCTGCCCCTCTGGATACATCGGCAATGCCCTCGTCTCCTGCGAACGAGTAAGATTTCCACCACCTACCTACATTTTTTTAGGGATCATGATATAAAACCACTATGGAATTTTTACCTATCATTAGTTGTGATGAAATTCACAATATATGGGCAATACGATTTGGTAAGATTTAATTTGTGCGGGTTCCGAGATAGTGCTGGTCTGGGTGTCACTAGGATTGCCCCCAGTCAATTGCATGGCACCCATAGTACAAGCGTTGCTTGGTTAAGTCGCACATAGCTAGCTGCAATCACTGATCGGTAAACGATCGGAGGTTAAGCAAGGTAAGGCAGAGATGGGTGACCATTGAGTGGCATTTGAACCGAGCGCCTCTGTGCTTCGGAAGGCCCGTAAAACGTCGGTCCCGGTTGTTGTCATCTAAGCAACTGGCCTTCGGGCGGCTTGAACATCTCTAACACCAGGTTGGCCACTATCCATACTAAAGAAGAAGAAGAAGTTTGGGATCATACAGTTGGTGTGTTAGTATGTATGATAGAGTTACGGGATGGTAACTACATGGGTGTTGTTCCAGGGCGAGTGCGAGCTGGACTCGCAGTGCCCGGACAACCTGGCGTGCGTGGGGTACCGCTGCGTGGACCCGTGCCTCGGCAACACGCAGTGCGGCTCCGGCGCCGTCTGCATGGCGCGCCGACACATCGCCGTCTGCACCTGCGCTACTGGTCAGTTTTCCACTTGCACATGAGATTTTAAAACGCGGTCATTAACTGTGGCCCTCATAAGAAGGCTCAAGGTTTTTCAGTGAGTTATGGAGCGGGCTGTGCTCAGAGTTACTCTACGAGATCGAATCGAAGCGAGGAGTCACGTAGATAAACCAAGGTCACCGACATAGTCCTGCCCCGTAGGTAAACCCCCCACAAGGTGGATGACCTAGTTAGTGGAGGTCGCGGGAAACCGCTGGATGCAAGAGCCACAGGACCGGTCATTGTGGAAAACCTTGGGAGAGGCTTACATATGTCCAACAGTGGACTCTTTTGGCTGACATGATGACGATGATGTGATTATGTCATCTACAGGTTCTGCAGTTCGCGCTAGCCAAGACAAGTCTTTTGTCATGAATTATGACGCATTGAGTAGTCTCCTTTTCATAATTCATAGGGGAGAATGAGGAAAATCGACATTTCTCAAGTTTTGTCTTGTCACATAGCACACAGCGGTCGTTACCACACATATCTCGGCAGCGTTAATTTAGGACAAAGGCGTGTGCAGAATAGCAAATCATTGAAAGGAATAAACGTTACACAATGCTCTGCCGTGCGCTGCGTGGAAACTTCGCCTGCGTCTGAGTACTTAGCCTTATCTGTTTCTTCGCAGGTCACAAAGGCGACGCGTTGGTGAACTGCTACGAGTCCACATCGGTTGTGGCCAGCGCCCGGTACTATCGGTTCAAGCGCGACGGCAACTACACCAGCGAGCCCGAAGCCCCCGCTGTCGTCACCGAGACAGTCAAGGTCCCCAGTGACAAGCCCGCTGACAAGAAGGAATAAACCGAACAATCGACGAAATCGAATAAAACATTAAATCGAGAAGTTGTAATAATAAGTTTTTAAAAAAATAGTAATGTTCAGTCTGTAAAAGAATAAAAATCGAATGTAATTTAAACTTTCAATTCGATTCTAGATCTCTCTTTTCAATCGATACCGTGATATGAAAAGAAGAGGCGAATAATGGCTTGACCAAACAGCATTATGCGGCCTATACGAATTGAATTGGAAGTTTGAACATGAAGCTTTTCGAATCGATAAAAAAAATGAATTAAATAAAGTGCTCTCTATTATGTATTCTTATCTTTGACTATGTCTTTCTTGTTACCAATAAAATAAGAGAGAAATTACTGCCATTATTACTTAATAAATGTTATCGCTTTAATTATTTGTTTTATTTCCTTTCTGAGAATATTATCAGGCGAATCTTTCTTTTATTTTTATTTTTTTATGCTACTGCGGTGGAAAACAAGCTTACCTACGGCCCGCCTGATTTTAGGCAGTCACCGAAGCCTACAGATGCTTGCACTATCAAAGGCATTGCTCATACGTTGCCAACCTAGGGGGAGGAGGGGGGGAGTAGGAAGGGGAAAGGGAGGGGAGTGTGGGCGTCAGGCTCTACCACTCATCGTACGAAACGCATCTGTAATAGCTACTTTACGCCGATCTTCAGTGAGAGGGTGGTCGGTCCGCCCGTATGAGCTGCAGTCAATAAGCTACAGCTTGGCTCTACTACCATTAAATTTATATAACAACTAGCTGATGCCCACAGCTTCGCCCGCGTGGATTACGGTTATCGCGACCAAAACTTGACAGATTATACTATACTAAAACCTTCCTCTTGAATCACTCCATCAATTAAAAAAACCGCATCAAAATCCGTTGCGTAGTTTTAAATCTTAGCATACATACATAGCAGAGTTGGGAAAAATTTAATTCCGATTAATTAATTGCTAATTGCATGTGGTGTCACAATTAATAATTAATTTTGATTTGTTCGTCAATCGCGAACAAATCACAATTAATTGTTAATTGTGACATCACATGCAATTAGCAATTAATTAATTGCAATTAAATTTTGCCCAACTCTGCTACATAGGGACAGACAGACAGACAGACAGCGGGAAGCGACTATGTTTTATATAGGTAATATAAGTAGTGATGATGATAGCGAAGAGGATAAAAGGCTCCTTATATCCTCTTACCTACCTTTAGACCAATCGGTGAACGAGAGCCTTAGGTACGTATAGGTACCAGTATAAGGCCCTTGTGTTAATTTTTCATACCTACGCGACTTACAATCTCTGCTATTTACCTACTAATGCCATGTATGGCTAAGCAAAACAATGTATGAATAATGATGACTAAGTAGTAGGTACCTACTTACGATTAGTCGATGGGTCGGTACCTACTTACCTATCCAGTACCCACATAAATATACATTATACCCAGCCAGCCCAACCCACACACGAATAAATACCACTCAACAAGAACTCTTGGTTCTAGGAAAGAGCTTTCTCTTTCCGGAGATGATGATTCCTTTGCGACAGCTTTGGATAGACAAAGGCCTAAATGCAGCATAGATTTATGAATTGTAGGTATTACTGCGGTGCATCAGGGAACCAAGATATGCCTGTACGGCACATAGGTACGCACAAACTAAAAGAGTGCACATACAATACCTATCAACATACATTATGAAACGAAAAGAACGTAGCGAACGATCGATCGTCTTTGGATCGCTTATCGATCGGTGCGAGAGAGAGCGACGAATTGCTAGCTCGTGTAAGTTTCGTCAACTCTTATGGTTTTAGAATATAATCATAAATCATGCAGGCTGTTTTTACAACTTAAACTTTTTGCGAAAAACAAATCTTGGCATTGGAGTTTTTTGCAGAAACAGAAAACCGGCCAAGTGCGAGTCGGACTCGCGCACGAAGGGTTCCGTACCATTCTATAAAAACGGCAATCATGTCTGTTGTATGGGAACCCCACTTAAATATTTTTTTATTCTGTTTTAGTATTTGTTGTTACAGCGGCAACAGAAATACAAATTTTATTCTGACTTTTCGGATAGTTTTGATAAAATCTATTGCTCAATTCGAAATTGTATCCATAAAGGGCTATGGTAACTAAAGAGTGCACAGTATGTGCCAGCATTCAAGTCAATATTGATAAACACATTATCTATTTGAGTATAACCCGTTGTGGTAACAACACGAGGAAGTTTTGAATTTAAACCAATATGGTCAAAATATTTTTTTAAAGGTGCATTCTCATTAGATTCCAGTAAGTCTACATTAAAATCCCCGCACACTATAGTCGGAGGCAACGGGTAGAGATGAGTCGTATTTACTAGAACAGGTGCGAAGAACAGGTATTTTACGAGACTAGGCGGCACCTATTCCAATTTTGAAAGTACTTAGTCCACCTAGTATTTCACTCAACACGTCCCAGCGGACGTGTTGCTCTCTCGATTGCGTCCGGCGATCGCGTATTATTATGAGTATTACGGATTGCATAGTCTACATAGTATGGTAGCGAACTAGTATTCTAGTCCAAGTACAGTCCGTTTTTCCTTAAATGACTTAAATGGTAAACAAAGATGGCGTCCTAGTAACCAAAGACAATTGATAGTGTTGGGACATTATCGAATGAACAAGTGAACAAATATACTCAGGAAGCTTGTAACTGAATGCTTTTCATGATGTGAGATTTCCTGACAATGTGGTTATGACTATGGGAATTAATAGCGTTGACAGTAATATTTTTGTAGTAAGCTGCCAGAATATCCTTCATTATCATGATCAAAGAAATAATTTCTCAAAACAAATCTTAGCCAACATAAAGAAATAAAACGACAAGATATTTTTATCTTTTTTATTAATTTGTTTCACTACAAGTTACTTCACTCGAGTCTTCTGTTTCGGATACGTGAACAATAAAACTGGGGGTCGGCGCGTCTGATGCAGCATCTATTAATCCGTCAAGCTGCATCATTTTATCTTCTTCTTTTATTATATGACTAATGCAGTTGTTCCAGGACACCTACCAATTTGGCTTAAGCCTTCTTTGATCAATTCCTTGACTTCAGCCATTTTGAAGGTTTTATTATTTTTGCCGACATGAGTTTTTAACTGTGACCATATTAATTCGATCGGATTTAATTCGCAATGTATTCGTAA